>JAKOGI010000057.1:1305000-1440000 GCA_029747015.1 Carnegiea gigantea | reverse complement strand
AACCATGTCTACTGTTGTGTAAGTATTTAAAACTTAGGGAGGTGATAGGGAAAGGAGGGTCGAAGGAAGGTAGAAGGGGGGGAAATCTGTAATCTGACCCGGCCTGCATGACCCGGTCGGACACCAGCCTGACCAATACAGCTTGTGGGTATTCATTACCAACCTGCACAGCCTTCCTACTCTTTTGGTCGCATTAAGTACATTGCTGACAGCTATAGCTGATTCTGTTTTGCACGGAGAATCTCTCCTTTTGGTCAATGTTATGAACAGGATTTGGCAGACCGGGACTACATAGGATTCGATTTGTGCCCACCCGTTAAGTTATGATAAATCCGTACTCTAAAGTTCTGTTGAAATAAGATGAGGAATTCAATGTTGAAGCGTTATGAATAAATTGTGAAGAAGTTTCAATTGAATATTTATGTTGAAACTTATTGACTGCCTATCATTTCAAAAAACAAGTAGAGCATATTCTCTTATAAAGCATTTCTTTTTGTCCCAGTATAGTTCAAGCTATGAAAATTTGTCCAGAATGATTGTTTCAACTGTCCAACTCAAATATTACCAATGCAATTGACATTTAATTTTCTTGTGCTTGGATTGTGATAGGTTCATTATGTTTTCATCTTAGAATGTCTTGGACATGTTGATTCTATTAAATGGATATATGAAGTGAAATTAGCTTGTTGATGTATTAGAAAATTTTGAATTTGAGCATGTTCTGAATAATCTTGAAAATGCCACTTAAAGTTTGGGTGTCAGGCGAGGCCCTGCATTGACTAGCAGTAGCAGGGGGGTTTTCAATTTCATGAATGAACCTGATGGTGTTGTCTTGATTATGTTTTATTCTGCCCAGGTAAAAGTAGGCCTCAAAAGGAGAGTAGTGCTGCATTTCAGAATTGTTTCTTTTACGCCGAAAAAGAGTCCAATCTATTAGGTGCAAAAATGGATGGGGAAAGGCATGATATTCACCTGTTATGATGCATATTCCTTTGTTTTTGTTCCTCTTTATGCTTCCTTCCATAGTTTTTCTCTCTTTTGTTTAGGTGTAACTCGGTTTCTTTTCATGAGACTTTTACTTTGGTCTTTGACCTTCCGCGGGAAATCATACTCCGAAACCCTTCTTTTTTATTTTTATTTTCTTAGTACGAAAGTTGATGTAAATAAATTTAGAATCTAAACTTCTGTCATCAGTTTCAAGGAATTAAGAATTAACTTTACAAGATCCATCGTCCTTTGATTTTTCGTAAATGATAATGTATTGTTCTTACCATTAGAATGTTGTTTCAATTATTATGGTGGTAAATATGATCATATTTGATGAACATATTATCCTATTCTTGGGCAAACTGTTTTTTCTTTTTTCCCCCTAAATTTGTATCCCTACTTCGACGTAATTTAGTCCCGACTCTCTAAGAATATTAATCATTTGATTAACCTGACAGTACAATGAGATAACACTCCAGATGTAATAATCTCTTGGTTATTTGTTTCATTAGCCAAGATTCAAGCATCTGAAGCTTGAACCAAGAATTGCATGCATAAATGTCCTTTGCCTGAAACCTCCCATGTTTGTATATCTCTTTCCCACAGCAAGCAGCGAACCATGGAATGGAAGCCTCAGGTGACAGCAATTTTCATGACAATTCAGCCTCATCAGCATTGGAGTTCTTTCTGTCTTTGAATAAAAAGTGGAGTTGCTGCACTTTGAAATCATTCGGATGCAAGCAAGTCCAAAAACTAAAATCACTTCTTTTTGGTTCCCAATGACTCGTGATTTTATTCTCTAACTTTATTTAATTTGCGGCTGAAGCTGGTCGGTTTCTCCATCTCTTTCAACATTTCAACTCTAAAAGCGCTTATGTTTAGGATTGCTATCAAAGCATGACTACCACAGGTATGTGTCTCATTGTCTCATTATTCAGTTGATTGGGTATTTTTAACGTGTGGAGCTAACTGGATTTTTTTTTTCCTTCACTTTTTCTTAAAAAAATTTATGTGGCATCCAGAATTCTTGAAACACTCAAGAGTAGTGATTTGTTAACCACAAGATAATCTGCAGGAATGCCAATGATGATAGTAGACATTAATTTAATGAGATAAATTGTGTAAGTAATCACCTGACTTCTATTGTCATCCACCTTGTCTTTCCTAGGCCTATCTGATTTATATTGTGAACCCATGATTCTACATACTGTTTTATTTTTTTTAAATTCAGTATAACTGATGTGAGTGACTACGCACACTCATATCCACCAGACAAGTCTATCTTGATTGGCGCGACTGTTTGGCAAGGCGCATGTTTCATAATGTATTAGTATGTTATGTCCATTATGTCTTCCTTGGTATAGTAACCTAGCAGGTATAGCCATATTATGGTTCATAATGTACCTCCCCCCACCCCCCCCCGGGTCAAGTATCTAATTTGAGTAATATATGTTGTCCTGTAACTTCATGGAGTGACTCAATCCAAGAGTGTTTTTAGTTGTGAGTTGTCTGTTCATTTCATTCTCATCAATCCATGAAGATTTTCCTGTTTTCTTGCTTGGTATGTGTGTATTGTATGTAAAAGCATCCTAAAGGTCAATACAATATGATAGCGGGATGAATATTTGTATATGAAGCTTAATGTACTTGACTCAATATCGACTTCTCACTCAAAACCTCATTAACATGACGGCACATTTTGGAATGATTTAGATTGTCACTTCTTTTCATATGTGTACCCTTTTCCTTTTGGTCTCTGTTTATGGACTCGTTTGATGTTAATGAATTGGTTTTTTTCCCCCCTTTAAGAAAACAAAAACAAAATCTTTTGTATGCTCAGCAGCAACTCTGTTTTCAACCAAGTATTCACACTCCCCTTTCCCTTTGCTACAAAATTGGCTTAAGTTGACGTGTTGTGTATGCAGGGCATGATGATCTCTGATTCTAAATCTGTTTTCCTTTTGTATTGTAGGGGCACTAGTTGCAGGAAATGCACGTATTCACACTGAGCTGATAATTAGGTTGTCATTCAAGCGTTCAAGGGTGATTAAAATTAACAGTGGGTCATTCATTGATAATGTTATCCATGGATTCAAAATGTGGCCAATCTGCGATGAGATGATCGCATCGGAAAGATTTTTGAGTTGGCCGAACCGCATTTTTGCCGCGATATGAAATTTGATTTCCGCATTAAAGCAATTTTTTTATATCGCGATCAAAACCGTAATTACGATCGAAACTATATTTTGAATCCTTGCTTCTATCTAAAGACATGATTCACTTGCTCTAGCATTATTGGTAAGCAACTCATGTACAAGTCAACAAGTGGTAGATTGATCACCTCAGTATGGCAATGACTTGTCACATCAACAGTTTGTATGCTTTTGTTTTCATGTTGATCTCGATTGAATATCGTTTGATGATACCATGGATTGTGCCCTTATCGGAGAAGACCCTACTGTTTTAGTATCGTCAAGTTTTTTGACATTCATTTCGCCAACTAGATGGAAAATTAGGCATTGATTTCTGTTTTGGTATTCTGAATTTACACGAGGACAATCATTATTATTGTACATATTTTTTTTCCCGGGGGGAATGGAATCGGTGAACAAATCCACCTAGGGGCTCATATATGCTAGCCTTACGGCGGCAAAAGAATTAGACATTTACAGTGTGATAATAGCTAGAAGAATTTGAAAGGTATTATAGTGTTAAGATTTCCAAGGTTTAACCAAAACTCAATTAGCTCGAGATCATAGTATTAGTCATATTTGGTTTGTCTTATGACAACATCCTAGGTGGGGGAAAGTATATATAGGGCTAGGAAGCAGAAATAAAGAAAAGGAAAATTTAGCCACACGTCTCTAGTAGAATTCGAACTCACAACTCTTTGTTATAAGTAAACTCCCATTTAACCACCCCTTTGGTGATCAATCAACAGTAATTCTAAGGTGCATATCTATATATCATGCTCAGGTATGTACATATCTATATAAGAGGCATCATATAATTGGCTGAGATTGTATTTCATTTCTCCCAACCCAACAAGCATTTTCGTAGTTCTTTCATTCCAATCAACTAGAAAAAGATACATTGTAGGGAACAAAAGGTACACTGCAGAAAAGAAAATATACACTACGGATAAGAAAAGATACGTTACAAAAAAGCAAAGAGTACATTGCAGGAAGGAAAAGGTACACTTTAGAACAGAAAAGATACACTACTGCAGGAAAAAAAAAAGATATACTGTCACATATTGAGAGCGTGTTTACTACACGACTTCAAGGTATGTACCATGCTAGATACATACATTTGCATGTAAAAATTTTCCATCAATGACTATTTTAGATGTCATATAATCTTTGAATGATAATTTGTCCCCATCAAACAAAAATGAAAGTTTGTCTTTCCTTGTATGTCTTGACTTTAAAGTGTTGTATAAGACAACCAGCATGAGAGAACTATGTAAAAACCCTAGCTATTTGGCATTTCTATCTTTTACACTGTAATATAATCAGATAAGAGCAGAACATAATGCAAAGGAAAATGCTTCTTTGCAAAATTCCAAACAAATGAACCACCATACCCACCGACTGATTTGAAAAGAAGGTGAGTGTGAGGAAACAAGCAAGAAACAGACATTCAAAAGCTAAGCCCTCTTTTTTTCCCCTTACAGAACTGGAATTGGAGTTTTCTTATTTTAGAAAATGATTGTGCTGTCTTTCTATTTAAACTTTGACAAGGACTTGTCCAGCTGGAAAACACAATCATACTATTGAGATGTCGTAAATCTTAATTGACATTTAGAATAGTGAGTGCAACTGTACTATGTTGACTAACACATTCCATGCTGTTTTTGTGAAAAAATTGCACATCGATGTGTATCTTATTCTTTTTCGTATTATTATTACCACAACAGCAACATATGCTGAGTTTATGATATTATTTGAAAATATAAATGGTTTATAATATTTACAGTGCTATTTTTATGGAAAAATATACAAAAAATTTTATATAAGAGCATTCGATATCACAGCTCTTAAATCTTCAATACACCAACATAAAATTATGATCTTTCAAATGATTTAAGGATGCAAATCCGAAGTTGTATGATTACTTAGATGCACTGGTGATGCTGATGCAGTGGATAAGTTTTATTCAAGGAAAAAAGAAAATTACTTAAAAGTCGAACCCAATCCCACGTCCAACTTTGAGAAGATCCCTCTTAACATTATGTGGCTTGGCACACATCTAGGTCTTTGCTTGCAGTGGACATTTCCACTCTTGAACCTTTCATTGCTTTTGTTTGGCCACTTTAGAAAACAAAGTTTATTCCTAATTTCTTAATTATCCACGACCGCTAACACTATTTTCCTTAGGATTTAAGTGTTTGGAATTGAATATTTCTTGTCCAGTTTTTATTTTACATTAACAAGGAGATTTATGATTGAAGTATACAAAAATCTCCACACACACACACACACACACACACACACACACACACATATATATATATATATATATATGTATATATGATATATATATATAGGTATGTATGCTTGTATGTATATATATGTATGTATATGTGTGTGTGTGTGTGTATATATATATATCAACCTAGCAGAGCTAAGTCTACAAATTATATTATAAATCTGGGTCTATGGACCCGACCATGCCACTTGTATTTTTTTTAAATTTTTGACTGTCATTTTCGATCTTCTCTCTTCGATTTTTGGCCTTTTTTACTCAACAACAACAACTCCTCTCAGTGTAGGTCCCGCTTTTACGAGGTCTTGGGCGATCCAGATGTAGGCAACCTTACCTCTACCAACATTTCTGCCTATAGAGAGGCTGATTCCAAGAGATCCACAAAAATCAGATTTTTGGCCCTTTTTACTCAATCTTTGTTAATTTAAGTTGGGAGATGGAAATTTTTTGGCTTATGATCACATTGTTTTTCTATCTTTTCATGCTTGTTTCTTGTTTATCTAATTTATGAAGTTGAGCATTTCGTCCTATATACTTGAACAATATATTGTATCAAGTTGAGCATTTAGATTTAATCACCTGAACATCTCTCGGGTCTATAGACCCGGAACCTTAGTATAAGTGTTGGAGCTAGCTAGGGAGCCCACATACGATTAAAAAAACTATGCGAAAAATGAGGTCAGTAAATCTTTTGCCTCGATGTGTTTTGTGCTGGGAATATCTCTCCACTTTGCTCATCTTCCAATTAAACCCATAACTGTATTTAGCTCAAATTAATCAAAGGTAATCCCTCAAACTACGACACCAAAAACTAGCATTATCGTTAAAAAAAAAAAGGAAAACTTTAATAACGTGAAGAATAATAAGGTCTTGACTCTTGACTTAAAGTTTTGCTAATGGAAAAAATTTTAGTTTAGAGATCTCTAATTTGTACAATGAAGCTGATAGTGGAGAATAAAAATTAAACAAAAATAAATGTCCGTAATGTTAAGAAATTAAATATGTGGCTTCTTTTTGAATGAAATCACTTGATGGATGATGTCACTTTGATAACAATTAACCTTAACTTTTCTTTTGATCATATCACATTGTCGACACTTGATTGCTTATGTTTTCAGTGGGATAATGTCTGGTGTCCTTGTAAGACAAAAAAAGGCAAAAATTAACAACCAACAAAAATAAAAGGAAAGTTAAAGTTTTGGAGAGATTTGAAATGAATTAATATGACTTTAATTTGGTTTGACTATTATGATATGAAGCGTAACCACCATTGTCTTGTCTTTATCTATTTTGATTATTATATGTACCATGTAAATGTGCTTTGCTAATTAGGAAGAAGACAACTATGGGCCCTTTCAACCTAATGAAATTATCATCCTTCTTCAAGCTAAGCTTTTTTATCTGCGATAATTATGCCTGAACTTTCTCACCAAAAAAAAAAGAAAAAGAAAAACAATGGCAGAACTAAAAGTTTACGTATTTATGAAAATAAAAACGATGGCAAAATATTGAAATTAAAATTTAAAAAAAAGATATTTGAATGGTCTTAAAATTTAAATATGTAGCATTTTATGCCTTCAATCAAGAATCAAGCTCATGCCCTTCACTGAACATATTATTCATGCATTTTAATTCCCAAAATTAGCATAAATATAGTAGCATCTACTTATGTGCTAAAGTCGCATTGCTTCAATATATGGTTCATCAGGCTACATGATTTTCTTATGCTTAGGGGAAAAAAAAAAGAAAAAAAAGATAGATTGTAGTTAACTCGGAAGAAATTAAAGCTCAATCTGGTTGATAATGACTCATGCCATTTGACAGTCTATCTGAGATCATCTCAACAAACATATCATATGCTAATTGCCATGCAATCATGCCCATCGTCATCATCACGTCATCACCCCTCTCTTTCTCTCTCCCTCTCTCTCATAATTCAAGCAAACCCCGTACATGAGAAATGGAAGTGATCGATCACTATGTCTTCCATTATCAATTGTCGATGCATCAAATACTTTTTCCTAGCTAGTTCCCACCTCTAATTTCTACCTACCAAATTCAAATACTATCATGCATGCCTCTATTCTTCTATTATACTATATATCACTTGGCTTAATAGCTTCTATTTACCCTTTTCTATATATATATATATATATATATATATATATATATATATATATATATATATATATATATTACTTAGCTTGTATCGTCCTCCCAACGCAGCCCACTAGATTACCCGTACATACGTGGATTTAGTATCAATAATTCATTTAGAAATTTTGTGTAGCAAAGTCTCATTTTTAAATTTTTTAAAATTTTAATGGTATTGTTTATATAAATAGATATTTACTTCTACATATTAGGAGCTCTATCCAAAATTTGAAATATTTTGTTCTATTAGTTGATTTTAAGTTATAATGCGTGTCGATCCTCCTATAACTCAACAGGTAGGTGACTTGCCTACTAAAAATATTCACTTGGATCAATGTCCTTCCAAACTAATTAATTGGATATCTATACATTTACACCTAATCAGTGGCATATTTAATTACCTTGTGATAAGAAGGGTTAACCTTCTGGGTTCTTTAAAAAAAATCCTTTTAAAAAAAAGATATTCATTAGAACTTATAAGTACCTATTTTTTCCTTCATGTAATAAGCTTCTACATAGAATATCAACATCCCCACCCCCAAAAAAAAAAGCTTAATTAAGAATTCCCCCCAAAACCCAAAAAAAAAAAAAAAAAAACCCTTGAAACACGTACTGAGCACGACACAAAAAGAAAGTAATTAAAAGGGGGGAAAACCTCTGAAGAACACCTTTGGAGAAAGCGAGGGCGACAAATAATAATGGAAGGTAGAAGATTTCCTTGATGGTACATTTATTATATCGTCAATTCACAAATTTAAGGATTATCGATCGTAGAATTAGGGCATGCTTGCTTTCTTCTGATTCTGACGTGCAAAAAATTATATAGTGGGCGACACATCAAATAGTGGGGTTTAATTTTCCGTGTCTAAAGCTCAAATCAAGGCCGTTTTTCTCTTTTGTGTGCATCTTCTTATTCAACTTCCACTAGATAAGTGCATGCATGAGAATAATTAAAATAAATGCATGCATGCATGGGTCAATTTGGCTTAATTTAATTTAATTAATTTGTTAACGATTTTAATTTTGCTTAGCTAAGTAGATATGATTTGTCTTTGTCAAGGTTAAAAGCCATGCAACTTGTAAAAATCTTTTCCTATTTAGAGACGAAAATAAACTGATCATATATACGAACTGACAAATATCTCTCTCTAGCCAAACCTATGAGAGAAACTGCACTCTCTCCCCAAGAACTTGATCTAGTTAGCAGATCAAACAAAAAAATCAAGAGAAATGCAACTGGGGATCCTATTATCCAAGAAGGAAACGCAGCACCCATGGAAAGGAAAGAAAAGAATGACCAGGAGCAGCAGCAAGGGGAATCTGCGACTGTACAGCACCCACCCAAGGCTTCTTTTAGGGATACATTGGCCAAGAACAATTCCAACATGGTATTCTCCTCCAACTCCAATCCGGTTTTGGAATGTGGACGATGATGAGTATTGCACGTCAAACGATGATGAACTCGACCCAATGGGGGAAAATGACCCAAGATGCCCAACTATACGTCTGAAAAAGGAACAAAAGCGCCAATTTCGTCACCCATGGAAGAACGCCCTTGTCATTAAGATGTTTGAGAAGAGAGTTGGGTTTCTACGATTACAAAGAAGCCTTAAGTCGAAATGGAAACTCAAAGGAGACTTTACTTTGATTGACATTGGCTGCAATTATTACATTACTCGGTTCACCAATATGGATGATTATCTCCATGTTCTCACTCAAGGACCCTGGTTAATAGGTGACAACTATCTAACAATACGTAGATGGGTCCCAAACTTTGTTCCGGATGAGGCACCAATAAGATTCTTGACTGCTTGGATACGTATTCCCAATATCAGTATTGAGTACTTTGATTCAGAATTCCTTGAAATGATAGGTTCCAAAGTGGGTTGACTCATCGGGATAGACCAAACCACAGCCAATGTGGATAGAGGGCGTTTTTCTAGGTTGAGTGTGGAAGTTGATCTTTCAAAACCTCTGTTATCAAAATTTCAATTACATGGACACATTTGGAGAATACAATACAAGGGGATTAAGTTCATATGTTTCAAATGTGGGAAAGTAGGCCACCGAGACGAACACTGCCCCACCTTCCCACCTAAAGAAGTTCAATGCCTGGCCAACCAAGAAGAGGCTACTAGGAATGATCCTACAAAGGCAACCCCCATGAACAGACCAGAATGCCTAGAAGAATTTAGCAACTTGGATGCTGGTGAGGAAACCCACTAGGAAGAAGAACCCAAGAACAGGTACTACAAGGACAACAAACAAGACCAGGTCCAATCAAGACCCACATAGACCCAGAACCAATGAGACCCGACCTGTGAACACAGGGGGTGCAAATGGAAAGAGTGTGACTCATGGAAAGGTTTCCAATCCGAACCAATAGCCCATAACTAGTAGATCTCGCTAAGCATTGTTGGAAAGCATGGTCGAGGAGAATATTCACAATCAGTTGACTGACACCCTAATATTGGGCAACGGCACGACAATGGAACAATTTTAGCAGAAAATCGGGAGCACTTTATGGAAGAGAATCCCACAACAATTGTTGTACACGAATTAGAAAAGATCTCCGAAGCAAATCTACACGCACAAGAAGTCAACGTAATGAACAACTCATCGGAATTGGACTCCCCTACGGGTCTGGGACACATTAAGTCCAATGCATGGGCTACATCTACGGGCACCCCCACCACAAGATCTCCTTTAGGGCCATGCAATACCAACCATGCAAAGCACTCAAATCAAATCAGCCTCCCACGAACAACCAAGCCACAAGCCCAACCCAAAGCCCATCTTTCCCGAAGCTCCCCTACGCAAACCCATAAGGAGAACCTCTACACATCAACAAAGAGTAATAGTGTAGAGTTGGGCTCGTCACAGCAGCAACGCCCATCCCCTTATCATCAACACAGATTCCATAGGTTGCTGAGGGCTTTTCCCCATGGCACTCAAATGACCCACCCATGGAAAACCTGGTAGGTTCCTAATCTCTAGCAGTTAAACAACCCAAACACTTGTCTGAGCTTGAAAGGGCTATGCAACAAGGCAACAAGCGTATGTCACAGCCTGAAGATCTTTATGAAGATGAAACAAGAATGGATATTGCAAGCACCAATGCCACCTCTCCTGAGCATGCTGCTTCTGAAACATGCTGAAGCATTCATGGCCCTTTCCTACTTGACAGTCTTAATGAATGGACAAAATTTAACATTGGGACCTATATCCATAATGATATGGAATTGTCAAGTAGTTGGGAACAAGATATTTTCCAACACCCTTTCTGAATTACTTCGAAGATATGATCCTACTATTCTAGCGCTGGTCGAGATACAAATCAGTGGAACTCATGCTGAAGATGTTTGTCGCAGGCTAAAGTTTGAAGGTACATGCAGAGTTAAAGCTCAAGGGTTTCGAGGTCGGATTTGGATTTTGTGGAAAACAAGCATTGCAAATCTGCAAGTGATCAAATCAAATACCCAATATGTCACGATGGAAGTGAACCAAGCCGGCACCTAACCTTGGTCCTTCACTGTAGTTTATGCTACTCCAAATGAAACCCTACACTAGACCCTTTGGATAGAGATGAGCACCTTTGGACAGAGTTGGGCACCTATGGCCAAATTCTGTAATAGAGCATAGCTAGTAGGTAACTTTAATGAGACCAAGAACATGGAAGAGCGGTTCAACTGCAGTGAGGACCTAGCGCGGAGGTGCAACAACTTTAATCTCTGGATTGAGAACACACATTTGCTAGATTTGGATTTCACTAGACCACGATTTACGTGGGCTAGAGGAAACTCAGTGGAAACTAAGAAATATGCACGCTTAGACCGGGGCCTCTGTAACGAACAGTGGAGGGTGCGCTTTGCTGAAGCCAATATCCACCATTTACTTCAGAACAAATTGGATCACAGCCCGTTGCTCATTTCCCTCATGGCCTTGCTCCTGTACAAACTATCATGCGACCCTTCTGATTTCAAGCTGCATGGCTGTCACATAATTCTTTTGATGAGTGCTTAAAAGGAATTTGGAAACAACAGACTCCACTTTACCCTTTACTCTCCTTTGTCTCAACGGGATTAGAGGAGTGGAACAAATTGATTTTGGGGAATCTATTTCATCGAAAACAACAAATTTGGGCCCGGCTAAAAGGTATACAACGACGTTTACCTCAATTCCAAAGCCAACATCTTCTGAAGTTGGAGACACAATTAAGACGGGATCTAGATGAAGTTCTTGACCAAATTGAAACTTTTTGGTTTCAAAAGTCCAGAACAGAGGCTATTTGAGATGGGGACAAAAATACTCGAATTTATCCCCTTTGTACCATCATTCATCGTAAGACAAATAGAATCGAATATCTCCAAGACCAACATGGTAACTGGATTGAGGAAAGAACTGCCCTTCAAGCAATGATACAAAAATACTTCCTAGACATCTATTCGGACGAGAATCCCACATATACACCATTCATCCTTCCTGCAAATAGATATCCTCGACTGACAAGTGCAGAACTTTAGAACCTAGAGAAGCTCTTTACAGAATGTGAGATCAAAAAAGCCCTATTTGACATGGACCCTTACAAAGCCCCTGGTCCTGATGGATTCCACGCCCTTTTCTACCAATGATTATGGGATCTTACTCGGGGCAACTTACCCAATTGGCGATTGATGTACTTGGAGGTAGCTCTCTCCCACAGGGGCTAAATGAGACACTTTTGGTGCTCATTCCTAAAGTTGAAAACATTCAGATGGTTTCCCAACTTAGACCTATTGGGCTGTGCAGCGTAACTTATAAAGTTATCACAAAAGCAATCGTAAGTCGATTGAGACCTCTGCTAGACAAAATAGTTGCCCTAACCCAAGCAAGTTTTGTCCCTAATAGACAAATCATGGATAATACTATTATTGTCCAATAAATGCTTCATTCGATGAGACACAAGCAAGGTTATAAAGGCACTATGGTCATTAAAATTGACTTAGAAAAAGACTATGATAGGCTCCGGTGGCAATTCATCCGTGAGTCACTACTTGATCTTGGCATTCCCATCAAGCTAGTGGAGGTTATTATGAGCTGCTTGGATAGTTCTACTTTCAACATAATCTGGAATGGAGAGGGACTACTCCTTTCAAACCATCGAGACGAGTCTGGCAAGGGGACTCACTATCCCCTTACATTTTTGTACTTTGCATTGAGAGGCTTAACCACCTCATTCGAGAAGCGGTTGAGAAGGGGGAATGGAAACCCATTGCTGCAAGTCGAGGAGGCCCTTTACTCTCGAACTTATTCTTTGCAGACAATCTCATCCTTTTCGGGGAAGCATCAAAGGAACAAGCAAGCATCATCAAACAATGCCTCGAAAGATTCTATCTTGCTTCCGGACAGAAAATTAGTCTTCATATCCATGGTGTATTTCTCCAAAAACATAGGCGAAGCAACCAAGGAAGTTGTAAGCAGAGAATTGGGGATACCAATCACCCAAGACCTTGGAAAGTATCTTGGACTACCCACCATAAACGGAAGAGTCACTAGACATACTTTCCAAGCAATCTCAGAAAGGATTGATAAAAGGTTAGCGGGTTGGAAATCTCGCACCCTCTCCATGGCTGGAAGAGACACTTTAGTCCAGTCTGCAATTACGTCTATACCTACTCATGCAATGCAAACGGTGAGACTACCTAGGACCCTCTGTGATGAGATTGATAGAAAATCCAGAAGATTTTTATGTGGCGGGATAGAACAGACCAAGCGTATACATAATGTTTCTTGGGGACAAATCATACAAGCCAAGCAAGTGGGGGGACTGCGTTTCGAAAGGCCAGGGAAACTAATGCAGCGATTCTCACCAAACTAGGATGGAGGCTACTGGTGGAGAAGGATAAGCTATGGTCCTGGTCCCAGGTACTGCGAGCCAAATATTGTTAAAACAGGTACGATATTGACATGTTCAAACCTAAAACAGATGCTTCCAACACTAGGAGAGGAATCATCGAAAATGTGAAAATCCTGAAACAAGATATGAGGATTGAAATAGGCAATGGGCAAAATACTCTATTCTGGCACTACAAGTGGGCGGACGCCACCCCTCTAGCCCAACGCATTATTAAGGATATTCCCCCCCACCTTCAGAATAGCACTATTGCAGAGCTATGGCACGTCCAGTCCGGCTGGAAGTGGAATCTTTTTGCAGAATCTCTACGTGATGAGTCACTGAAAAAAATAGCAAGCTATGAGATCACCCAAGGTAGTATGAATGATGACCAAATAGTATGAGATGGCACTAATCATGGGGGGTTTTCTATCAAATCCACCATGGCAATTATTCGAGAAACTGTCCACGAAGACACTAATCCCCTATGGACTCTGATATGGCGTGCCTCTATTTCTCAAAGGATGCGCTCCTTTCACTAGCTAGTTGGACATGATCGAGTAATGACAAACTCCAATAGATTTCATCCACGGACTAACTGATGACCCTAGGTGCAAAGGATGCCTCAACGACGAGGAGACCATCATCCATCTTCTAAGAGACTGTAAGTTCGCGAAGAAGCCATGGGATCGGTTGATACCCACTAACTGAAGACTGAATTTCTTCAACTTACCCTTGAGAGAATGGCTTCTTGCAAACTTGGAAGAAAACTCACAATATGGTGTTGAGTGGACAACTATTTTTGCTACGGCTAACTGGTGGATATGGAAATGGAGGAATAAACGTTGCTTCGATGATCCAGATTTTCAACAATATCGGCCCTGGAGCTTCATTCTCGAGAGAGAAAAGGAAATTGGTAGAGTTGTCAAGGAGCCTCCTTACGCCCATAAAGGTATTGTAACCTCAAGGAGACAGGAAACATTTATACGTTGGCACCCCCCACCAGAAGGCTGGATTAAGCTAAATGTGGATGAAGCGTCAAAAGGCAATCCTGCAGCTGCTGGAGGTGGAGGTATTTTTCGTGACCATGATGGGCATTGGATTAAAGCATTTGCGTCTAACTTGGGCTGGTGCACTTTTGTGAAAGCCGAGCTACTGACATTACTCAAGGGCTTGCGCGCTGCTAGGAAAGCTGGGTTCATAAGGGTGGAAGTCAATATGGAATCCCAAATCACCTTGAAGAAAATTCAATCACCTTGCCAACAAAATCAACCCCTTCATTTCATCGTCAAGGAATGCCAGAAGCTTATTGCTAATAGGGAATAGGAGGTAAAACTTGAGCAATGCTACAGAGAAGCAAATAGAGTGGCTGATCATCTTGCAAATATAGGGGTTAAACAAACATCTCCTCTTGTAACTTTCGATTCCTCCCTAATTCTGCTCTTCCTCTGCTTATTGAGATGTATCTGGGGGCTATTGGCCCCGTTCTATTCGCATAAATAATTTTAATTAGGGGCCTGTGCCCCTCTTTCAGACAAAAAAAAAAAAAAAAAAGAGACGAAAATGAACTTTAAAACAACCATATTTTTGGCTCTTGAATGCACTCTATATGCATAATTTCTTTAGAGGGAGCTCTTTATTGGAAAAATGGCAAAAAAAGGGTATAATATATCAAATGACTTCAACAAATGTACCAATCTATTGATTTGGATGCACACTTGAGATGTAAATCTGCACCTTCTTTTTTTTTAATTTGTAAGATCATACGTAGGATTCGCTTCAAATTATATCCAATTAAACCCAGGTATTGTAGACATTCCCTCATTTCCATCTCGTAGGATAGTCTAGCAATCGTATTGGTATATTGAATCTTTCAATCTAAATGAACACATTTCATAATATGATTCAAACAAAAGTAGGTTTTTTTTTTTTTTTTTACATTGATTTCAAAGCGCATTTAACATGTAAATGCGCACAGTAATGATAAGCAAAAATTTTATTGCAATGGCATTAGCACATTGAACACCGTCAGTGTAAAGTAGTAGTGATCTAAAAATTAATCTTTGACACCATATCAATCGAATTATCTTCAATCACATAGGCTGATGGAAATTTTATTTTACGTATGATCGACTCTTTGGTAGCACATGTATAGTCGAATCATTCAAAAATATGTAGACAGTCGTCTACAGAGATTTGGACAGGCACTAAACCTATGAATGCGCACAATGATGGTATCCCGATGTATGAAACTCCTTTCACAGTGTGAAGTGGTTCCTCAATATGAATTGATGTCCCTCTAATGATCAAAGAATGGGATTTTCAACTAGTTTTGCATGCTTGGATACACAACAAACAGTGAATCTAAGGGTGTGTTTGGTAGGGGATAAAATCATTTTCCCAGAAAATGATTTTCCTATTTTACGTTGTTTGGTAAAAACCGGAGGGAAAAATCATTTTTAGGGGAAAATGATTTTACCTCCTGAGAAGGAAAATGTTTTCCTGTGAAAATGGCCTTAAAATCATTTTCCTGGAGTTCGAAAACAACTCTGCTTCTGTAACTTCTGTTCGATTTCAGGAAAACTTCAGCAACATTCGAAAGCTTCACTCCCTCTCTTGAATTTGGAAATTTTGGCTCTTGCCATTGTTGGAAGTCGGTTGAAGCACTCTCGCTGCTATATTCGAGTTTCAGTCCAAGCACTCTTACCACTGTATTCAGATTCAATTTTCCAAGTAAGCTTTTAGATCTAGGGCTTTAATTTCTCTGAATTCAGCTGAAAATTTCTTAAATTTGGAAGTTTTGGCTCTCGCCATTAATGGCTTTTCTTTGTTGATGGGACTGAAAATTACCAATTTTTCTATCTATTGCATTATATATATGGTTATTCAACCGAAATTTTTCATTTATCTCTGTATGGTATGTTAAATTTTGCTTGAATTTGGAAGTTGTGGCTGGTTTGGGTATATCTTTGATATGGTTGATTTGAGAGAGGTAATGGTTTGTGGAAGGATTGAAAACTAAGCTCGACGTCGACCTTCTTTATCAAGAAGTGATGAAAACCGAAGGATTTGAAGAGGACTTTTTGGATGGCGCTTTCGATCACCTCGTAAAGTGTGAAAACCTTGCAAAGGGCTTTCTAGCGAAGGGCGACAAACTGAGAAGGATTTGGCTTAAAAAATTCAAGGAGAATAATTGAATGAAGTGATATTTCTCTCTTTTTTTTTTAGGTCTTCCCTTTTTTGGCTAAGGAAAACAAACAGTTGAGAATTATGATTTTGTGACTGTTTGATGACTTTGTAAGTACTGCTTGATGACTAAATTAATTTATTAGCTTAGCCTATTAGTATCAAACACTTGAGAATTATGGTATTGGAAAATTGTTTTTCATTCTACCAAACAGCAGAAAATGATTTTTCGAGAAAATGATTTTCCATTCTACCAAACAGTAGAAAATGTAGGTGGGAAATTATTTTCCTTGGGAAATCATTTTCCATGGAAAATGATTTTCCGGGAAAATAATTCTTCCCCTACCAAATACACCCTAAGTAAGAAATTGATGCCAATTGTATCCTCCCATTGTATTCGACAGTCCTTATTTGATGAACGATGGAAAGTGGAAACATATCATTTAATTATCCTTTTGAATTCTACTCAGCTTGTGTTTCATGCAAGGACATTCATTATTTCTTCATTTTGAGTATTCTAATCTGATCACATAATCTCCTTATGACATTATCTCAAATAAAATGGACAAATATAAATTTGCATATACCAATTAATTTACCTATCTATAACATGCGTCATTATGATAATACTAAAATTTATTATCCTCCTGGAGTGAATTTAATAGTCTTATATACACGTGAATTAACTCTTAAGTTCATGCCATCATTTTTCACCATGATATACTCGATATTCCACATACATGCTAAAGTATTCTCGATATCGCACATACATGCTAAATTAAATCTATCATATATGTTGATGAAATACTAACATCATGTTCTTGTGAAAGGACATAAGATGCTTCTGGTGCGTCTATCTAATTCGACATACGTAGAATGCCAACCGGCCCTTTGAGAAACACAACCGTGCATGGATAAGTATGCTAAATTAAACCTACAAATCATCCTTCAGAATATGAAGAACTTGTGCAAGCAAAGGAGAGAAGGGCCCTATGTTGTATTTGAGAAACAAAATTCATTGATGCTATGTTGTGGCCCAAAGGAGGTTATGTCTAAATCTTAATGAATACTGCAGGGAAAGAGGGGATGGGAATTAATTTGGATTTTCAATAGGTTACTTTATATGTTGGAGTTCTAAACTCTCTT
Source organism: Carnegiea gigantea (assembly GCA_029747015.1). Taxonomy (NCBI): domain Eukaryota; kingdom Viridiplantae; phylum Streptophyta; class Magnoliopsida; order Caryophyllales; family Cactaceae; genus Carnegiea; species Carnegiea gigantea. The sequence goes on along the minus strand of JAKOGI010000057.1, from coordinate 1,422,167 downwards.
CCTTCTCAAATTAAAGTCCATATATAAATTAATTAGTAGATTAAGTAATTTTACCTAAAGAAACTTTCTTTTTATGCCGGAATTTATGAATCAATACGTTACTGGAGTAGTTTATACAATATTTATAGACTACCTCGCTTTAGTAATTTGGAATAATTATGAGTAGGGCTGTCAAAAGTTGAATCGATATAATTACCGATCTGAACCAAATATGAAATTAAGTGGATTTGAATAAAGATTTTCAACCCGTTTAATTATATGGGTTGACACATTTAATCCGTTTAATTAAATAGGTTAGGTTCAAGTTGATAATTTTGACACCAAAAAAAACCTATTTAACCCGTTTAATTAAATTGGTTAGATAGATTCACCCATTTATCCAATTTTACCATGTCTTCTTTGGGAGAAATTGTGAAAACATGAAGTTTAATCAAATTGATCTTTGTTTTGGGATTGTAGTTCTTGTGGATCATAAACAATGGCAGAACTCAAAAGATAGTGCTTGATAATCATATTTTAGTAAAAACATTAAGTAGGTAAACAGATAACTAAATAATCTAAATCTAACCCATATATATAACAGATTAATGGATAAATTTTAGATCAACCAGTTTAAAAAATAAACGAATACAAATTAATGTTTTTAATCGGTTCAATAAACACGTTAGTTCGACACGAACACAAACTCAACCTAACCTAACCTGTTTAACAGTCCTAAATTTATGAGGGTTACTTCCAATCGCTCCATTTAACTAGCATTGTTTACAAAAGAAAAAGGAAAACAGAAAAAAAAAAAAAAAAAAGAAGAAGAAGAAATCCCTCTTCTATGAATGCATACATTTGAAGACCGCTAACTTGCATAGAGCACAATCCAAAGGCCTTTTCTTTCCCCTTTTTTAGGGGGAGGGGCTAATGGAAGAACATGACATCAAATATTACATGGATTACAACCACAACATCAGATACCAGTTATATATGTATATATCATCTCAAGTATGTCAACTGCTTGTTCTAATCCTCAATATGATGACCTAAAGCTCAAGTGAAATTAGGTTGGCCATAGAGGGCGTTAATCGCCTCCTCGATCGCAGGAGGTCCACTTGGAAAGTGTTCTCTGTAGTGTCACCCCATAACGAACATAGTGTCATAGAGGAACGAGACGACTTATTCTGTTCCAGTGTTATCAGCTGCTTTCTTGTATTCAGGCTTCAGCTCGTAGGTCCCTTGATTCGTTCCTCTTTTGTTGTATACACACAAATCGTTGAGTATTTCTTTCAAAAATTGCTGAAGAGGAAAGAAGAGTAAGATGGTTAGTTTCTTAAAGAAAGACGCCAAAAGCTCACATTATTCTCCGTTTCGTAACCCAAAATAGAGTCAGTATTCAACTAACTGACAAGGCTCCTAAAGATAACTGAATTTGTCTCCGAGCAGTATCACCTCATGTGAGATTGAGAAGCGGTTGGACCATACAAACAACCCACCTAAATTGAAGCTTTTCTCATGCGAGACCATCTCATTTGAACTAATCCCCAACCAAGGAACACAGTTAATGTGGTCAAAAGCTAGTAGCAACCAAAGGCTTGGTCCATACTAAGCCATGTTTACTCAGTTCGGCCCCCAAACAGCAGCAAGTTGCCCCAACCATCACCCACGTGAAGTTTCTCTCTTTATTGGAGAATGAACAGGGCTGGGTCGAGCTGATATGAGCTGCCAAGTTTATAGGCTGAACCACAAGCCCAACTAAGTTGGCTACACCGAACTACAAAATGCACAGCCTGTGGTTGATCTAATCTAATGCAATGGACTAGCCTGATCAATAGCTGCGGCTCTAGCTTCTACGATTGTCATTGATCTAGAACATGCAGGCTCGCCCAATAAACTGGCCCGTCAGAACGCTTATCACTGCTGCTTATTCCAGACACGCAATTACTATCCTTGAGATGGTGGTTTTGGATATAGTCTGATTAGGATACTTACAGCAGGTTGATCTGTCTCCACAACTAATTGCTTCAATGCCCAATTAGGTTTCCTTTCAAACAGCTTAAACATGATATCCTCCAACTCTCCACGATCCCTTCTAGTCCTCTTCATCTCCACAGGTTTCACTGGGGCTGTTTTCTTCTTATCCTGAAATATATCGTGGGGCAAATGATATTATGTTTTCAGTTATTTTTATAGAAGATCAGATAGGCCACCAATCAACCATATGAATATCATATGGTACGTTTATGCATGGGCATACAAGTGATACGGCACATACTTATGTTTTCAGTGATTTTTATAGAGAATCAGATAGACCACCAATCAAACATATGAATATCAGCTGGTACATTTTTGCCTGGGCATACAAATGGTACAACACTGTCGGGTGTATACATAGTAGCATACAATCTCAAGCCAAATGATCCGAGGAAGAGGGTAAGAGGCTATGAATACAAGATACAACCTCAAAGCAGACGCCTAACTTGGTCTAAAATGAATACACGGGAATAAGCAAACCGAAAGATTTAGCCCTTGACAGACACGATTAAACAATTCCTGCAGTTGTCTCCAGGAATGAACGCAAAGAAGTCCCAGAAAAGCACTCGTAACAGTAACTAGTTAATTTTTGTAGCTTACGGAAACAAAGGCTACTCATCAGTCACATCTTCTGAGGACAAGTATAAATATATGAGATTAAGCTATCTGAAGCGAAGCCACGCTCGTTCTGTCAGATTATGCAAACGTGATTCTGACAACATGATTGGTACATTCACAAATACCACATTGAAATTTTCTTTTGACTCATTGCAAAAAATATACACACACTACATTCAAATTTTCTTTAAACAAAGGCCATGGAGCTACATTTGAAATTTTCTTTTGACGCGTTCTTATTAAACAAAGGCCATGAAGCTACATTTTCTGCTAAATGCTAAGGCCTGTAACCCCCCCTCCCCGGGGGGGAAAAAAACCAAAAAAAGGGAAAAAGGGAAAAGAGAAAAAATCCAATTGTTGGTGGACATTGAAAAGGCAGGATCTGAAGTCAGTAAAAGTAAGCTGAGCACAGAAGGGGATTTGAAATCAAGCAACATCACGAAAATAAGATGAGGTTCACAAAAGCCTAAACAAAGAATGTGCTCAATGATACAATGAAAGCAGGGCAGTTAAGAAAAAATCAAGGAGCAAGGTTCAATAGACTAAGGTTAAATGAGAAAAAGTAAAAAAGTGCAGTTGTACCTTTGCATTAGCACCGAGTCCTACTAATCCAGGCATAGGCCGCATGTGCACACCACGGTCATTATCAATCACCTGCAAAACAAAATCAATTAGTCCAATATAGTTTCCTAAAATCACCATTCATGTAGAATATGTAGCAAATAAATGTGATTCCCCAAAAGTAGGCAGAGAGAGGATACATTGCATCTGCCTCATCTCAATCCAACCTAGTCAAAACAAACCATTAACCTCCAGTTCCAACGAGGGGGGGGGGGGATACATGGTTGTACATAAGCAACCCTACCCCTGCAATGAACTGTCGAGAGACTATTTTTAACAAACCTTGGATTCAAAAAGCATTAGTTGTGAATTGCAGAACAGTTCAATAGAACATCTTGTTATCAACTATAATGCAAAGCCCAAAAGAATAGTCCAATAATTGACTCACCTGAATCTGTCTGTTCTTCATCATTGACTTATTTGTCCGCTCACGGCACAGCCTTCCGTACTCCTCAAAATTCTCATTATGTGGTTTCATGTCAAATTTATGTTCAACCTTCCCTTCCACGGCAACCTTGTTGCCTATCAACACAGAACAATCAATGTCAAAATATCCACAAAAATGAAGGCAACGTTCAGGTGCCATCACATAGCTAAGTAAATGTCAGAGAAGGAGAATCAAACTAAACACAAACAACAGTACAACAAGGATAATGATATTAATCTATATAGCCTGTGATATCAACACAGAAAAATGATTATTTGTAAACAAAAAGCTCACACTTCACTAGATGCAGGCAGAAACACAAATTTTGTTTTTCCTCTTCCCTTACCCCCTCTTCCCCCTTCTCAGAGCAAAAAGGGGGAGATGGTAAACAATCGCCTCAAATAGCCACCCCTGAAAAGAAACAAAAGCAACAACAATGGCCCGATACAAGACCAAAAGCCCAACCCATCCAGTGGCTTAATAATCACCTTAAAAACCCATCGAGTTGACTTATTAATCAACTTGCCTTGACCATATAGCTCTTGACAGATAAGAAAAGAGTAATACCTGAAAATTCAGGAGGATGTGATAGAATTTAGACATATCAGGGAGAGCAGGGATGACGCAAAGTATTTAGGATGCAAGAGGACATGGTTAATGAGATGTTGAAGTCACAGTCCTCAAACTACACTAAGAATGAAAGAGTTCAAGTGTCTAGGATTGACCATGCACAGCAAAGGGAAGGTAGGTCATTGATGACACTATTCTTTTGATAGGGGTGAGAAGGTAGAAGGTTCTACACTTGAAGGGAAATCATAAAATCAGAGTAGTCCTACTATAAAGTTGACTTGGCCCTTACTGAGAAAGATAGCTGTATGTTTAATGCTTTCCTAACGTTAGTATCGCTTCATATGTGTTTGTTGTCTTTCTTAACGTTGCTGCTCCTGTTCCTGCTAGTCTACCATTCCTTATCTCTGTCTCCTAATTTTTTACCTTGTTTTGAAGGGAATTCAAAATTTCAACAGTTTTTGAAGTCTCTTCAAAATCAACTCTATACTTATCAGCAAATAAGGCTTCTCAAAACCTACTTTGACGAAATCTGACAGGGAAATTGCTGGCTACATGAGGCCAAAAATATGCATCATCAAAAAAGCAATTGCCTTGCTGATCCATTTAGAAATCACCCCTACGGTGTTGCTTGAGAAAAGAAGTCAGTTATATTAAGGGTTTCATTTCCTTCTGATTTTGATATTTCGTCCAGTCCCGGAAAGTAAACTATTCCTTTCCCTCTTGCAGCTGTCTTGAAGATAACATATTGTAAAATCTCAAACTTCAATTATCAGCCAGGATCCCCAAGTGACGAATCCAAGTCAACACATTTTCTACCTTCACCCTAAGCCCACACCTAGCGCTTCTATGTCTGCAAACTGAATGCTGGAAACCAATGTCAATAAAATCCACAGGATACTTCAAATGCTCAATGTCAGCAGACATGCACTAGACAGATGTAGATGAACAAAGTGAAAAGTCAACCAGTGAAGAGGACAGGGAAACTATCAGCACAACAGAAACAAACGAATTTGATTGCACAAAGATAACGGCTACAGGATGAAAAAGCTATTGAACTGAACCTAACCCAAAATCACCAACCCAAATTCAAATAATCCAATGATACAAGATACCCATTAGCGATAAACAAAAAAAAAAGCGAAACAATGACAGCCAGCCCCCCCCCAAAAAAAAAAAAAAAATCAGAATAAGTCCATATTTAGAAAACAAGAATAATACTAACAAGGAGAAGATAGTGTTAGAGAAAGAATCTCTGAGAACACAATTGACAATACACAACAAGAAAGATAAACCTCATAAGATGAATGGATTAGTGCATTAACCCTCACCCTGAGTCTCGGAGAAAATACACATGGGAACGAAGTCTTTGAACATATTAAGCGAGTAGCTCTTCGGACCCATATCACTGCCATTCATTTCCATCGTGAACTGCAGCATGTTCATCAATTAGAGAGGTTGCACATCTATAACAATCAAAACCAGACAACAATACATATAAAATTCTCGTCCAGAATTCAGATATACATCCAAAGACAAACCCTGCTCCCTTCCCGATATCCAACCTCCCCCCCCCCCCCCCCCCCCCCAAACAAAAGAAAAAAGGAAATACTGACAAGCAGCAAAACTACAGACACAGCTAACTGCCTCATCAATAACGGAGCTCTAATAGGCTTTCTTTGGCATAATTAAGCTCCAAATACATTTGACACCCCTATTTTCATCATTAATTGATACCAGAAAACACTTGCCATTTGGGTTCTCCATTTAAAGCTTCTTTGGTACAATTAGGTTCCGAATTAACCACTTATAAACTTGAATTAATATTCTGAGTCCAAACATGCTTCTTTATTTAAATTGAAATTAAAAAGAACTTGCATCAGAACTAGGGCGATGAACACAAATCAAACAGACCCAACAATAGAAAAGGTAAGGAATTTGGAGAGAGCATCAACTATCAAGTGATGAAGATCCAATTCCCAGAAAAAAGCAAGCAAAAATTGAAATTCAATTTTGAAAGAAACAAAGAAAAGGAAAAAGGGGAAAGAGGAGTAGGGGGTACCTCAACGGCCGAGGAATCGTCGGGGCGGAGAGGATCAATGGAGAGGACGACCTTGGCGAGTGGATGAGGATCGGAAGCGGCGGCGCGTGACTGCCACGACTTTGAAATAACGAGTGGACACTTCATCAGCCACACCGATCTCTCCGCTTTCCCAACATCCACCGTCCCCCCGATGCCGCTGCTCTGATCTTCATCCATCTCTCTCTCTCTCTCTCTCTCTCTCTCTCTCTCTCTCTCTCTCTGTGTTGTGTGGTGAGGTGGACTTGACTTGTGTGTTGCTCTGGTGAAAGAAGAATGGAGAAGAAGAAGACGACCACTCGAGAGAGAGTCAAAACTCAGAAGGAAAGTGTTGCCAGGAAAGAGAAGGGCAGCCGCAACTGAACCGCACGAGTAGGAAGAGGAAGACGGCCACGGGTCATCGACACCCCATCAAACCCGCCCCGGTTTAGACGTCTGCAGAATTTATTTAGACAAACAAAATTAGCAAGCCGGAGTTACAAATTTTACGTCACTGTATTGAAAGTCTTCAAAAATTTTTATATATTCATTCATTTTTTTTAGAGTCCTAAGACCACAATACCATCAAACTTTTAATTTTTATCAAATATACCACTGAACTTTTTCTTTTGTCAATTATATCATTAATGATAGATAATGAGCTGCTCTAAAATAGGGGACTAAACCAAAACCAATGCCAAGAATTCTTAAACTTGAACCGAAATTTGTGAGAATGTTGTGGATGGTTAGGATGGATTGTGAGGGGGTTGGTTTTCGCTTGAAGGGATTAAGATTCGGTGCTAGTGAGAGATGATTGTAGAGAATTGATGATGTTGAATGTTGGGGCACCTGGTGAAGATGGCGTTGATGATACGTGATACAAATTTGCACATGAAGGGTTTGAGATGGATGGGACGGCGTAAAAGAGGAGTAGAGAGATGTGAAGGGATGATAAGCAATTCTTATTTAGAAATCTTTTGAATTTTTTTTTGGTTCACTATTTGGCTGTTGAAATGAAAGAAGAAAAAAAATTACTTGCAATAACCAGTGAAGAAGGAGTTGGATGATTTTTTTTTAATCAAAACGTTATTTTGTAATGGCATAAATGACAAAAATATAATTTCAATGGTATATTTGACAAAAATCGAAAGTTTGATGGCTCTATGTTACAAGAACTCTCTTTTTTTTTTTTTTAATGGGGTGTTCTACTTAAACTTTTAGTAGAAATTTAAATTTTTTACTGATACAAACGTCTGTTATCGGTGTGTTGAGTGTTTGTTATCGATGTATATCCTCGGTTATTAGAAATGTCTCATTACATTAATCATCATGAGTTATATTTTATGATTTTTTTTTTTTTAAAACATTGGTAGGTTGGACTCCTCCTTAAGTCAAAGTTATATTAACTACTTTAAATGGAAATAAAGGGATAAAACTAAAGGCGCCCTATATTTACAAGGTTTCATGGGCAATTTCTTATGTGCTCTCGGGAACACATGCTCTTATTGTCCACGTATATATATTTTTTACGCGTGTATTTGCCGTATTAATTTTTTAATATATATTTGATGTTGTGGCTCGTTGGAACATGTGCCCCTAGGAGTATGATATACGTATTGGGTTTTATGAGGCTTCTTATAAGATCACAAAATTTTAAATCCGAAGAGTGCCTAAAGATAGTATTTACTATGCTAGAAGCATTTTTTGCATATAGTAAGAATTCTTTGGTTTGTACTGGAAATCGTTAGTGATAATTGTTTGAAAATTATGATTACCATTTATAATTCTCAATCACTTCTTTGATTTGTCACGGTATTCTACCAATGAGGTATGTGAATGCTAGAATCAGAGGCGGCAAAAAATTATAAATTTAGATGTTACCTTTAAATAAATAAAGAGGATATTTAGTTAATTACCGTTAAGTCTTTATTTACACTCCGACTTGAAAATTATCATCTTCCCCTTATGGATTAAATATATGGAAATTGAATATGCATATTTCCAAAAATGTCCACATATATTTCAAAAAAATGTCAAACCGAAAACGTTAGCTGTGGTTAGATCTAATCAATGGGCTGGGGTCCCGTCCAATCCAACCTTAAAAAGATAGGATTGTGTCGTCTTTTTTGTCTCCGACCTGCCCCGACCCCAAATTGAGGGTATTCGACCATGATGAGAGACGGGCTCGGGAGAGGCTTTGACTCTCTGACCCGATCCGTTGACCCTTACTTTTTTAATTAAAAAATTAAAATTTTCAACCAAAACCAAATACTTTGGGTTCGATTCGTTCAAAATCTTTTAGCTTTCTATTTTCTTACCTCCCCCCCCCCAACCTCCACTTACCTCTCCAAATTAATCTCAGTGGCTCTCAACCTTCTCATGCTTCATCACTAATGTTTGGAGTATTCGTTTTACAGAACTAATCGTTTTAATCACTAAATTACGCATGAGGATATTTATGATTATTATACATTTCATTGAAGCATTATGTTATCGCTTGACATTTATTTAGTAGGATGTTTAGTGTTGACCATTCTAATAAAAATTGGACGTAGTGAAAAATCTTATTTTTCACATGAGGAAGCTTTAAGGGTCGAGACTGACCTAAGGATATCTGTAAAGTTAGAGTCAAGGATATGCTGACTCGCACCTGAGACCGGTAGGATTAGGACTTAGGATCGAAAAAATCCGACATATCAACCCTCAATCCGCGCTTAACCCTCAATTTGATCAACTCTAGCTGTGGTCAATAACATTGTTTAAAGTACCCTTAATATTTGATCAAGCCAAACCCTAACCCCCCCAAAAAGTCAAACCCTTATCATCCAAATATTAGTGTTCAAGTTAGCTAGTGTTTAGATTGGCAACTCTTAGTAACAAATAATTTCTCAATTTGTGTTTCTAAAAAATTAATAAAATTCTAATTTTGCAAAAGTGAAGTTTCATGTTTTTTAATTAAAATATCCTTCACTAATTTTGTATTTGACAAATTGTTCATAAGTTTTAAACAGATTTTATATTAGTAGATTTGCCAAATAGTTAAATTTACCTACCACATTCTAAATTTACCAAAAGTAGAGTTTTATGTTTTTTAATTAAAATATGGTTGTCTACTACTAAAAACTTCCATATATCAACTAAACAAATATTTTCACTATGAAACTTCTTCTTACCTTCCTTAATCGTTGTACATTAAGGCATCCAATCTTACGTGGGCTTAACCTAAAAAATTGTGGCTCCTAATATGCATCACAACTTTTCAAATTAGTTTTTTGGTGTGTGTTTTGGTATTTTTGTCTCCCTAATCAAGAGTTATAGGTCGTCATACTATCTTTATCTATCTCTATAATTGGATAGGAGTGTTTGTGTCTACTGTGTTTTGCTTTATTGTGGTGTTTGTTGTTAAGGGAATAGATTATATGAAGATGCAAGCAAAGATCTTAAATAGCTTTCCAAGTTCGATCAAGTGCAATCTTCCAAGCAGAAAGATATCTACCACAAAAATCTTAACTAGATCAACAAATCTATACTTTGAAAATGATTGCAAAAGATCTGTATATCCATAACTATGTTATATTTTTGGAAAACAACGGTTTGTAAGATGAGCATTTAGTAAGTTTTATGTCTTGCATGATTGGTTGGGAAAACAGCCCAAGGGAACAATCGAACAACCTATTGTGCAAGATAGCAAGAAGAGAAACAATTCGTGGGCTACAACTACAAGGCTACAAAAAAGCATAAAAGAAGCATGATGTCAAAACTTTAAGGCTCGATTTGGACCTTGTAAAAATTAATAGAAAGAAAACAATTTAGAAAAGTAATTTTTTTTCTTGTATTTGGTTTAGAGAAAATTACAATATATATATATATATATATATATATATATGAAGGAAAATTAGGTGGAAAAATCGTTAGAAACAAGTGATAAATTTTTTCCCATAAAATTGTTAGGAAAGTTTAGAAAAATTCTCAACCTCTTCTAACCTCGCACTGCTTAAATGATATTAAGATGCTTCAAATAATTCATCAACATTCAAATTTCTCATCTAAATTCTTATATTTTTTCCTCAATCCTAACAACAGGAAAAAAAAAAGTCATTTTCTCCACATTTTTTTCTTTTATATTTTTCTCTTCAACTTTTCTTTCCACCAAATTTTGTAAGAATTAAACGGAGCCAAAAACCTAAAGGCTCAATGGTGAACCCAACCAACCCAAACACACCCAAAAAACAAGAAAAAAAGATTCCTAATAACATCAAATGAACACCAAAGCCCAGAAGGCCAAGTCCAGCCCACCTCTCGTTTGGAAATCGCTTTTGTGTCAATGGCGATCTCCCGAGGACGGATGTCATAATTCCAATGTCTTGGTCTGATGTTCATTGTCACGCCTGGGGTACATAGTACATGCATTATCTTCTAATAGATCGATTGTCTCATTTAAATTTCCATTTGACATTGTCTTCCATCTAAATCGGCCCAAAAGCCAACCATTAGGTGGGGGCGATGTGGGTGATACCTGCTTCAAATTTTCGGAGTAAGAAAAATAACAAAGGGTATTTCTTGATGGCCACCGCAAACAAACCAATGATATTGAGATGTCAAAGCTGACCCTACTTTAGTTGAGTGCGTACTACTGTTATTCGAACAAATATGCAAACATATATCTTTCTAATTCCTCAGTATTGGAAAAAAGTAATCTTATTAACGAATTTTATAGAAACATGGATTTTTTGTCAACCTTGCAAATCGGTTTCTTATGCGTTTGGTTGGAGAATGAAAATAGTTCATAGAATCATAATTTATAATAAAGAAACGATGAGAAACGATGAGCTCTTCCCTTTTTGACTCTCCTGTAATTTTTACGTTGTTAAGTGCTTTATTAAGGTCGCATAATATTTGGAATGAACCATTTTTTTCGATAATTGGTTGATCAAGAGATCAATACAAGATATAGATTGGTAGGTTCATAACTACTCTTGCATGAGGTTTCAAAACTCTTATGTAATGTTTGGTTGAGATTAGTAGTTATCCACTTGATTTGCTTGATCGGCAAGTTGACTACCCTTTATTCTTGCTGTTGGATTTCTTACTCATGTTATTCTTTAGTGCCCAACTTGTTTTTTTTTTGGGGGGGGGGGAATAATTGAATGCCATAAGGCAAGAACAAAGTCAATACAAGCTAAGACCGATATGATAAAATAAAAAGAACACAGCAACTACAAGCGTCGCCTTGGCAAAATCCCCTTTCTCCAATGGACCCACTCGGATGGCACATTTCCAGGACTAGGAGTATACATTCTCTTTGATTCTCCAATGGAAGTCATTTCTTTGAAAATAGCACACCTCATAAAGCAGAGGAGCAGGATGTCATCCATATCTTTCAAAAGCCTTCCAATACTACTAGCCACACAGATTCAGCACAATCCAAGCTCTTATCCAGATTGATCTCATCTCTTACATCACATTCACATCTAACTCATTCCCAAATCACTGCCACTTACCACCCAAAACAGGACAACACATCACCCCTTTCTCCTCCCCTAACGCCATCTCGAAATCATTCTCAGAATCATGACCAAACTCTACTTCACATCTTCTACTGCGCCAGTCACCTATTTTGATCTTTGATCATTTAATGCCAATACTAGGCCTACAACCATCTCCACTAAACAATGTCTCCATTCCATCTCTAACTCATCTCTTTCAACTTCATGTTCTCTCGAAAGAAAGAACCATAGCGACCCAAAAATGCCAGGAAGCAGTAGCTTGCAAGTGTCCATGGCAACTCCCAAACCACACACCTTCCCTACCCAAGACACTGCCAACCACAAGGATGATGTCGACGACTATGGGGAAGCCTTTAAAGGCGGCTGTGATGGCAACCATAACAGAGTATCTTGAAAGGCATTGGGCTGCTCAGAAAAGGTTGAGCGAAATTTATATGCCTATCTCATGCTCGACAAAATTCCCCAAAGAATGTCTAAGCTGAAAGACATTTCAAATGCCAAGCTAAACCTCAACCCTTAATCTGTGCAGTAGACTCACTCCCCAAAGAGTCAACTCTTGATAATTTAATGCTTGGGCAGATCAATTTGCCTCCTAATTTGTACGACTCTTTCTTTCATTCTTCAAACTTTTTTTAATTCTCTCCAGTGTTGCCTCCTCCTTATCAATGACTGATATTCCAAGAAGTCTTCCCACCTCTAAAGACTCCTTAGCCAATTTGACAATACTCTCTGAAGTTTCTGAGCTTTTGGTTGGTTGGGGTCTTTCTTCCTCAATCAAATTTTCTGAAAGAATGTTGCTTAAATCCACCTGGCAGCTTCCAGCAGACTCTTTGTTCTTTTTTGCTTGACTTCTAGTCAACCTTTTGCTAGGCAATTCAGGTTGCCTCTTCGAAGCTATCTTTGAGGGAGGTTGATTGAGGCCAGCTATTTTTTTGAAACCTGGTGGTGGTTCAACTTCTTCAGATTGTTGGACCCCATAATCGCCATCTTTAAAGGGAGACACCTCATGCTCCAAGGTCTTGAGAATGCAACCAGTCTCCAAATGGTTTTTGTCATTCATTCCGTGATTCTCAAACCCAGGAGGTGGCGGGTGGGATACATCTTTCAAGGCTTGTAATTGTTGAGATAACTTAAGCACGCTTTCCGAGTAGCCAATTTGGCTAAAACTTACTGTTTTGGTTCTCGAAGCAGAATGAATGCAATCTTCTCTGCTGTCTCTTAGCTCTTCAACTTCAAGTTTTGAATTTGAATTAGATTGAAAGTCAGGAGTTTCTTTAACAAGTTCTCCATCCAAGTTGTCATTATGTGGCTCATCCTTCCTCCTATTATATAGGACACGTCACAAGTCTCTGCCAGATCATCTTGTTCGTCCTCAAACCCGGGGACATCACCATTGGAGTCTCTATTTTCTGAATGTGGAGGGATTACCGGGGGCTGCTGTTGGTAAACTGCTTGGATTGCTAGCCCTATTTCCTTCACCATAACTCTGTACCCTACATGCTCTATTTGAAGAAGTGTCTCCTCCTCAATTCATTGGAATGAATTTGTGACAATCAGCGTTTTCATGGATTCAAAACTATCTGTACGACATACAGACTTTCCTAAACTAATTAGTCTGCCCCAAAGATTACTAATTTGTTCAAAATTTTCCCAGCACCATCCTCTTGGAGGGACTCGAAAAACCTCCAACCACACCTTTCGTGTCTCGCACGATTCATAACTACTCCATTTTTTGATGTCGCTGAACCACAAGTCCAGTTCTCCATGATTATTCAGGGCTGCTTCCATATGTGCCTCACTGGGGAATGTCAAGATGAATTTAAAACTGCTTAAGGCACATATCTTTGAACATTGTCCATACCCATGGATGATAGCAGAGGATAGGGTTGCTAGATCCTTCGGTTCATCCGTTGTACAGACAAGGCTTCTTGTCGGCCATTCTTCAAATTCTATGTTAACAACTCCAACTAATGCCTGCCTGAAATTTTGTGTTTCTTGACTAAATCTAACAACAGAGCTCATGTGCTTGTTTCCACCTTGAATCTCCTGTCTTCTCCACTCTTGCCTGCGTGATTGACTTCTTTTGTTTGGAGAGTATGCATAATGGTCTCGCTGTCGACCTTTGCCATGATTTGCCATAGAGACTAGAATTCTTTTGCCTCAAATATTTGCGTTGTTGAGCATGATAATGCTTTTGAAGGCATCTTCCTTCCTCCAGAAACGGACAAAACCAAACCTTGTTCTACTCCTCCTTGATCTCTTAGGGGGGATGTAAGTGTCACTAACCCTTCCTGCATTTAGAAAAATACCTTTCAAACCATATTGATCAAGCTTATATGGGATAGTATTGACATATACTGAGAATTGCTTCTGCCTGCCCCTCTCTGGCTCTTTCTCTCTCATTTCTGCAACTTACCCTAACTTATTTGTTATAGGGGGTGTTTGGCAAACAACTTTTTGAAGAGATTTTTAATAAAAAAGAGCTTTTTTGACTAAAATGAGCTGTTTGACCAAATAAAAAAGTTAATTTGGATGTTTCACGAAAAGACTTTTTAGAAGAGCTTTTTAAATCCAAAAAGGTTAATTTGAAAAAGTTAATTCTGTGAACTTTTTAGAATAGCTTTTTGAAAAATTAACTTCTTATCTCACAACTTTATCAGAAACAGCTAATTTTACCAAATAGTTTTTGAACAAATAACTAATTCAAACAGCTAGCTTAAACAACTAATAGCTAACAGCTATTTGCCAACAGGGCCTTAATCTTCTCCAATTTTGTTTGCTTCTTACTTTTCTTGATTCCTCCAATTCTTCATGCAAGATAGTGTCCTTTTGTATGGGGAGCACCAACCATTTCTAAGCTTGTCTTGGTTACCGACATGTTCTTAGTTGCATTGCAAGTTTCATTGTTCTTGCTCCTCTCCCTCTCATCATCAGCCTTCAGCATGCAATTGAATAGATGCTCAAAACCTAGTGGGATATCCTGATCACATTCACATAGATCGATGGGCTCTCCTACAATAACTCCATGGTCAGCTCCCAATGGAACATTGCCACCCACAATTTTCGAACCTCTCTCTGCTCCCAGCATGGGGTGTAAGCCATGGATGTAAACCCCGGTTCTCTTTGTCAAACGTACAACATACTTGTTCTATTGTTTGATCTCTAAAAACTAGTTGCATTAATGTCCTGGTTCATTGAAAACTTCCCCATGCATCTCCTCCTTGGTTGCAATTGTCGGGCTAAACTGGTACATTCCAAGGCCGCTGTTCCTGGTGCACCTTGGAAAATTTGAATCATTTTCAATTGAAAGCAATCTTTTGTCCATTCACCCAATACTTGAGCTTTTCCGTTATAAATTACCACTTACACTACAATAATTTCATTATTAGTGGTAAACAAAATTTGTTCAAGAAGATCTGAATTATTGAATTAAGAGATTGTAAAACCGTAATCCCCTTTCAACTATGCAAACCCATAGGCCATATCAAGGGCCTGTTCTTTTCGTCGGTATTTTTTAATTTATCAATTTTAACCCACTTCAATCAATTTTAACCCACTTCAATAAAAAATATCAACTTCAATCCACTTCAATCAACTTCAACTCATTTTAACCAACTTAAACCTACTTCCTTTAAAATTTTATTCTCACTAGTTTAACTAACTTAAAAAATATAACTTCTACTTACGTCAACCTACTTCAACAAAAAATATCAACTTTAACTCACTTTAATATATCTCAATTAACTTTATTCATTCACCAATCTTAATTTATCAATAAAAAGAACAGACTCTTAAGAGACCCTTATTCTGCAGTCAAAAGTTTCGGATCTTTTAATGACAGTTTTTGGTTTTTTCAGTTCAGTGAGATTTCTTGGATTATAACAGAAGCTTTGCTCATTTAATGCAAAAGGATACGCAGATCAACGTTGTCATGGCAATAAATTTAAAATTTTTGACGGACAATAATTTTCCACATCATTCTCCTAAAATTGCACATATCCAACGCCACATCATTCACTTTACCTCGTAATGACGAAGTCAAAGATGCCAAGTTGAGCAATAATTGAAAAAGATTAGAGTGGAAGGATGAAGATAGTACTCAATGGTCGGTAAATATCTTTTTTGTAAAATGATATTTAATTCTCAGACGCATAATTTTTGTAAATACTCAGGACCTGTTTTTTTCATAGGATAAATAAAGGTGGATAAAAGATTAAAGTGAATTGAAGTTAATTTAGGTAAATTAAAGTTGGTATTTTTTTAAGGTAGATTGATGTAGGTTAAAGTAAGTTGAAATATGTTGAAGTTGGTTAAAGTTGGTATATTTTTTTGTGGTGGGTTGAAGTGGGTTAAAATAATGAGAATGTGTGATAATTTATTAAGTTATTATAATTTTTAGTACATTTTTTCGCTAAATGATAATTTCACAATTTTGTAACTATTTTTCTGGAAGTTGGAGGCCGGCACAACCTGTCAATTATTTTTAACAATTTGAGGTACAAATTATTAAATTTATGAAAGGGTGGGTTGAAGTTAGTTGAAGTTGGTTGAGGTAAGTTGAAGTTGGTTGAAGCGGGTTGAAATAGGTTGAGGTTGGTATTTTTTCAGATGGGTTGAAGTTGGTTGAAGTGAGTTGAAGTAGATTGAAGTGGATTGACATTAGTAAATCTAGAATGACCTATGGAAAAAACAGGGCCTCAATGGTGGTGGATAAAGAAGTTTTTTTTTTTAGGGGGGTAAAATGGTGTCAAAATTTCCTCCCATTCTAAAAAATTGGTCTAGATACAAAATTTTTTTCTCGAATTTTAAATCAAGACACATAATTTTCTTATCTATACAATCAAAGTTCATTTTTAATGTAATTTTAAATCTATCTTACACCTTGAAACAAGATGTATTGTACAAAAATATTTTATCTGAAATTTTGTTGCATTACTCAAATTCTTCAAATTTACGCATGATCCAAACCTGAACTTACGTTAATCTAATTTAGGCCATGTTCTTTTCCATTAAATTGTGCTCAATTGAATAAACTAGATTTATTTTTTTATTGAATTAAACTGAACAAAACTGAACTGAACTTATTTTTTTTGAACTGAACTAATTTATCTACTTTATCAGACTTGAACCAAGCTATACATTAGAAAAAAGTTATTTCATGAGAAGTTTTTGTCGGATTTATCTATAATCTAAGGATCTGTTCTTTTTGTGGGTCAATTCCAAAAATACTAACCTCAACCTATTTCAACCTGCTTTAACCAATGTCAACCCACTTTAACCTATCTCAACCTACTTCAATCTACTTTTATTATTTTTAACCAAGTTCAATTTATCACATAAAAAATTCAACCCACTTCAATCTATTTCAACATAAGTTAACCTATCTTAATTTATTTTAACTTATTTTATTTTTTTATTTATTCTAATTTACCTACAAAAAGAACAGACCCAAAACCTAAACCTCTGTTATCTCTCGTTGACAATAAACAAATAAATAAATAAATAAATAAAATCTGGTATCTCCATTTTTCAAGAAACAAGTGCCCAAAAGTCAACCTTGGTGGTTTCCAGGAAGGCCCCATAATTTGTTGTGGAAGTCACTAGTGTAGCGACAGAGGAAGGGAGCAATGACCAACGAGTGGCAAACGAATAAAACAATGCACAATGCATAATATCTCAGGATATTTTGTTTTGTTCTCACTTCTAAAGCATTGTTTTCAATTTTCTATTTAGCTTTCACGTTTCCTTGTGTAACTCGCTTTCTTCCGGTTGGACTTCTCCTCCTCCCCACCAATAACGTTTGCCACTTTGCGCTGCTTCCACCCTTGTTTTCCTCCCATTTGATATTTTCCCTCAATCTTCTGATTTATTTATCACGGTCAGGTTGTGATTGACAAATTATCACTCTATTTAACAAATAACTATTAACTGTTAGTTATTTATATTAACTATTAGTTATTAACTATTTATATTAGTTGTTTGCATTAGCTGTTCGAATTAGCTGTTTATAAAAGAAGTGCTTGATAAAATTAGTTATTTTTAAACAAAATATTTAATAAAATTTCATTTATGCGCCTATCTTTAAATTACTTTTTAATTAAAAATAATTTTTTCATTTACTAGTTATCTTATTTTCTTTCCAAGAAGAATTAAATTGATGTTATCTGTACAAATTAACTTTATTGATAAAATATTAATTTGTTACTACTTGTATATAATTTGTATTCTTATTAATTTTTTTTTAACTTATGCATATCTATCCACATGATAATTATGTCTTAAAATATTATTTTGTTATTTACTACATATTTTATTATTATGAATTGAAATTTATATATTCTAATGATTTAATCTTGAATAGATTAAATTTAAATAATACACAACATCAAATATCACTACAAAAGGTTAATGGCATATGGTGTAATTTTTTCAAACTCTTCGGTAGTTATGTCATTTTCACAAACAGCTATTCTCAAAAGGCTAATGCAAATAACTTTTTGAGAAAGAGTTTTTGGGTCCGAACATCTCTTCAACCAAATATCAATTTAGTTATTTTGACTGATCAAAACAGCTAAAACCTCCCCAAAAGCCTTTTTTTTTTTAAAAGCTCTTGCAACCAAACACCCTCTGCATCTGAAATAGCATTTTATAATTAATTATAAATATTAGTAATTAACAGAGCATTAGTATTCAATCAATTAATATTTAAATTAGGGTTTAAGATTTCATTTAAGTAATGTTAGTATTGTAATAGCTTTTTTGAAAGAACTAATAAAATTAGTTTCTGAATTCTTTTTTTGGTTTAGAATATCCTAATTAAGTATTTGACAAATTATTTATATATTTTTGGTCAATTAACATTAATTAATGAAATCAATATTTAAATTTGTGGAACACATTTCTTTTAGTTTCTTCACTAAATCGACTCATTGGGTTATTCATGCTTTTATTTGTCTATATCATATTTTTGCTTGTTTCTAACCCTTTTTATTTAATTTTTTACGAATAAGTTCTGTTTAATTTAATTCAGTTCAGTAAAATAAACTTAGTTCAGGAAAAAAATAGTTTAGAATTCAATACAAATAAGTTAATTTTAATTCAAAAAAATATGTTTAATTTAGTTCTGTTTAATTTAGTTTCACGAAAGTAGGTCAAAATTCAGCAAAAATAAATTTATTTTTACATTGAAAAAATAAGTTCAACTCAAGCCAATTTAATTTAGTTCTATAAAAATAAAATGAAAAGAATACCACATTAATCTCATAATAAGTTTAATGAAAGATCCTATCTGAAATAAATTCATAAACACAAAATAAAAATGTGACTGAAGTATAAGTCTAATGATTAAGAGTCTAAGACTGATATCTTGAGTAAGTTGAATCTCTAATTCGATTTTTCATTCTCATTTGATTATAATTGTATTCTGTTATCTTTTGTTACTCGGTTACATATTAGATGGATGAGTCTTACAAAAAATCATCCTGCAGACTTTTGTCGAAAAGAATCGGAGGCTAATATAGTCATTTCGCATTGGATTCTTATTTCACAAGCAACAGTCTCCAACCCAACCCCTAAATCAACGACACCAGATCATCCAATCCTACACGTGTCAGTATCTCATAAGCTTCTCTCACAAGCCGCCTCCAAATCTGGGCCTCGGAAACCAATTTAATCCCCACAAGCGTCCCCCATCTTTTCGTGATTCACTGACTGCGTCCTCCAATGGCTTCCTCTTCCTTTCTCCCCCTAACTTTCTCTCTCCTCTTCCTCCTCTCTCTCTCCTCGGCCATCGCCGCCGCCGATGACCTGCTCATCCAGCAAGTCGTCGACGACGCCAACACTGGCGTCGGAAACCTAGACGAGATGCTGTTGAACGCCGATCATCACTTCTCTCTCTTCAAGGCTAAGTTCAACAAGAAGTACGGCTCTCAGGAGGAGCACGATCGCCGATTCGCCATCTTCAAGGCGAATCTCCGGCGTGCCAAGCGTCACCAGAGGTTCGATCCTGATGCCGTCCATGGCGTGACGAAATTCTCCGATCTTACTCCGAAAGAGTTTCGGCAGAAGTTCCTTGGTTTGAACGGAGGTAAGAAGAAGCTTAGGCTGCCGTCCGATGCTAACAAGGCTCCGATCTTGCCGACGAACAATCTTCCTGAGGATTTTGACTGGCGTGAGCATGGCGCTGTTACGGGAGTCAAGGATCAGGTTCGATTTTTGATTTATTCATAGTTAATTTTGCTTATCTGTTGATAATTAATTATATGCTTCAAAAAATCTGGCTAAGTATCTGCTGAATGGGAGGCTAGGCGGTGAATTAAATGTTTGAAAGGTTTCTTCTTCAAAGGAGCTACTTTTGGATGGGTTCCTTGTGTTCATGTTAATTTTGTGTGAATCTTGGTTCCTTTTCTTTGATATATCTGTTTTCTTCTGAAGTTAGGCTAAGTATCTGCTGTGACGAAGTTGTGTTTCAAAATGGGAGGTGAATGAATTTTTTTTTTCCCACCTGTGTAAATTAAGAGGAATGAGGATTTCTCACCTGAAGTTGTGGATTAGATTTTTTTTTCCTTTCTGAATTAGGGACCATAGGCCTACCTACCTAACCCCCGCCCCCTCCTGGAGAAGAAAATAAAGAAAATATAAAAATAACTACTTGATTCTTTTGGCTTTGATTTTGATGATTTTACATATTATTATTGACTTTGATTCTGTGGAAAATTAACAGGGTTCGTGTGGATCCTGCTGGTCATTCAGCACCACTGGAGCGTTGGAAGGTGCTCATTTTCTCGCAACTGGAGAGCTTGTCAGTCTAAGTGAGCAACAGCTGGTGGATTGTGATCATGAGGTTTGCATTTTTTCTAATCTTCTGAATTTAGCTTTGACCTTGCAGTCTGTGGTCTGAAATATAGGATTTTTGATATACATAAATATCTGGTTTCTTGTTGATGAAGCTCTGTGTCTGTCAGACACATCTTGACAAGAGAATTGTTAGTATTCCAGAATCCAGAATATGTCATTGTTGTTCGTATTCTAGCATTTGTCAATTTCTTTCCAGCACATACAGGATTCCACCTAAACTTGTAGAGTACTTTATTGTCTCCCCATGAACCTGTGGAAACGTAGGGGTTATTTTCTAGAGGGGTGTTTATACTTTCAGTTGCACCTAACCTTCTTGCTTGTGAGACTCTATGATGCACTCATACCTATCTTCATTACTTCCGGAGTGGTGTAAACGGCTTTCTTAGTTTGTTATCTTGGTTTGCTATCTTGCTTTAGGCTTGATCTTTTTGTGGGTAAATTTGGGCTCCCAGTCGCAGTCCCAGTCCCAATCCATTCCTTCCTGGACCTTGGTATCAATATTTTATCTTTCTCTATTGCATTCTATTCGTTTGCATTCCATTTCATTCGTTTCCATCTCTTCCCACTCATGCAAGGAAAGTATCATTCCTTCTCATTTCAGTCTATTCCTTTGCACTTTGTTCTGTTCTTTCCCATTCCATACCTACTCCATCCCTAAAAAACAACAAGCCCAAGTAGGACACAAAAACATAGAACCTATGTGGCTGTAAATTCTGATGAAATACCCATTTGTAGTTTGAATTTTTGAATTGGAAACAAAAATATAGCCATGGACACGGACGTTATGATTGGAGTTTGTCATAATGTCATTTGAACTTAGCTGGTTTGGTCAGCTATCATATTGAAGGGTTATTGATAGATTCTTGTATGGATCATCTTCATTCTTTTGTTGCAGTGTGATCCTGAAGAAAAAGGTGCGTGTGATGATGGGTGTAACGGTGGGTTGATGACAACTGCCTTTGAGTACTTACTGAAGGCTGGCGGAGTTCAACGAGAGCAGGACTATCCCTACTCTGGCCGTGGTGGCACCTGCAAATTCGATAAAAGCAAGGTTGCTGCATCAGTGGCAAACTTTAGCGTGGTTTCCATAGATGAAGACCAAATTGCTGCCAACTTGGTGAAGAATGGGCCCCTTGCAGGTCTTAAACCACTCCTTGATATTTCAATCTCTGTAATAATCTCTCTCTTGCTTTGAAACATCCATGAAAATGCTCAAGTTTTTTCTCTTTTGCTTGCTGCAGTGGGCATAAATGCAGCTTACATGCAAACTTACCTTCATGGAGTTTCCTGCCCATACATTTGCATGAGGCATTTAGACCATGGTGTGCTTCTAGTCGGGTATGGCTCAGCTGGTTATGCGCCTATAAGGCTCAAGAACAAGCCCTATTGGATCGTAAAGAATTCATGGGGTGAAAAGTGGGGAGAGCATGGCTACTACAGAATATGCAGAGGCCACAATGTCTGTGGTGTTGACTCCATGGTTTCAACTGTGGCTGCTGTGACCACAGCTCCTGCCACCGAGTAAGGTTGAAAACAGCCACTATGTTCTTGCTGTCCTCCTGTTTGTAATAGGATGGCAAATTGTTGTATATATAATGTTGCTGCACTTCCAGCTGCAGTAAATCTCTGGTGCTAGTTACAACTTTCTAAGGTTGAGGCCTTACGGCCTTTAGAGGCTTTTAAGTTATTTTCCTTGCCTGAAGTGCTACATAATGTATGTATCAAATGTGCTCATGTTATGGTACTCTATCCAACTGCTGCTTTTCAACTAGTTCTCCACTGTTGGCTTTGCCCTTCCTCATAAGATTAAAGTTGTTATTCATGGACTTTTGTGCTTAATATACTGCAAGGGACAAGTTCGGCAAATGTGGCAAATGTGGCATTCAGCGCAGGCTAATTTCAAGTTGAGGCTAATCGAGAGAGAACATTTAAGAGAAAGATTGTTCAGATTGTGTTACTTTTTTTTCGTTATTAAAAAAGAAAGTTCTAGCTGAATCACAGTAGGTTACTGATATCCATCTTTATGGCAATCTTTATCAGTTCAACTGTTGTGCTGGACTGTTACTTTAAGTTTTAGGTGAAACTTTGATTTGACTATTTGAGGAAAGCCTGTTTCTAAGCTTTTTAGATCAGGTAAAGACGAACCTTGCTCAGTCAATACAGCGACTAGGGCACCATTAAAAGGAGTAGGAAAAATTCATGTTAGTGCGGTGAGTGAGACAGGATTGATATTGATATTGCTGTCATCTAATTCGTGGAAATGTCAACTTGGCTCTGTATGTATAGCCAAGGCAAATTACACCATATATCATTATCACACAACGGTATACAATTTTACAACAGGTTTGTCAAAACTGAATATACAAATACAACAAATGAACTGAGTATACAACTATGGCAAAAAGTGTAGACAGATGTAACCTTTTCCGCAAGGTAACAATTCTCGTCAGTCTACATGTAACTGTGAGCTGGGAACGAACCCAGTGGCATCAATGTATGCAACTACTAGCTATCTTGACAGCTTCCCGTAACAAATACACTTTACCTTTGCTCATTTCAAACTTTGGCGAAAATTTCAGGGGAAAATTTTCGAGTGAATGAAATGAATAATGCCATTATCTCAACTATAGTCCACACAGATGCAAACCAAAGCAGGCAGCAGAAATCACTTATCTGAAGTCGTAGGCATTCACGTTCTGTTTCCGTGATTAGACAATCGATAAGATCAAAGAATGAGTCAGTGAAGAGTATGTTTTGGCATCATCACTCGGCCTCATCATCAAGATAGGCAGATGAGAAGGGTTGGAATTTGTAGCCATCACCCTCGTAGAATTTGTTTTGAAATTCCACCCAGTGAAGACGCAAGGCGTGGAGGAATGCGCTAAGTGTTTCCATCACCAGCAGCACACCAGCAGTAGCAGCCACAAAAACAACGATACCAATAATAAGGATGACAATGTTGTTATACCTACAGTTGTGATCAGAACTGGTTACTGCTTGATTTCATCACATTCTGAAATAAGGTACAAAGGGAAACTTACCCCCAGGCCAGTAGCAGCACTTTATCATAGAAGACGCTAGAGAGCTCCGAATGTGCAAGACTGAAAAGGGGGAACATCTAATCAGATTTCACTGATATAAAATTTAAACATGAACAGCTGGCTCAAGAAAAAGAGCATTTCAGGGGCAAGACAAAAACAAAGGGGAAAGATGATCGATGTCAGATCATGTGGCTGGAAAATATTATTAAAACTAGCAGTCAGCATATCTGAAATCCGGAAAAATTGTCAGGGACAGAGACTAGTGCATTCAGTTATCGGCTACAGCAAACAGCTTCCGATCCCAAAGTATTCGCAAAAATGGGTTATTCATTCTTTCTTTTCCATCCAATTGGGAATTCATAGCAGGGAGGATATGAACAATCAGTGTCTTTCAGGGATAGTTCTAACAGTCATCCCCTTCAGATGACTCTGTGGCACCGACTTTTACCTAAGAAGAAAACCAGAAATAAATACGCCACTTACCTCAGAGCCCACAAACGTAGATATGAAGCTGTGTTGGAGACTGCTCCAAGTACGAATTCTATGGTGTGTATAAGTTGATGAACACAAATTTCACTGAACTGGAATTCTTCATGTTCATGGGAATCATGCTCCATTTCAAAATCCAGGGAAACTTCGGCATTATCAAGAAGTGCATAGGTTCGGCCTTCGTGCCGCTGACAACAGATTCCAGTATTAGACAGTCTATAAATACTACTGAATGGTTTTAAAAATCAAGTAGGGAAAAAAACTAGTTATACCACAGGTTTTACTTACTTCTTCATGTTGCTTCTTGAGAAGAAAAGGCTTGGGGAACAGCATCCATGGTACAGAAATAAGGGCCAGAAATAACAACAGAAGCTGGTCAAGCAGTACAAATCAGTGTCAGAGATTGGACTACTACCATTAACAAAAAAGTAAGCAAGACAAGGAACATGGAAAACCTGAAAAAACTTCTGACCAATGAATAGCTGATTCTCCCCAAGGTCATCAGTAGGACTAAGGAACATGTATATTAATATATGATAAAGATCAGCTTTAGAGCCCGTGCACCATTTTACAACAATGAGAAGTGAGAGGTAGCCAAACAGACTGTTTAAGAAAATCATCTGGGGAACAAACTGATGCCTGTAGCAGTAAACAGAAAGCAATAATGTGACGCAATCAGAATGACAGCTACAGAAGCGATGACAAACTGAAAATAAGAACCAATAAGAATAAGTTGTCGACTGACAATCGCAGTTACCAGATGTTCAAGTCATTTTTGAAGAATTTTGCATTAAAATAGCTCAATATGATACCGAGGTTCATCTGCGCTACTCCAAGAAGAATTGACATTTTCATCTTCAAAGAGTTTAGGAACGGCAGCTCACTACGGCTACCATGCCAAACAGGATCTACCCCAAATGGGTAAGTATCATGTACTTTCACCAAGCCTGATGTGGTAGCATCCCTGTCATGGTCACAAGATTAATACAACATTCCTACTGAGGGAACAAGTATGAAACAAAAGTCTACTCTTCATACCGGCAAGAAGCATCACGGCAAGAATAGGCAGAGCGTCCAAACAGCTCAAAAGGGACCGAAAAGAATTCATTATACACCAATCCTGTGTATATGGAGAACAATGCCATCATCATAATGACATAGCGTCCCCCAAATGTCATGTCCATGATATCCCCAAGTTTCTGTTTGCAACAAAAACCGAAAGGAAATTTTAAGATTACCCTTGTAGTCATAGATATGTCAGAAGACAAGAAACGTGTCCCTTCCCCCCCCCCCCCCCCCAAAAAAAAGAAAGCACAAAAGAAACAAGAGAGGGGGGAAAAAACAGAGAGAACGGCATCCAAAGAGAACATCTTCAGTTTATAAATACCATTGGGGGGGGGGGGATCTGGGTCGTTATAGCAACATGTAAAGCAATGCTTATTTGACGACAGTAAAGCACCATGTTGTATGGGCTATTATAGTCTTCATTTTAGATCCAGTCTGAAGGAAACAAGGTGAAGGTAAGACAGTTCAACAACCTTAAACCTTGGCAAGAATAGCTTTGTGTTATTTCTATTCCGTCCCTTGCCCTCCTGATTAATAGAAACTAGGAAAAGTAGAATAATGCCTTCCTACTCTCTGTGCATTTTGCTACTCACTGAAAGAAGAAAAGGAGAACACCTAGAGCAAATGAAGTGTAGTTATGAGAGCGCAGTTCCAACAGTGGCTGTGAGTGAAGTGCATCAACTGATGGGGCAGCTCAAATTATTGACGGATGCTATCAATTTCGGGAAGAAAGTTGCTTTCAGACTTCAAGCCTTTGAGAAAAAGAACAGTCGCACAGCAGACTTGCCAGTAATGATGGCAGCAATTTGTACTTTCTAGTGCAAAAAGAAGCATCTTACCTGACTTGAGAGCTTTTTCTCCCTCGTAATAAAGTATAATGTTGCCAGCAATAAACATATACCATGGCCCCAATCACCGAACATTACAGCAAATAGGAAAGGAAATGTGATAATTGTGTATACGCCAGGATTTGCTTCCCGATACTTGGCAACCCTGCAGTAGAAGTTAGAAGCTTGTCTATTAAAAAGTTTGAGGACGCATCAAGTAGCAATTTGAAGGCAGGCACGCAGGGGGGGGGGGAAGAAAAGGCATACATGTAGATGGAGCAGAAAAGTACAAGTCAAAATCAACTTCAGACATCAGTTGCTTAGGATATATAACTCCAGCCCACCTTTTCCTCCTCTCAGGTACTTGAAAATCTTTCGCAAAACACCATGAATAAAAAGTTCAGATAGGTTTTCTCAACATGCATACTGATTTTTAGTAGTAACGGAACATGAGTTGTTGCATACAAAAGTAAACTAACCCAATACTCCAACATCCTATCTAGGCAGAGTTTGAGGGTTAAAATACAAGTTCATGCACGCGAAGTAAAAGTAGGCGTGTTAAATAATTTCAAAAATAAGCTCTTGGAAATTGTTTTACATAATCAGCTTCATATTTTTAACGTATTCTCTCTTCAGATACAAACATATCTAAGTTCTCAAAGATGTGTGAGCATAAGATAGACCAAAGCCCTTCCCCCAGGTTTGCGCATACAACCCATGCTTTTTCGGCATATAAGATCATTAAATCCAAGCTATCTCCTGCCAAAACAGAGGTTTTGCATTTAGCAAATGCCCTCAAGCATGGAAGGGAGGAAAGGTGCCATTATGCACCATATTTCTCATTACAACATTCTGAGAACATGATAAGTTTCAACCTCTCTTTTGACAGCGAGGAGAAGAAAAAGGGAAAAGAAAGAATGACACAGGCGATACAACACCATGTTAACTTGTGTACAAACTTATTATAGCACAGAGCCATAGGACTACAGGTCTCATCATCAGCTATTTTGAAATCAACACCATAGTTTTGCATGAAGATTCAATGCATTTCTTATCTTATAAGCCGAGATCATGCAAGCAGAAATTGTTTACCCATAGGCATCCACTATTTCTTGGAAAGCACTAGTGAATTTGTTTGTCTGAAAATAAGTTGGTGGTAGTTCCTTTGTCTGCAAAACATGGAATATGGACCCTATTTCTGAGTTGCTATCATAGGTTGCCTGTTGCAGTGCGTCCTGAATCTGTGAGGTAAATTGAAGACCAGTCAGACCAAGTCTAAATGGTTGTCTCCAGATCATTGCTCTAGTAATAAAGAACTTTCAGACAAAATCTTGATAGATTAAATCATGCCACATTTCATTGACCCTGACCTGCTTTGTCGAAAAAACAGGACACCAACCTTCTGCAACAAGGCACTTCTTTGTCACATCTAAGCTAAGCATATTCAGAGTATGATAAATGGATTTCTGCTTCTTTACCTTTCAAATGGGGAAAAAACAAAAAAAAAGAAAAGGGATTAAATGTTGATCAATATAATCATGGAAGAAATTACTTCACTGCAAAAGTAGCATTTATATGAGTCCCGGGGGGGGGGATTACTCAAGTAAAAATTGTAAAACAAGTGTTTGAAGTAGTACTAACCACATGCTGCCATTGCTCAATTTGGGAGCCAATCGCACTTAAGACGTTATCACGGTGCACATAACCAACATCTATAGTAGTCTTCAGCTCAGAAAGTTTTGCATTGACCTGGCAATGAAGTTGTTGACCTTCTCATCATACAACAGCAACAATACCCACTTTCATCCTTTCAAATAAGCTAACATATGCAACATGACAGATGAATCCGCCACTTTTATTTATTTAATTTTTCCCACACAGCACACATTTATTATTCAAACGAATATCAAGGCTGCAAAATGCCCTTCCTAACTCTTTGTTAAGATCCAATAAGCAAACAATCTTACAGCAACTTGCTTCAATATCCCACCCTATCCAGCAGTCCCCGACAAAAAGGGGGGGGGGGGGAAGAGGGAAGAACAGACAACTAGATGCTTATCTACCCCAGTGATCTTAGTTGAAAGATGGAGCTTATGCCTTGCATTTAACCAACATGAAACCAACCAAAGTCTCAATGTCTTATAAAGTGACATTCTTGATGTAAGATTAACAAGATATTGATGTTGCATGTTTGCTGTACTCTGATCTTCAGTAACTGTAAATAACCTTTCAGTTTATAGAGTAATAGGTTCTCATATACAAAAGTCAAAAACAGATAAAAGAAATTTCATTAGAATTGTGCGCCCCCCCCCCCCCCCCAAAAAAAAAAACAAAGGAAAGGATGAAAGACACTGATAGGAGACGCAAGACTTATTGAAATGCAGGAAATGCATTGGCCCACCATACAATAGCAAGTCCTTATATCGCTATGTAAAATTTCTCTCACTATAAAAGCTGGTTTTGCTAACTAATATGACACGCATTAGCTTTGAAAGCCATCAAAATAATTTTTTGGGCAAAAATTAATATGTAAACCTTGACAATATTTCATCTACGAACAGTTGAATACCTCTGTCATCATCTCCTGTTGCTTTCGTCGGTCATCGGAGAAAGAATAACGATTTGCTCCAAAAGCTTCACAAATTTTTACAATTTTGCTCTTAGCTCTTTCTCCAGAAAAGAATGCAATGAATACATTTTTATCAACCTGCAAAAGCGTATAACGTACATGGAGAAACCTCAGGAGAAAATCCAGAGTGGAGAAACATTGTACGAAGAAATTTAGCTCATTTAAGGTATGTGTTTGATGTAGAACTGCCTGCAACAGACTTCATGTTGAAATATGCAATTTTTGTTTACGGGTGCCCCCGGGGGGGGGGGGGGATGAGTTCATTCTAGCTAAAATTTACTTGCATGAATGAGCATATTATAATTGAGAAAGAGGCAACGAGAGAAAGGATAGGACAGCTCTTGTGTTCACCTTTTCGCCTGAAGTAGGGTCAACAACAGGATATTCAAGAACCACTTGCTTCAGAAAAACATTACCCCTGGTTGATCGGAAAAGAATCCTCTCAAATGCTATTGCCTTTTCCCTTGGGACTAGACCACTGATGAATCCAAGTCTACCATGTTTTGATGGATCAACTGTCATTTCCTATAGAAAAGCTATCTTCAGTAAGCTAGTACCAGAGGGATTTCAGCTGAAATATAATATGATCAGCTGAAAAAGAAAATAAATTACCTGTTCCTTTAGCAATGGACTGTCAATTGATTTTTCACCCAATTGATGCGCTTCATTTTCTCTCTGCTGAGCTGTTGCACCGCTTAAAGCTGAATGAAAAAATTCCCCCGCCTGAAATAGATCAGCCAGTCTGTTAAAGTTCTCTATTGTACACATTTAAAAATGATGCTCCAACAAAGTTATTAATCCACAGCCTGGTGGCAAGGGTGAAGCTAAGGGGACGCAAAGATCGGCCCTGCTATATTTGGCATGTAATAGCTTGTCAACACTAAGCAGCACCCGCAAAGAAATGGAAAATTATGTACCTTCAGCAATACTAACTTGTACTCTAAAAACTCATTGTATGAATGCTGTAGCTTTTCACTATTTGCAATCATCTCCACTAGCTCAGCTTCAAGTTCTCCAAGTTTCACCTGGTATTGACCAAGGGAAGAGAAGGTAACTAAAAGCCAAAGGAAGCAGTCAGACGCAAGAGGAAGAGAACATTCCAAATTGAGCATACCTCTAACTCATCCAGATTAACATTGTCATTGGTTGTGAATATTGATGAGGGTAGTAAACCAGCTTTTTCCATTTGTTCCTTGAAAAATCTTATCTTTCGGGCCATTTCCATGCATCTTTTTATCTGTATGAATGAAAGAATTGGACAAGCAGAGGCACAAGAAAAAAGAGGAAAGTAAGAGATAAAGAAGTTGCCCACAACAGCTCATAGTTCGCGGAATTCAGTCCAGAAACTGGTACGCATGCTCATAATGATATAAATAACAATTTTTGTACCGACATAATTTATTTTTTCATGATTGTTCTTTTTTGCGATTATTCTTAAATACAAAGGCACTTGTTATATGGACCTCATGAGAATGGAAACCTTTTAGACATCTCTTTTAAAAAAAAAAAAAAAAAAACACATTAGTTCAAGGAAGAAGAATTAGACCTTGAGTCTGCATCCTACATAAAGTTAATAAGAACCCATGAAAAGATATCAATAAACACAATTACATCCAAACAAAGAGAGAGAGAGAGAGAGAGAGAGAGAGAGAGAGAGAGAGAGGGAGAAAGAGATAAAGGTTCTCCTCCCATAACCATAAAGTCTTGGGTCATATGCTGCAGAGATTTTTCGATGCCATGACTTTTCTTATATGTTCCTCTCAAATAATCCCAACATAGGGCGACAAATTGTCCTAAACTCCAAGTGACTTACTGTCGTGTTTTCCTCCAGAAAAGCCCTTCTGAGTAATCATATGTTGTCTAATGATTTAGCCACGACCCAAAGAAGGCCAAACAATTAAAGAGCTGCTTTGCCAATAGCACTAACAAATAGGGAATGAGCTAGATGGCTATAAATGCAATTTGAATCCCATCTACACATATTATACCTAGTAGCATAGATTTCCCTCTCTTACGAAGTGGAGATTGTGCCCTAAATTTCCCACCAAACAAGAACAGATGCATTCATAGGAGCAGTAGACCTCAAATAAGCTTTATCCGTTAACCTTAGGGAAAGAAGAATAGATTGGAAGCTGCTAGAAGCAATTTTTAAATGGGAACTTCCCCATAGAGCCAAAACTCCATCTAACCATAGGAGGAAGAAGCTTCTCACAGAAATTCAAACAAGCTCCAAAGGAAACTAGTTAGGTAATCAACATCCAAGAAGGCATCACAAACATAATCAGGGAACAGAAACAGTACATCAAAAGGCAAAGCTAAAAGCCCTCTCGTAATAATCAGACTATATGTGTCTCTATCCCCGCAAGGTAATAATTTAAAAGATTTTTCAATTGAACATCATCACACCATCTATAAGGCAAAATTGCCAGCCCCAACCTGAAACGAAATGCAGTGATAACCCAATCTTTTGTTGTGTACCTTCAAAGACTAGCACCATATGCATAGTTTTGTTTTCTTGGAAAACAAAGGCCCTGCACCTATATTTAGCATTTCCCAACATAGCTAATCTTTCCCATTCATAAACTACTATAACCGCAAAGCCTTAAAGCTATGATGCCAATCCTCTTGTTGCAAAATTTTGTGATTTGAGGTATATAATGTGCATTTGCTTTCACAACCGCCGAACCAGGAAGAATTTAAATTGTGCCTCAGCTATGATCCCACAAACTTTAGCAGCTAATAGCAAACATCCACTGATATGTTTAGATGTTCACTAACTAAAAACATGCATTCAGCTGTATTCTAAATGTTGAAGCTCATGTGAAAACAATAACATCTAGTGTGGACCTGGTCTAACCACACCTAGATGTACGCATCCTTCTAAGCAAAAGATGCAATTATCTTGCACCTTCTATACTCTCCACAATTATCTTGCTCAGATGAGATACTATGTCATAGGATTATTTTCAACTTAGCTACTCCAGTAGAGGTTCAAGCAAAACTCCCCCTCTTCCAACCAAAAGGAGTTTAAAAAAGATTTCATTGTCTTCTTTTTCTTCCGTCCACCCCTTGCCCCTTATTTGGCTTATCTAGACTCACCTTTTTTTGGGGGGGGGGGGGGTATTAACATTTACCAAGCTGCTTGCTAATGTTCTCCGAGGATGAATAACTAATACTGTGGTGAGAAGAACAACTGTCTTTTAAAGTAATGCAAAAAACGCCCATGCATAAATGGAAACTCAATTGTAGTAGCAAGTACTTAAACAGACAGTTCATAGAATGCCAACCATATGTTTTGATATCTTACATATTGTCATTGAGAACAGAACGCACCTGAGCAGCAAAAGTCCTCTGGAATGGACTCTTTCCAGGGTTGAGCTGAAATAGAATAGTAAGAATACGTCAAGAGAAGACAGTAGAGTGTATTATAACCCGTAACTTCAGCTTGGAAACACTATGGTATCAACTGTTCATAAAAGGATTCCCAACAAAACTATTAGGTCTTTTTTTTGGGGGGGGGGGGGGCAGTGTGGTTAAGATATAGGCAGCTTTACTCTACCATAAACCACAGAAACACTATGTACAATGAACTGTCGAATGAAAGTTGTTGACTGCCTGCAACTTTGCAACCAAACAAGCAAATGGTAGTTTGATGACACATTGTACTTCGGCCTCCTATAATGCGAAACCTGAGAGAATTGTCCAATGACGACTCTCAGGGCAAGGGGATAGTGTTAAAATGATTCCCATTGGCTTGAAATGAAATTCAGCCAGATGCCCCTTGTGCCTAACAAGTTGCTTAGTTCTTTTCACTTCCAATGTTTTAATTGCCTTTAAAGCGAACATTTCACATTGAAAAAGCAAACAAGAGACTTGCAATCTATAATAGGTTGAGTCCCACACGGCTAGTTGGACGATTTGGCTTTGAATTGTGATCTTTGATCACTTCCATTTCAAATTGTAGAGGATTCTCACATAACTCGAGCAGCAAATACACAGATAATCACTCAGCGAATCCAGATTAACCTCAACACTAGGCAGCTTTTTCAATGCCAATTGCATTCATATGATAACATTCAAGGAAATATATCACACTTGATCCAGTTTAACCTTCTGGCTGTAATTCACGTACATCCTTGAATTCGAATCAAACGACTACAACAAATAACAGCATGAAATCCAAAAAACCAGAAGAACGAGAGGGGGGGGGGAAGGTAAAATCAAAACACATACATCCTTGAATTGGAAGAGACCAACATCACCAAGGTAAGAAATGGTACGGTGAGCAGATTCCATGGGAATAATCAACTGCACCAACTGCATTTCCTCTGATCTTAGTAGATCCATCGTCGGCCAACACCTTCCTTCCCTCATTCTCTCTCTCTCTCTCTCTCTCTCTCTCTCTCTCCCCCCTCCGATCCAATCCAAACCCTAGACTCCGCAATTGAATTTCAATATCAGATCAAAGTTTCAAATCTGATTTCTGTATCCAATCTGCTGCTTCGAAATCGATTCACCGGCGAATTGCAAGGTGCTCCACTTTTCTTTTCTCTCTTCCTGTATTTTTGCTTCTTTTAAAAAGTAGTTTGAAAAAAAATGAACAGCGGTTGATGCACCAACCAATGAGAGAATTTTCTGAAACTTGGAATGGTGAGGGGTCAAAATGGCTTGAATTTCACGTCCGCAGGTTCCTTCTTTTTCTTTTTTTTCCTTTTTCTCTCTCTCTACACACACACACACACACATATATATATATATATATATATATATATATATTTATATTTATATTTATATTTATATTTATATGTATTGTAACTAGACCTAACAAAATTAAATTGAGATCCAAAATTCAAACCAAACGATCTGGATGCATACCCGACCCAACATTAGAAATATACCCATCTGACAGTGGATTCGAAATCTGAATTGAATCATACTCAACTGGAAATTTTGTACAAAGTTGCTTGTTTATTAGACCAAAAATTGATTAACTTGAAATCAACCCAAACCAAAGTTCACCCGACCCAAATCAAACAATCTAAAACGTCACTTAACCCGAAACATGATCTAATCCAAACTTAATTCGACTCGTACTTAATTTGAATGACCTATTTGCCACGTCTAATTGTAACGTGATATTTTAACTATCTTGCATTAATTAAACTAATACTTTTATAAGTCTAAAATAATATCTAAATCGAATCAATCTTATTTGTAAAAATAAATCATATAAGTATTTTAAAATTTGAAATACATAATAATTTTATATAACTTATAAATGATAATACCTTTTTATTATTAAATCATAATTTTTTCCAATATGAATGATAATATAATTTTTAAATAATATGTATGTAAAAGATTTATCATTTTATCCCCCCACGTCTCCCCTAAGTGTTAAGTTTGATAAAGATTGTGGTCGGTAATAGAGGTTAAAGTAGCGGTTAGTGATTTGTAGTGATCAAAATGCTGTAAACCACTACTTAAAAGTGTTCGGTAGAGTAGTGGATGAAGTGATGGTTAAAGGTTGGTGTAGTGTTTCAAAAGTTAATAAAAGTAACTTTTAAGAATCTCTACTTAGCGATTGCATTACAAATTACAAAATTTATCCTTTTATTTACTAAAAACTTTTATTTATTATGCCTTTTTTTGGTCATTTTATAAAAATATGCTACTTTAATAATTACACTTAACAAACATATTTATTTTAAATCATTAGTTAAACAATTAATCACTAATTATTAGTATATTATAGCTAATTATTAGTAAAATTATTAATAATTAATAAAATAATTAATTATTACTAAAACAGTTAATTTTACTGAACACGTCCAAAGGTAAGAGAGAAGCAATAACCATGCACTTTCCCAACAACGCCTGTCATTTTCATCACGTCACGCTCTTGTTATGCGCGCCGACACTTCTTCCCGCGTTTTTTATAATTCTTTTCTTAGTGTTTTGGGCCGACGTTGGTTTTTAGAAATTAAGGGAAAAGGGAGTGTAGAAGTCCAATGAGATGAGAGTATGAGCAGAATTGGGCCTAGGTCCAATAAAAGTGGCCTTGCTGTAACTGTTATTGGGCTTGTTGTACATTGAAACTGAGTTCTACAATTAATTAAACAGGATTTTCTTTTTTATTTAATTCTCGCATAGTAGACATTTTATTATGTTAAGTGTGGCACAATACACCAAGTGAGCCTCCACCCAGGTTTAAAATTTGAATCCTGGTAGATATAATTTTCTCTAGGAAAAAATTATGATACTTTTAAACTTCGTTTGATCCTTAGAAAATTTGATAAAAAGGAAAGCTGAAGGAAAAAATGTAAAGGAAGAAAAACTAGACAGAAAGTGAGGTTTTTCGTCTTGTTTAAATTGAGGAAAAAATACAAAAATTTGGATGAGAAATTTGAATGCTGTTGAATTACTTGAATTATATTGATATCATCTAAATAATGCGAGTTTTGGGGATACCGAAAATTCTTTTGAGATCTTTTTTTCAAACTTTCCTCACAAATTTATGAGGAAAATTGTATTACTTGTTTCTAAGCATTTTTTCATCTAATTTTCCTCCATATTTTTCGCATTGTAATATTCTCTAAACCAAATATAAGAAAAAAATTTAATTTTTTAATCTTTTTTCTTTCCATTAAATTTTCTAAGGTGCAAATAAAGTCTTAGTTTTAGGCTCTATTTGGACCTTAGAAAATCTTAGGAAAAAAGTTACAAAAGTAAATTTCTTTCCTTTGTTTGGATTGAGGAAAATAGGAAAGGAAAAAAAATGGAATAAAAAGGCCAAAAAAAATTTGATTGACTTGGTCAAAAATATTTTCCTCCAGAAATTAAGGTTACGTTTGGTTCTTAGAAAATTTGATGGAAATAAAGTTGAAGGAAAAAAACATGAAGGAAAAAAAAGTAGGAGAAAATGAGTTTTTTTCCTTGTTTAGCTTGAGAAAAAAATACAAGAATTTGGATGAAAAATTTGAATATTGATGAACTATTTGAATCATTTTGATGTCATCTAAGTAATGCAAGGTTGGAGGTTGGCAATTTTTCTCAAACTTTTCTCACAATTTTGTGAGAAAATTTTTATCACTTGTTTATAACAATTTTTCCACATAACAATTGATAGTCAATTGTAAGTAACCTCCTCACGAAAAACTCTAACATTTATCCACTTCGATAAAGGACTGTCATCAACCATACTTACTAGTGGTAAACCCCAATCTTTGTACTTTTTGAAATTTTATTCAGTTGTAAGGTACTTAGGCCCTGTTCTTTTCGTGGGTCATTTTAGATTTACCAATCTTAACTAACTTCAACCTATTTTAACCCACTTCAACCAACTTTAACCCAACCAAAAAAAATACCAACTTCAACCTAATTCAATCTACCTCAACCTACCTCAACCGACTTCAACCAACTTCAACCTACCCTTTCATAAATTTAATAATTTATAAAGCGTCATGTGAGATTTAATTATTTTTGCAAAGTAGTATGATTTGAAAATTGTGGAAATTTATAAGTAATTTGAGGTGAATAAAAGGATAAAGTGGGTTAAAGTAAATTGAGGTCCGAATTTTTTTAATGTCATAAATTGAACTTTAGTTGATAGTGAAAGTGGATTGAAGTAGTTGAAGTGGGTTTAGGTTGGTATTTTTAAATTTACCCATGAAAAAAAAAGGCATGTATATAAAAAGTTGTCATGAATAAATTTTGTAACCCAAATCGTTAAAAATAATTAATAAGTTGTGCTGGCCTCTAACTTTCAGAAAAATAGTTATAAAATTATAAAATTACCATTCAGCGAAAAAATGTACTAAAAATGACAATAACTTCATAAATTATAGCACATAATTACATTCTCATTGTTTTGACCCACTTCAACCCATCATAAAAAAATATACCAACTTTAATCCACTTCAAGCAACTTCAACCCACTTTAGCCTACTTCAACCCACATTAAAAAAAAAAAAAACTAACTTCAACCCACCTCAACCCACCTCAACCCACTTCAACCTTTTACCCACCCCTATTTATCCACGAAAAGAATAGGCCCTCACTAATATTTTTGTCTCTTTTCAATAAAATTTCTCTTCAAGTTGTGAGAGTCTGGTTGTTTATTTTTCTCATCACTAGTGTGAGTTTGGTTGTTCTCACCTCTAGTGTGAGTTAGGTTGTTATTACCGTTAGTATACGTGAGTGTGAGTCATTGCCTTTGTGCAATTTATCGTAGATTTGGAAATTTCGAGTGAATTTCTTATTGAGTAGTATTCGAAAATTATTGTATTAGATTTATATTTTCGATGAAGGAATGAGTCAGCAATGGAGGTTCATATGGTTCTACTATGAAGATCTTTCTTTCAAGTGCAATCTACCACGTCAATCCAACATCTGTTTCATAATGTTATAATATAGTTCGCCGATATTCGAGAAAGATGTATTGACGTCAAAGAATGCGGTTGGTGGTAAGAATACTGCTATAAGTTCAGAACCAGTCGACAGTATATTTACCATTAACTTTCTAGAGAAAATGATTTAATTTGATATTTTAGATTTACTTTTGTTATGAGATATTCATTGTATATGCCATATGGCTTTTCATTAATGAATTATACCTTTTTCTTATAAAAAAAATATATATAATTTTTTCACCTAACTTTCCTCCATACCTTTTTCTTTGTAATTTTTTCTAAACCAAATATAAGAAAAAAATAACTTTTTTTTTTTTTTCCACCAAATTTTTCAAGGTCCAAAAGAAACCAAAGGGGCAAGTTAGTGGAAAATTTTGGGATGATGCTCCTAACACTATGAAGGTGCTGCAAATCCAAATCCAAATCCAAACTGAAACTCCCCCTGCTCTCTCAATTCATTCATCCCAAAACCAAACTCTCCCCTACTCTCCCAATTCAATCAATCTCTTTGCTATGGCTTCATCTTCTTCTTCAACAACTCAATTATGCTCTTTCTCTCTCCTCTGCCGGCATATGTCCGCCATTGCCTCTTGCCTCTGGGTTATGACCATGGCGACTGCGAGAAGCTCCTTGAAGTCACAGATCTCAACACCATGATTGCTCACTCGCATCAACAAATCAACGGCTTTAATCTCACCATCTATGAAGGAGATTCATTCTAGCTGGGTAATTAATTGAATGAATTAAATTCTAATTTTTTTGGTAATTGAATTATGTTACAAAAATTTGATTGTATTTGGTATTAAAAAAAAAAAAATGAAGTATTGGAGACGTGAAATAGTTGAGGTCGTAATTGATTGTATTTGGTAATTGAATGATTTAATTAAGACATGAAGTAGAAGCCCAATTTCTTGATTTTCTTTTATTTTCGCTTGCTTTTTTCATTTTCACTTCATTTTTTCTATCATTTTCTTTCCCAACTCCAAACAAGAGAAAAAACACAATTTTCTATCTACTTTTTTTTCCTTTTTTTTTCAATTGTAATTTTCTTTCTTTCTAATTTTCTTAGATCCAAACATAGCATTAGAGGCCACTATCTATGGCCTAGTCATGATAAGGTCAGGTTTTCGTTGGACTTCATCCTATAATTATATAACCCTCTAATCCTCTATCCTACAAGATGGTAAAGTGAACAAACCAACTTACTGCTTAAAAAAGGGCACAATGTTATCCAACTTAGTAATTTATCATAAAAATTGACAAACAGTTTACTATACACAGCACTGCATACAGATTGTTTCCTAGAGATACAACAATAACAACAACAACAACAACAACTCCCAGATTGTTTCCTAGAGATATGGTTGGATAATTTTATTTCCTAATTACATGTTCTACAAGGTCTAGAATATTATTATTTTTTTACTGACCTGAATATGGTCCTTGTGGAAATTAAGGAATGAAATTGTCTTTAGTGAAGGAAGAAGGTTAAATTTTCAGGATCTTAATATGTTGTGGATCATATTAATTATGTAGCGACTGGATCAATCAATATCTAGAGTATAAAAATCAAATGAATTTGACCTATGAGTTTTTTTTTATACTTTTCAATTTCGAATCAAGCTGACATGTAAAATGTGATCAAAACTCTACCTAGGGAACACTCTCGGTATAGGGAAATATGGGGAAGGGAAGATGGAATAGGGGTACGAAAAATTCGCTCGTATTTTTAATGGGATTTGAACATACATCTTCTTATTTGAAAGTGAATCCAACAAGACTACATCGTTGATGGGTAAAGTTTACCTAACTCGTTTGTTAACGTTGATGTTTTTATAAATTTTCATTGATTTTGATATAACCAATAGAAATTTCGTCAACTAATAGATATCAATTTTTCTCAACATTGGTTATTTTAAATATTGTAACACTTATTTTCCGTATCATTGAATTCAAACTTTGTAAATGTAAAGCATTTATGACAAATTGACAAGAGCTTAGCTCTAATATAAATGGAGGATCGAGGGCCCACCAAAAAAAAGAAAAAACCAGTCCCCTTCCCCCTTTTCTTTTGTTCAATCGTTTGCTGCGAACCAAAATTCGAGAAATTGATCTCTCATATGCTTTGTTTTCTGTTGTTACTTGTCCTCTTTGACAATGGCGTAAAGAAGGGGGGGGGGGGGGGGGGGGGGGGAGTTGACATAAAGCAAATTGCTGGGTACTTCTCCTCTTTCTCCCTTTGTTCAAAATGCCATCGACTATACATATCTCAAAGCAAACGCTAGGGGCTGGCTTTGAGCTTGTCATTATACTAATCTGTTACGTGTTAACCCGCATGAAAAAAGTCCTTGATGTGTGTTAATCAACCTATACAAATAGGGTATAAATGAGCCGAGCTGATACATTAGAAATGGCATAGAGACTCGGTTAGATCTCTCTCTGTTCTGATTATCGTCAATTAACCTAGTTGGTTTTGTTTATATGTACTGTTTATGAATTATTATCGGGTTGGATTTAGCTATAGCATTAAATTTCTACTTATGTTGACCTTTATTTGACCTTCATTTTTCTACTTTGTGTTAAACCAATATACACAATCCTAAGTCCGAGGCTTTAATCGCTACAAAAATGCGGAGTTAGTTCTCCTAAAATTAAACCTGTTGATTAGGTCCTACATTGATCCATTTGATGAGGATAATGACGGGGAGTGACACATTCATTAAATTATAATGCATATATCTATGCATACAGCATATACATATAGGATAATTTTACAGGCTGATACTTAAATGTCAACTAATATTCTAAAATTGTTCTCATTTTATGTGGCCTAAGAGTTTTTAATATCTACAGCCTATAACCACCGAATTAATGATAATCACTATTGGTTAGCATTCATTAAGCTGCGGAATCTATCAGCCATATTGAAAGGCGCAAGAAATGCCCTACTAGATAACCCTATATATGTGGGAAAACGTGATTACACATGTCTAAGTAACAATCTAGCTAGCTAGATCATATGGTAATTTAGTACAATCTATGATGATTCTTTCACTATGTTCCACTAGTCCAGATTTATTAGATGGATGGTATCTATTGTCATGTCATTCTGATGAACCTGCTATGCTTTATTTAGCTTTCCAATTGATTGCCCCTACATTGCGAAAGCAAAAGGGAGAAAATTGTATACTTGACTTCTTAATTTTTAAAGAAAGGTTAAGCACTCGAGACTATATCTATAGCCCTTTTCCCTCCGCACAGAGGAGAAAATTACTGGACTGTTCCATTTTTGAAGAAAGGTTAAAAACTCGAGACCATATCCAATCCCCCCCCCCCTAAAAAAAAAGAAGAAAACCGTACCCTTTAGATTAGTAAAATGGGCATTAGCAGTCTCACATGGGGGATTGCTATCAAAACCCTAAGTAAGTTGGTAATAAACATGCATGTAAGTTACGTTGAGGTTCATATATGTTGCTCTTTGTGCCTCTTTTTTACATTTCTGGAGACGATCATAATATGAATTAATGCAAGGGGAAATTTTTCTGTGAGGTTTAAATAAAGGCCAGAAAAAATGAGAATGAAACTAATTAAAGGGCCCTAATTAAGCCCCTAACCCTACACTAGCTAAGAAAGTGATGTGAAGAGATGGCTAGATGAAAGGACATGGTTAGAGGCTAGAGAATTTCATGGAGGCAACTACACACACAGCAACTCGTCAACTCATCAAAACTACAGTGCGTAGCTCTTCATTGCCTCACACAGCCACCATTCATGGATACAGAAACCTTTCAATTCAAGCTTCCAAATTATTATTTTTTAATTTGATTATAAAGGATTTTATGACCTTTGTTGATTGATTTGTTAATTTAGGTATTGAGTACGTTTTAGGTTTAGGAATGGAGTGGCTCATCATTTGCTCCGATCCAATTTTATAGATGTTAATTCTCATTTGTATTGGTAAAAAGAAATCTCACCTATTGCTAATGATGTACTAATTAGGGATGCACATTTTTTTTTTGGTTGGGTATAAAGGGAGATGCAAGATCCGTTCAGATGGGATTTGACTTCAAGTTTCTTGTAATAATTTTCAAATATTTTACTAATTGAGCTAATTAACATCCACACAGATACTCACTAATGAAAGTGAAGAATTTCATTGACCTCCTAGGAAATATACACACATATATTAAAGAGGGGGGGGGGGGGGAGCCTCCCTATATGACATATTTTGCCCTACAATCAATGTTTGTCTTGATATGATGGCAGGATATGACTAAGATATTGTCCAGCTATTAGAACTAAAATCTTGAGTACACCAGATTTTACGTTTCATTTCCTCTTTTCCGTTTGTATCGTAATTGCATTGAAATGAACTCATGTGAATCAAAAAATTAAAAAATTACATGTTGTCCCAACTTGTTCAACACCAATTGAAGAAGAAATAAGTCTCCGTTGTGGTACTATTTTTTATTGGGCAAGCTTACTAATTTTTATTGGGCAAGCTTACTAATTTTTCTTTTAAAAAAACACTAATTTCATTTGCTACTTATATTTTTTTGCAAAAATTTTTGGATTGCGCATGAAATCTTCATTGCTAATTTTAGAACTTAAGTTTTTTTTTTTTTTAAATTATAATTGGTTGATCAATAATCAAATAAGGACCTAGCTAAAATGCCGATATATAATAGCTAGGTACAGTGGCCCAAGAGATACAAAAAAACCCCAACTTGAAACCCTTTACGAGTCTCCGAACAATATCTAAATTAAACACATACAAGTTAATTGATGACTCCTATCATGACTCAACTTTAATTTAATTAGGACCACTTCGCAACTACAAACCATACAATTTATAGACCTCAAGAGAATAGCCTCCTAATAATTTTAGATCTTAATGTAAAATTCTAGAATTTAATTAGTAAAAATTTCATGGCCAAACAAATCAAAGGGTTTCATAACCCTACTGAAAATTTAGGATTACTCCTGACAATATCATTTTTATATGAGTTAGCTTTGAGATTCTATCACAAATTTTGGAACCACAAAAAAAAAAAAAAGAAATTCATTGCTATTCTTAAACTTTCAGAGATAATGTATAAAATAAAATCCTCATTTTTTTTTTTTTTTAGTTTTTAGAAAAACAAAAATTCCCATAGACTTTGAAATACTCTTCCACAGATTTCAGGTCGGATCAAAAGAAAGTGAAAATTAAAGCAATTGGATAGATTAGACACAGACAAGGTTTTGTTGCACATCTCATATTGAAGTTTATAAGCTTAGATTACATTAAAACTCAAACTCAATCTGCGAAAAAAAAAAAAAAAAAAACAATCGTCACACATTAAAATCATAGCTTAAGTTTGTCACATTCATACTTCTTCGAGCAAAGAGCTCATTTTGCGTGATAAAATTGTATTAACATACATATATATATATATATATATAATATATATATATATATATTATATATATATATATGATAGCAAAATGATAAGTGTCTTGCAATGAGACACTTTTTAAGTGTCTTTTTTTCACTTAAAATATATTTTATCACATATTAAATTGGAAAAAATGATATGATTGAATAGTAAAATGTTGTCAAAACTTATAAATTGTGTAAAATCATCTTTTCATACATAATCTTTTACATTTACAAAATTATAAATGTGATATGCCTTGCGGATAGAGTTGATCCAATTAGGGTATCAGTTTGTAGTTGTTGGCGTAACTAACGAATATTAAAGCTTTATAACTCATAATAAGTTGTAATTAATAAAAATTTG
Source organism: Carnegiea gigantea (assembly GCA_029747015.1). Classification (NCBI taxonomy): domain Eukaryota; kingdom Viridiplantae; phylum Streptophyta; class Magnoliopsida; order Caryophyllales; family Cactaceae; genus Carnegiea; species Carnegiea gigantea. The sequence continues at coordinate 1,379,248 of JAKOGI010000057.1, read as the reverse complement.
GTGTTTTTAAGTCATAAAACATATGAATTTGAATTATGACAAGACATTTAAGAGTGTCTTATAGCAAGACACGTATCATCACCCTTTGATGAAGCACAATGATAAGTGTCTTGAATATATTTTGTCCATCGCAAAAAATATACCAATGTTTTTCCATATATGTCACTTGGATTTATGTCGTCCACTACTCGAATGCCATAAGAAACAATCAGAGGAGGGGATTTTTCACACAATTAATGGCCTCTATATCTTCAAACTATAATAGCTTAATTGATAATAATGCTGAGAAAATACAGATTAATTATTTGCTACTAGACCACATATATATCAAGCAGGTCAACCATAAGAGTTTGCTAGAGGAAGAGCCGTGCTTTATTATTTCATGTGGTTTCTTCATCAAAAAATCCTTCCAAACACTTAATTAGAACTATTTTAATTTCTACTGTCCCTAGCTAAAGGCAGTCCATACAGCTATATGCAACATTTTGAATACACATGCATGTACATTTTGATAATGATATAGAATAATCATTAAATTCATAAGAAAATAAGATGAAATACAGTTCGAATTAAATATAATGCACATGTTAAGATACTGAATGACTTCTAATAACCACACCACAAATGAATACCATGATCTATATAGAAAATGTTGAGACATAGTTATCTATGTTGGACTTAGCATTGTACGCAGATTCACAACAACGGTTAAGCCGAAAATGCTTATAGCATGCATTAAAATACATAATTTTTTTTTTATCTCGACACCCATAATAACTGATTAGAGATAGTTACTCCAATGAGCTCAAAAGACACAACATTTAAACAAACTTCTGGGATCCGTCGATATATCTAATGTTTATAATTAAGTATACTTTATACCTAACATGAATCCATATAATTCAAAATGCTTTTAATGTGTCATAAAGAACTTAAATTTTTGATATGAATCACTGACAACAGTTTATTAGTAATAGTTAAAATCCAACAAGCTCAAAAGGGGAAGACATTTAATCAAACTTCCAACATCCGTCACTATGTCCAATGCCTATAACTGAATATACTTTAATTTACACCCGGCATGAATTCAAATATAATTCAAAATGAATGTATCATATAAGCCCATCAGCTCCTTGGAATTAAGACCAAGACACTTGTGCACAAATTAAACTGTGGCAATAGAATGCCAGTGAAGTGCTGCGAAATTAAAGGCAACCCAGTCCTTATCCCTAGCTTATCATACTACTGCAAGCTAAGGTAGCTTTTTTCCAGAACATGTTGCCATTTGACATAAACAACAAGGTGGCAGAAAAACTAACAGAAAACTCTCTGTTTGGGTGTTTCTAGCTAGAGCAATATAATTAATCAAAAGCATGTCAGAATCAAAGAAAGGGCATAAAACCCAGATGGAAGATAGAGAATTGGGGAGAGAGAGAGAAAGCTGAAGATAAGGGAAAGATGATGGTGATCATGATGATCATGATGATGATAATGATGATCACAAAGAACTAGCACATGATACAAGTCAGAAGAGTTTACACAAGTTAGGAAAGAAATTTTGCCCACCCACATCCCAATTTCCCTTCACACAAAGTACCCAAATCTAGTAGTCTATATACACCAAACCAAAATCAAAAAAAAAAAAAAAAAACTTTTTAAAAATTTTTTAAAAATTTTTTAGAAAAAAAAAATGGTATCTTTTCCCATAAAAAAACACCTCCACCCATCATCTGGTTTTTGTAGATTTAACTATTAGTTTCCCTTCATGAACCTAATTATTGTTTGTAGTAGGCATTACATTACACACAACGCCCTCTTTCTTTCTCTGGCTACTAAGAAAACCATTCACATGCAATGCTTACAGCAGGTTTTTAATGCTTCTACAAAACCAGGCCCCTTCTCATATAGGTCACATCCTTGCATGTCTACTTCAACAATATATTCAACTCCTACTTTTATTATTTTTGTGGTATATATTTCCTCTTCACTTTCTTTGTGCAGTCCTCCAAAGCACCCAATGTGTCCTAGCTAAATCATGTAGCTTGGATTGAGTTCTTGGAATTGACTCGAGGAAAGTTTTATATATACCGATTGTCAGCTTACTTATTGATATATATTATAATATATGATCAAAGCACCAACAATAATGAATTGATCACATAAATTATAGGTAAATAGAGTTCATCTTATTTTAATCGTCTCACTTATATTTACATGTGAAAAAGTAAACCTCTAGTTATCAAAAAAAAAAAAAAAAACAAAACAACTCGGTAGTACCTAATACAACCGTATACTCCATGGGGGTTCGGATGCCTTGACCATGAGTTGTGTTATCATTGTTTCATTAGTTTCGTCGACTCTACTGTTCCTCCTCAACAACCTCCTAGGCAAACAAGAAGAACTAAAAAGACAATATATATCTATGGATAGTGATCTACATTAGAGATGTACAAACTTAATGTTGATTTTAAGGTACGTACCCATAAGGTCCAGGGATCCAAAGAAAGTTCAACACTAATTATTGGCATGAAATCTAAATCCATTGGTTTTGAAGCCTCAACTATCACTTGTTATATATCATCATATCACATAATTACTCCCTAGCTTTGTTCATCATAGATAACATCCTAGCCCCAAAATAATATAATAATTAGATAAAATTGATAGTAGAGTTGAAATATAAGTACAGTATTTTATGCTAGTTAGTACTATCACAAATTAATCAACGGTTGCTTGAACCTAAACCAACCAGCATGCTCTCTCTAATCCTAAGTTAGACAAAATGCAAAAGTCAATACACTCAATCTTATGTTTATGAATGAATTTAATTTTAATATGTTGTTTTCATTAAACCCTAAATACGATAGTCCTAAAAGACAGATACTTCCTTGAAAATAATGACATTCCCAACTATAATTTTATTTGTTTTTTTTTTTTAGGAATAATTAGTTTGGAATTTTATTGGTCTTATCATGAATGAATAGAGCAGAGATAAAGCAGAGAAGGAAGTACAAATTGATGTCCGGCAAGCAAACGGATAAGCTGGAAAAAGCAGCCACCTCGAGTTCAAAACCCAGGGCAGGCCAGAAAGCAAAGAAGGTTTCAGTACCAAACACTCACAGACAGAGATAGAGAGAGAAATCAGAATTAAAACCGAATAATAATCACGATAATTCTAAATCTAATCTAAATAAAAGGAAACAAAATCATAGATAATGCACACATCCACATGCATTAACAAAAATAAGTAAAAACATGCATTGAAATATTCAAAATCCAAGAATGAATAGGACTATTAATTAGCCTAATCATAATTAAACAACTCATAAAATCAATTAGGAGAATTGAAATACTTAAATGAGACTAGAATAATATATGATCATCATAATCCAAGCTAGGGGGAAATAGAATCCTGAATTAAAATCCCCAAAAAAAAAGAAAAAAAAAAGAAAGAGAAACAAACATCCCTGGAGAACATATTCATGATCATCACAACAATCTCCAATAATATAATTTTGCTAGCTAGATCATATCATCCCTAAAAAAGAAACTTATTTTCCTTTTTTTTTTTTGAGAATTCCGATAACCCATATGTTTGAACCTGCTCCTAGCTAAGCTAGAACATTTTTCAGCAGCTACAACAATTTCTACTGATCATCAGCAATGATGGATTCTGTTAGAAGTAGTAGTAGTACTTAGAGATCGAGATAATCAAGAGGAAGAGAGAAAGAGAATTGAATTTTGAAATGAGAGTGATGAGTTGGGTTCTCAAGATCTTGGGGGTGGGAAAAATTGCGTACCAGCCATGAAAGCATTAATGGGTGTTGGGTATATGGAACTTGGATCAAGCAAACTCGCCGTAGCACCACCGCCTCCTCCGCCGCTGCTCCCACCCATTGTGTCGGCGGTCAACATGAGATTGTGTTGTTGGGTGGGTCCTCCGCCACCACCTGATGAGGTTTCTCCGGTGGTGGTGTAGCGGGTATCGGGGCCTTGATCGTAAAGAATCCCCTTGAACACGTGGCCTCCGATGTTCACAGCCGTCTGATATGCGAACTGCTCATCTGGATCGTCCATTGCACTCACCTTTACGCACTTGAACACCGCCGATGAGCTCACCTCCGCCGGAAAATTCCCCACCTCTAACCCTAATAATAGCAATATCATCAACACCCATGAAACTTTTGTTTTCAAATTTGATAAAGAAAAACAAAAAATAGATTTTTGTTTAATAAAAATGAGTTTGAACTTTGAAGCCGTAATTTTGGGCTTAAGATTTGTGGGTACAAAAGAGAATGGTGAGATTGAATGATGATGACAAGGTCTTACTCTCAAACAGTGCAAAAAGAAGTGGGGGTAGAGGGTGGACTTGTAATAAGTTGTAAGATGCAAAGTAATTAAACACGCAAATGACAGTAGTTTTTGTTGGGTGGCAATAGCATTGCTATTTTTCATATTTTTTCATAAAACTAAATTAGGGAATTTGAATCATTTCACCAAATAAAATGAGAGCAGAAAGAATACCAAGACCAACAATAATTTGATCAATCTCTCTCATGAGGAAAGCCAATAAGGGCGAAAGGATGGATGGATGGATGGGAGTTATCAAATCCATCCATCCATCACAAAACCCCATCATTCCATTGGCCCCCTTGTTTCCGTCCTAACCTCCAAAAATTCCTTTAAAAAAAGGACAATCAGATCAAATTATTACCAGTTGGGGTGGTGGTTGTGGTGGTGTTAGTAGTAGTAGTGATGGTAACAATCCGACTCTCTCTCATCCTCTTCTCTCTCATAATCTCCAGCTGCTGCCCGCTATGCTGCTGCTGTTGGAGGGCGGCCAGCTGTTGCTGCCGCTCCCGTCGCTTGGAGGCGGGGACCCACGTGCTTTTCACGTGGGTGGGGCAGTCGAACCCGCGGCTCTTGCAGCAGGTTCGACACCTCAAATGGGCGCAGTCCTTCTTCGCTTGGTTCCCGCAATCCTGACAGTTCATCCCACCTCTCTCTCCTCCTCGGAACCCCCTCAATGACAACGACGATGAGGATGACGATATGCCCCACTGGTGATGATCAACGCCGGAGATTTGCTGGTGATGATGGTGATGGTGGTGGTGGTGATCCTGATGCAGGTGGAGCTTCGGCGCATGGTGGTGGTGGTGTACCTGCTTAAATTATAAATAAAAAATAAACAAGTGAATACACACAGAGTATCAAAATTTTTACACTGGCTCTGATATATATAATCACGATCGTTGCAGAATTCAAAGCCACTTAATAATACTCGAACAAGAGGTACCTGAACGTACTGTTGCCATATCTCTAAACCCTTGGCTGGGTAGATCTCGTCACTCGGGTTCGGGTTCGAGTTCAGGTTTGGGTTGGGTCTGCATAGAAAAACGCCGGAATTGTTGCTGTAAGGGTTTTGGATTTGGGTATTATTATCGTTGTTGTTGGTGTTACCGGCGGAATTGGTGGAATTTTGGGGTTGTGATCCGCTGCTCCCTGGTGTGCCTAGTGAGAAGAAAGCTGCCATTCTAGTCGTTGGATCAGTTTCATCAGCTTCCCACAATCCATCACAAAATTGTCTCAATTCTTGATCAGTTCTTTTTTTTGGGAATTTTTCTGAGGTGGGTGTTGATGAACTTGCTGATTTAGGGCAACAAAGAAAAAGAGTTGCATTTGAGCTTAATTTTCGGGCTGAATTTTGGGTTTTTAAACCAAAAAAAAAAGGAATTAATGGATGGAGAAGGAGAGGAAGAGGAGGAGCAATAAAAGCAAGGACTGCAACGCCGCCATGAGACTCTGCTGCATTTGCAGCTGCTTCTGTTTCTGATACTTCTTCACTTTCTCTCTCCTCAAAAAACCAAACAGAGCACCCTCTCTCTCTCTCTCTCTCTCTCTCCCCCTCAAACTGTGATGGGATTTTGTGCTGAGGAGGGACGAAGAAAATCAGTGTTGATCAGTTTCTCTCTCCTCTTCTCATTTGGCCGTTCTCTCTCTCTCTCTCTCTCTCTCTCTCAATGTAATGTATACTGCCACTTCTCTACAGCTTACTCTCGCAGTGGCCATGAATCTCGTCATGGGATTTTCTGATCTCAGCCGTTGAGTCGACTATCTGACGGGTCGTGTATGTACACGTGGCAGAATCAGCTTTTCAGCTCTTATTCGTCCTTGCACCGAAAAACCCGCTCTACTTTTTTCTGACCCACTGTTGAGAGAAAAACAAAATTTTAAAAAAAAAGAGGAAATTTATTAACGTCATTTTCGGAAGTAAAAAGAGGACGCGGAATTCATCCCACAGGGCGCAAGCTTTTCTAGTTTCAACTGTGTCCAGAGTAAATGACAAACTAACAACTTGCCTCCCCCTCTATAATTTATTATTATCTTTTTTGATTTTTGATAATTGCTCCATCCTCAGATTTTTTTTTTTTTAATTTTTTGGTCAGCCATCCTCAACTTAAAAATACAAAATAAAAATGGTTATAAACAAATAATATAAAGATTAATGCACATTAATTAAAAAAATTACAATTTAAAAGAATGAACATATTTATATGTTAATTTTATAACTTTCAAAGTCAAAATATACTATTTTCAGACATTTTGTAGCTTTTAATAAGTTGAAAACAACATGATCTTACTCGATATATATATATATATATATATATATATATATATATATATATATATATATATATATATATAGTATTACCTCGCTACACAAGTATATTAATTGTTAACATACTTCATGACATAAAAGAAACAAAAGGAGAAATATATAGAGAAAGCAAAATAGAAACTATAATGATATCTTAAACTACAAGTTATTATAATAATGATAAAGAAAGTCAAAGTTGGAGAGCTTACATTATATTTGAGGATAATTAGGTTCTGAATAGGGACGATCCAACTTAATTAATTTGCAGGAGTACATAAATTAAGTCAACATGTGTTCAAAATATGTTATTTGAGAGGAGAAGCTAGAAGGAGTTTATATATTTGGAGCTATTGCAAAGACACCACTGGGGAGATATTTTTTATTTTTTAAAAAATTGAAAGGTACTTTCCTTAATTTCGTTTTAATTTTATTGATGGGTTTTTTAAAAAAAAAAGCAAATGAGATATTCAGAAAAATAATTTAACATGATACAAATCATTTGCTTTATAAACCTAGCTTGTTGTTTCCAATTTGACGTCAGATCAATTAGTATTAAGAATCAATTTCACACGATAAAAAAATATTAAACAAATTGTACGTGTTTATAAATAGGAGGATTAATATATATTGTTATATCAGTTTTTATATATATATATATATATATATATTAATTTGTCAAACGTTTTTCATAAATTGTGTCACAGTTGTTGATGATAATAAAATTTGTATGGAAATTTATATGGAGCAAATACAGACCTGCCACATGATGATTATATTATTTTGTCTCGTGATCAGAAGTTCCAAATATTTATTACTATTCAATTATCCAAAATAACATATCATTGGCAGCTGCTCTGATCTTCTCTTTAAAATTCCAAAATCGGACGGCTGACAGTGGCCTACCCCTGATCTTGTGACAGGCGGCAAAATATGGGACCCGCCTTCTTCCATTGTTAATTCTTCCTGACAAAATTTGTTTTCTTTTTTTTTTTCTGAGAACAGTTCTCTGACAAATTTTCTTTCTAGAGACAGAAAGGCTGAAGTTTAATTTCTTCCTCCTCCCTTGGGATTCAAATTCTTCAATTTTTTAATTTGGGTTATACACTTAAGCTTTTCCGCTTACATTACAAAATTAGGGTCATCTGAAAAAAAAAAAAAAATCTCTGGAGAAGAGGGATTAATCATCCCAAAAATATAATATAAAGGATAAAAATAAAATCAAACTAAATGCATATTGTGTTGATAAGCAAGTAGGTGAAACAAGTAGAAGATTATGGGGTGACAAGTTGAATGGCATAGTATTCGAATCCAACCTTATCCATCAAATCATTCATTCATCATTTATATAATTCGCACTTTCATTCATTTTTTCAAATCAGGTGGAACAAATATATGCCTGTGGATGCTGATGAAATTATCATTGCCAATTCAATTGCATTGGTAAATTATATCGCAAGCTTTTCTATAATAAAGACGACAAACAATCACTAGTTTCAATTTATATTGACTATTAACAGAATGAAGTTACTGTTATCTCATAAAATATGAATCTTTCCAACATAATTTTTTATATAAAAATATATAATAGTAAAATATGAAATCTTATTCAAGGAGAACATGTAATAAATCATTTAACTCAATATATAAAAGTATAGTAAGTTATATTTAATAACAAAAATCACTTTATAATTCAGAATATATTGTTGCTATATCTGACCCCGCATATGTTTGGAGGAGGTGCTGAAAATGTAAGTTTGGGTTCAATTCAGATCTAGAATTTTTATTTGGCATTTCACGAGTTGTGATTATTTACCTAACTAAACATTTTTTTTTTCCATAATTTTTTGCTTTTTAGGCAGCTGCCTTACATTCTTTGCCTAGTTATTATACCCTTGACCTATTGCAGCATTTTGTGCCTTTTTTTAATATATAAAAAAGGGTTGGTGCAACTGTTAGTACATATATAAATTAAATAAAATAAAACTTCCAGCTGGGTTTGATTAATAAGGCATTAGTACCACTTAGAGGTCAACTCTCTGTGTTGACAACATGCGTCCATGAATTGTACGTGTGCATGTGTGGCCAAACGACAACGTCACATAACAGGGCATGACTATGCAAGACCCTCCTAGAATTTGTCACATATTATTGCCTCAGATTAAGAACGAATCTTAGATTTAAATAATTTGAATTTTGGGAGGTCTATTTAATTTGCTAGTAATCTATACTTATGAGGTACACTACTTCATATCTTCGGATTAGTGTGCCTTAATAATCTATATTTTAAAAAAAAGTACTAGTTGTTGCTCTAAGTTCAGCTTACTACTTGTCTAATTCTTTTGAGTATAGATTATTGAGATATATTAGGTACAAAATACGCAGTACTACTTTACATTACGTTACATTTCGTACATACCGATTATAAGCAAACAAATCATTCAAACTTTAGATTATTTAAATCCAAAATTTTATCAACAACCTAGTTTTCGTAAAGCATTATCTTTTCTTTGATAAGTTTTCTCGTGAGATTAAATTCATCAGCAGAAATTTGCAGTGGCATTAGTATATTATTCATTTTCAATAATTTGAGAGTATAGGATATCATCATAGTATGTGTGTGTCATATTATAATGTTTTCCATTAAACGCGCAAGCTGAAATGCGTTTGCAAACTTGGATTCTTTTCCTTTTTCTTTTCTCTTTTTTTTTTTTGTGGGAAGGTTAAATACATGGGAACTTACACATCATTAGTTCTCTTAAGAGTTCAACCTAAGTAGTGAGCCAACAAACTAGAAGAAATAAGGGAAAGTATTGGACGCGAATAATCCAAACTTTGAGAAGTTAGGAGTAGGACGACAGTGCCGATAATCCAAACTTTTTTTTTCGATTAATAATGCCCTTGTCAATGGCAAGACATAATCACATAAATAATCTAAGGAAACCAAACAGGAAGACCAAAATAAATTATAGAAAATAATCTACGCAAATAAAACTGGTATGGAACTAAAATTCCTCGCTAACTCCTCCGGGGCGTACGCGATTTCGTCCTTCTAGGCTCGGGTCCACATTACCACTCTCCATCTAACTGTATGAGTCAGAGCTACCACGTCCAAGGCTTGATTGTCAAACACCATACAGTTCCTCGTCATCTAGATACTCCAAGCTGTTGCATGGCAAGTTGTAATCCAAAGCTTGCGTCTCACTTTATTCCTGAACCTGGTGGCAATCCATCTTTCATAGAAATCTTTGAAGCTGTTAGGTCTAACAATCTCCTTGCCCAGATCACTTGCAAGATGCATCCACAGTGTCCACGATATAGGACAATTCACCAACAAATGGCACAGATCGTCAATACTAGCTCGACGAAATGTACAGAGATTTTCACTTACAGGGATAATTCCTTCCTCTGCAAGCATGTCCTTAGTCTTTAGCTTTCCAAGTAAAGCCAACCACATGAAGAATTCCACTTTTGGCGGAGTTAGATTCATCCATACTTAGGCGACTAGATTGTCCACCAAAGCTGCCTGATGGTTTGCTTTGTGAACTTTGTTTGACAGTTCTTTTGATGAGAAGTGAGTCTTTGATCCCCACAACACTTTATCACTTTTGTATCGCCTGGGGTAATTATCCCTTAGTAACACATACAAACTTTGAGTTTGGTTTGCTTCATCCCGGGTTGTTTGTTGGCTCCACGTTAGTGTCCATCTCCACGAATCTCCTTCGAACCACCCCATATTCGCAATCAGCTGCTTTTTCGGAGTCGATCTCTGGTAAAGGCTTGGGAATTTGTTTAGTAATGTCCCTTCTATGAGATCAACTATCCATCGATCTTCCCAAAACCATATCCTTGCTCCGTTTCCAACCTGCAATTTTAGTTGTCCCTTGAAGTTCATAGCTGTGATGGAATTCTCTAAAACCATATTTTTGATATGCCTCCATCACTACTAGAAAAGGCAAAAATAACGACGGAATGCAGCAACGGAATTTTTCAGCAACGGACCTAGCGACGGAAATGGCGTTGGAAGAACATAATCAAGAAAAAAGTCAGATTATGTGATACACTTGGCGACGAAAATACAATTCTGTTGTCAAAATTTAGGTTTGGCGACGGAAATTCCGTCGCCAAAAAAAAAAAATTGATTGCACTGGCGACGGAAAATCCATTGCCAATCCATCGCCAGGTACTTAAAATGAACCAGAACCGAATCTGGTTTCACTTGTAGCTCGACGTCGAAGGCAACCCGAATAGAGAGAGAGAGAGGGCGATTGCAAGCCACCAACCACCGCCGATACCAACAGCCGCCGGCCGCCCCCTCTGTCGCTGTCGCCGGCCTCCCCCCACCGCCGGTAGCCACCGGCCACCGTCTCCCGTTGCCCCTTTTGTCGGTTTTTTTCAACACATTTGAGGTGAGTTATTCAACTAAATTCGTTGTAATTTTCTTCCAATTTTTGTATTAGATTGTTAGAATTTCATAATTAGTTTATATTTATGTTGAAATATGGTATTTGTATGAGGTTATTACTTTAATCACTACAAAAAAAAGTCCAAATAACAACAGAATCAGCGACGGACAAACCAAATTTTTGCGGGTGATGAAAGGCGGAGAAGTCAGCAACGGAATAAAAATCCGTCGTCATTAGCGACGGATTTTCCGTCGCTAATGGCGACAGATTTTTATTCCGTTGCTGATTTCTGCTTAAAAAAAAAAAAAGAAAATCTCACATTCTGTAGCCAGTCCGTCGCTAGATTTTTTGAATTTTTTAAAATAAAAATGCTTGTTTTTGATCATATCCCTCAATACATACATTTAAATCTCTGCAAAAAATTTACAAAGAGTATTCACTCTATGAACATCCAATGACTTCAAATATGACTTCATTCGAAGCGTTCTCAACAATTTTCAAACCACAAACAGGTGGAATATCGCATACAAAGCAACACTTGAAACCAATTGTTTTCATTTCACAAACAACAAGTCTCAAACAAAGGGTACATATCACAAACCACAAATTCCAAACAAACCACAAGTTGCTAGTTAATCAAAGTGAAATTAAGTTAGAAGAAGAGGAGAAACAAGCACCAAGAGGAGGGGAGTGAATTAAGCAGCTAGCCATTGTTGAAGGAGAAGCAAGCAAGCACTAAGAAGAAGAGGGATAAGCAGGGAGAAGCAAGCACCAAGAGTACCAAGCTGTGCACTCCATAAAGAACCAATGAGGAGAGCCACCAATTGAGGGAAAACTGCAATGTACTCAATCATCAAGATGAGGATCATCATCTTCTTGATCCTCATCTTCATCCTCATCCTCATCCTCATTATGTTGTGACTGTTGAGGAACGGGTGGTTGAGATCCCGAGGCAGAAACTTGTTGTATTTGAAAAAATACTTGTCTTTTTTATTCTTGTACGTCTTTACCTACAACTCATTTGGATTTGAAAGTGGTTGGGATGAATTTTGAGAAGTGCCATCCTGGGAGTTGATTGCGTTTTGAAATTCGCGTTCAAAGGATTTCTACAATATCACAACATATGCAAAAAATCATATATGTTAAAGTTAATAAAATTAAAATATATGAGTCCACTTTGAACTACTAATAAAGATTGATAATTGAGAATAGTTCACATATGTTGTTTGTGATTTCTTGTCAACCCAAGGGGTATCTTTTTTGCCACGAAATTTGTGAGTGCGCTCGAATAATTCAACAATATCTAAAATAGTTGACAACAAATGCAAGTACAAATATATAACAATTGCACATATCAATCGTTTACTAAGACATCATAATAGTTAGCTAATAGATATTTTGAAAATGCAAAAATTCTGTCTGTCTACGTGCAAATTCATCGAATTGATTTACTCCATTTAGAAATTCTTGCATATAACCACTACGATCAGGCAATAATCTATTATACATCTATCTACGATGTGGAGGGCCATTCATAAATAACCACATAAGTTATTGGATAAGAATTATTTTTAATTTAAACAATAATAATTACATAAATTACTCAATTATATATTACATATGTTTACTTATAAATTTTTACAAATATACTTATGTTCTTACGAATTTCAAAAAACTAATAATTCATCCAAACTTGAACGTTTTATTCCACCAACAAATCAAATTTTAACTTAAAATTTGAAAATTACCAAACCTAAGCTTACATTATATTTGCCAAAATCTTGAAACAAATTCGAGCTACAACTTCATACAAACATCACATTTCAATAAAATTATAAACCAAAACATTTCATTCCACCCACATATCAAATTTTACTTTACATTACCAAACCTAAACTCTAAATTGTATTGAGCAAAATTTTCAAACAAATTAGAGCAATAACCTCATATAAATACCACATTTCAATAACATTATCAACTAAAGCATTTCATTCCACCAACATATCAAATTTTAACTTCAAATTACCAAACCTAAATTCTAAATCGCATTTAACCAAAGCTTGAAACAAATTAAGGCAATAATCTCACACAAATACCACATTTCAACATAAATATGAACTAATTATGAAATTTTAAAAATATAATACAAAAATTTGTAAAAATTACAACTAGTTTAGTTGAGAAAATTCACCTCAAAAATGCTCAAAACAATCGGCTTAGGGGTGTGTCAGCGGTGGTCGGCGACGAAGGAAGGCGGCGGACGGCAGCGGCGGTGGTCGGCGATGGCAGGAGACGGTGACGGTGGCCGATCGACGACGTGGGCAGTGGGAGTTTGCTAAGCGATTTCGCCTCTCTCTCTCTATATTACGAGTGTCGAATGAATTCCGTCGCTAGCCCAATTTTTTTAAAATTTGAATTTTCTTTACCTGGCGACAGACTTTCCGTTGCTGTATTGAAATTAAATTTATTTTTTATTGATATGGCAACGGATATTCCGTTGCCAATACTGAACACTGGCGACGGATTCAAATTTCCGTCGCCATGTCCGTCGCGGAGTCTGACTTTTTCCTAATATAAATGATCCGTCGCCAATTCCGTCGTTATTTTGTACTTTTTTAGTAGTGAATTTGGTTCAAGATTGGGGTAAATGCAATTTAGAGTTTAGGTTTGATAGTTTGAAGTTAAAGTTTGATATGTTGGTGGAATGAAATGGTTTTATTGATGATGTTGTTGAAATGTGCTATTTGTGTGAGGTTATTATTCTAATTCATTACAAGAATTTTGCAAATGCGATTTAGGATTGAGGTTTGGTGGTTTGAAGTTGAAATTTCATATGTTGGTGGAATGAAATATTTTAATTGATAATATTGTTGAAATGTGGTATTTGTGTGAGGTTATTGACCTAATTTGGTTGGAGATTTTGCTCAATACAATTTAGGGTTTAAGTTTGGTGATGTGAACTTGAAAGTTGATATGTTGGTTGATTGAGATACTTTAGTTTATAGTTTTGTTCAAATGTGATGTTCGTATGAAATTGTAACTCTTATTTGTTTAAAGATTTCGCCCAATGCAATGTACACTTAGATTTGGTAATTTTAAGTTAAAATTTGATATATTGGTGGAATAAAGTGGTCAACTATGTATGAATCATTAGTTTTATAAAATTCATCAGAATATAAGTATATTTGTCGAAATTTATAAGTTTTTTTAGTGCATGTGGAAATTTTAAAGTAAATATATAATATATAATTGCGTAATTTATGTAATTATTATAATTTTGATTAAAATTAATTTCCATTAAATACCTTATGTGGTTATTGTTATTTGAGCAGAATATGAATGGTCCTCCATATCGTAGGTGGATGTATAATAGATTACTACCTGATCGTAGTGGTTATATGCAAGAATTTCTAAATGGAGTAAATCAATTCGATCAATTTACACGTAGACAGACAGAGTTTCTGAATGGAGGAAATTATGGATGTCCTTGTGCGAAATGTAGAAATAGGGTGTGCGAAATGTAGAAATAGGGTGTACTTGACACCCGATGAGGTCAAGATGCACCTTATGTATAAAGGGTTTTGTGCAAGGGTATTGGTTTTGGAAAAGTAATGGGAAAATAAAATCTCAGCAATATAATTATGGGTATTCAAATAGTAAAATTCCCAAAGTTGGAGGTTCAAGCCATATTAATAATGACTACTCTGAATCCTACGTAGATTGGATAGAGGATATGGTTGATGATGCTATAATAACAAATCAAAATGTAAGGGAAGAGGGGCCAAGCACTTGCCGAGAATCATTTTATAATATGGTTCAAGCTGCTCAACAACCCTTATATGGTGGTTGCTCCACCTACAGTAAGTTCTCTGCGGCGGTAAGACTGTTGAGTATCAAATCTGATTATAATATGCCTCAAAACTATTTCAATGAAATTGTTCAATTAATAAAAGAGATGTGTCCCCCTAACAACCGCGTGCCAAATAATTATAGGCAAACGAAGAAGGTTGTTAAAGATTTCGACAACAATGTGGTTCAAATTGATTGTTGCCGGAAAGGTTGCATGCTATTTTATAAGGAGGACGCAAACCTGGATGAGTGCAAGTTTTGTGGGCATTCAAGATGGAAGAGGTAAAGGTCACAACAAAGGAATCAGAATCCATTGTCATGCTGGAGGATGCATTGCTTGCCATTAATCTCGACTGTAGAGGTTGTACGCATCAAGAAGTACTGCAAAGCACATGAAATGGCATTGTGAACATCGACGTGAGGACAGTATTTTATGTCATCCATCAGATAGGGCAGTATGGAAACATTTCGATACCAAGTACCCTGAATTTGCTACAGAGCCTCGAAATGTGAGAGTTGGCTTATGTGCTGATGGATTTAATCCTTACACATTGTTTTCAAGATCATACTCCATT
This sequence comes from Carnegiea gigantea, assembly GCA_029747015.1. Classification (NCBI taxonomy): domain Eukaryota; kingdom Viridiplantae; phylum Streptophyta; class Magnoliopsida; order Caryophyllales; family Cactaceae; genus Carnegiea; species Carnegiea gigantea. The sequence continues at coordinate 1,363,763 of JAKOGI010000057.1, read as the reverse complement.
TGGCCGGTGGTAGTTATACCTTATAACCCCCCTGAAATGTGTATCGTCACACCATTTAAGTTATTGACTTGTGTAATCCCCAGCCCCAAAAATTCTAAGAACAAGATAGGTGTATATTTACAACCCCTTGTTGATGAGTTGAAAGAGTTGTGGGATGTTGGAGTTGAGACTTATGATATTTCTACGGGACATACATTTCAGATGAAGACTGCACTTATGTAGACCATTAATGATTTTTCCGCACATGGAATGTTATCTGGGTGGAGTACTAATGGTCAATTAGCATGTCCTGTATGTATGAAACAGCAAAAGGCTTTGAGATTGAGAAATGGAGGTAAATTCTCATGGTTCGATTGTCATCGATGTTTTTTGCCAAGGAATCATACGTTCAGAAGAAATAGACCAGCATTTAGGAAAGGCACAATTGTTACAGGGGGTCCTTCTCGCCAACTATTTGAGGAAGAACTTTATGCCCAGGTGGAAGATTACCCAATGGTAACTACAAATGGGGACTTTGTCATATTAGGATTTAAGAAAAATGAGCACAACTGGACGAAAAAGAACATATTCTGGGAGTTACCTTATTGGCAACACCAATTATTCCATCATAATTTGAATGTGATGCACATTGAAAAGAACTTCTTCGAGAACATTATTAACACTGTTATGGATGTCCATGGGAAAACAAAAGACAATGCCAAATCAAAAATGAATGTTGGAGAAATATGTGATAGACGAGAATTACATTTACATTCAGGCCCAAGTGGTAAGCCGGTTAAACCAAAAGCGAAGTTCGTACTTCCTGTGAATAACCAAGGAGAGTTGTGTGAATGGGTGAAGGAGCTTCAAATGCCTGATGGATATTGCTCTAATTTAAGGAATATTGTGAACCCTAATGAGGCTAAGTTCAACAATATGAAAAGTCATGATTGTCATGTATTCATGAAGACTCTTTTACCAATTGCATTTGATGCACTCCCAGATGATGTGTTGAAACCTCTTATTGAGATAAGCCAGTTCTTCAAAAACTTAAACTCAACAGCATTACGAGAGGATATGTTTGAGGAAATGCATCGCAACATTGTCATCACTTTGTGTAAGTTGGAGATCATTTTTTCTCCTACCTTTTTCAATGTAATGGAACACCTACCAGTGTATTTGGCAGAAGAGGCTCAACTAGGTGGTCCAGTACAATACCGATGTATGTATCCATTTGAGAGGTAATGTACACTATAATCGGTGAAACCTTATCTCAATTCTTATATGTGAAATCACTTAGAAGTGAATGCAATTGTGAATTTGGTAGGTTCTTTGGCCGATTGAAGAAAAAGATAAAGCAATAAGCGTGTCCTGGAGGTTCAATCACAGAAGCATACCTGGAAGCTGAGAGGACAATCTTCGCCTCCTATTACTTCAGCTCTAATGTGCCCACCATACACACTAGGCGCAGGACAAATAAGGATGGCAATGAACATATTAATCATTTTTCAACTCTGTCCGTGTTTGAACCGCAAGGAACCGCTATTGGTAGAGAAAGATAAAGTTATCTCACAGATGCCGAATATGTTGCTGTCCATCTTTACGTGCTATTAAATTGTGATGAAGTTAAACCTTATATAGGGTAAGTGGTATTAACAGTTTCTGTGGTATTAAATTGTGATGAAAGTATTAACAGTTTATATGAATGTGATAAATTACTATTGTATTATTTGATGTGTTTGTTGTTTCATAATTACAGAAGCGGTTTACTTGGGATCCGATCCATGAAGACCGTATAAGAAGGAATTTTGAAAAGTGAGGTAATGCACGCTTGAAAGAGTTCTTTAGCAAAGCAAAGAAGTATAACAAGAAGCCTGTTTGGCTCACTGATGCTCAATGGGAGGGACTCCAACAGCTCTGGGCGAATGAACATTACAAGAAATTGCGTGAAACGGCCTAGAAGAACCAACTGGGAACTCCAAAAAGTGGTGGCCCATCTCTTCACGCTTGTGACTCGATCCATATGTATGAGTATAGGCGGCGTCTGGTAAATAAATTTGCTATATATTTCTTTAAGTTTAATACGGTATTTTGTTTTGTGTTTGACATCATTCTTTCTGGCACGTACATAGAGAGAACAACTTGGGACGGAGCCCACCATTATTGAATTATTCAACCGCACTCACAAACTCCATGGCAAAGAAGATGCCCCTTGGGTTGACAAGAAATCACAACAAACATATGTATGTAATTAGCTATTCTCAATCTTTATTGGTTGTTCAACATGAAATTGTATACTTTACTTTCATTAATTATAATATACATGATTTCGTGCGCATGTTGCGGTATTGTAGGAATCCTTTGAACGTGATTTTCAAAATGTTATCAACTCTCAAGGGACCGGGGATGACACTTCTCAAGATCTAAACCAGCCACTTCCAAAACCAAATGAGTTGTGGGTGAAGACATTTATGGCATTGGTGACGAGGCTGTCAACATTAGGAAATTCGGTTACTTCAGTCCCACTCAAAGAGCCGGTACAGTTTTCATATTAAAGTTTCAATGAACATGGTTACATGATGATTTACTTAATTGCAACACTAATGCGTACTTCACTTATATGCCTGTCAGCAGGTACTGGTTATATGCCATTACAACAAGAGCTCAATGACTTAAGGGGTGTAGTAACCAACTTGGGGGGTGAGCTAATTTCACAAGCTAAAAGTTACCGGTTGCTTATGGAGAAATGTAAGCAACTGGAGGAGTCCAACAAATTGCTTACCCAAAGCAACTAACAACTGAGCCAACAAATGATGAGCATCAATCAGCATCTCCAAGTTCTCTTTCCAATGCAACAAGCTTTTGGTTTGGGATCTCAGCCACCATTTACTCATCACTCGCAACATAATGAGGAAGAGGAAGAGGAAGAGGAAGAGGAAGAGGATGATCCTCACCTTGGTGATTGAGTTGGTTGCAGTTTTTCTCCAACTGGTAGCTCTCTTGCTTGGTTCTCTATGGAGTACATATCTTACTACTTGCTTCCCCTCCCCTTAGTGCTTATTTCACTCCCCTCCCCTTGGTACTTATTTCATTTTACTCCCATTTGGCGCTTGTCTTTCCCTCTTCTGCAAACATATAACTTCACTTTCAATTACTAGCAACTTCTGGTTTTTTTGGATTTGTGGTTTGTGATATGTAGAGACTTTGTTTGGAACTTGTGGTTTGTGAATTGAAAACCCTTAGTTGGAAGTGTTGCGTTGGATGTGATATTCCACCTTTGTGTGGCTTGAAATTGTTGGGAACGCTTTGAATAAAATCATATTCGAAACTATTGGATGTTGATTGAGTGTAAACATCTTGTAAATTTATTGCAGGGATTGAAATGTATGTACTAAGGGATACGATAAAAAAACAAGCATTTTTATTTCTAAAAAATTAGAAACGTAGTGACGAAAAGTAAAAATTTTATTTATTTTTTTTGGCACAAGGTGGCAACCGAAAGTATAATCCACCGCCATCAGCGACGGAATTTCCGTCGCCATTTTCGTCGCTGATGGCAATGGATTTTGCATTCCATCGCCACCCAATCCCGCCAATTTTTCTTGCCAAAAAAAAGTGTGTCGCAATTTCTGTCGCTGAATCCGTCGCCAGGTACTCAGCGACGAGCGAAAATCCAACAGCCGTCTTCTGTCGCCAATTCCGTCGCTGATATGAAAATTCTATCGCTGATAAACCTTATTCCGTCGCTGATTCCGTCTTTTTTTGTTCTTTTTTTGGTAGTGCATGGGCTAGGAATTCAAGAGCATATTGGAGTTAGCATTAGAGTGTTATCCTCCTTATGTATGGATACTATCACTTTCCTCCATAGCGCACCTTCCTCTGTCATAAATCGCCACCAGCATTTGGCCAACATTGTTGCATTTTTGAGCATTAGATCCTTTCACCCAAGCCCCCTGCTCACTTCGGTTTCTGTATAGTTTCCCACTTCACCAAAGCCATGAATTATCCTTCCTTTTCTCTACGCCATAAAAACCGTTGTATTTTAATAATTGCATATGCAACTTTCTTGGGCATCTTAAATAAGGATAGATAGTCGATGGGAAGGCTATTTAGAACCGACTTAATGAGGACTATTCTACCTGCTCGAGAGAGGCAACTGGACTTTCATGAAGTTATCCTTTTTTGCACTTTGTCAATGATGCCCTGTCATGAGGACACTCTCTTCATATTTGCACCCAGAGGTACTCTAAGATGAGTTATGGGGAGCTTGATGCGGATACATCCCATTCTTATCGCTGCAGAGCATGCCCAATTGTCTTCCTTCCCCATGACTATATATGGCTGACTTATTAAAATTAACAGCCAGTCCCGAGAAGGCTTGGAAGCTGAGTAGAACTCTTTTGATATTGCCATAGTTATGTCTGAATTGCCTCTCTTCTAAACCATTCACAACGTGCAAGTTCAGAGGTTTGAGCCAAAGTATCTAGTTTTGCCAATGCTTCTCGAAAGGCCCTATTTTTGTATCAATATGGCCAAAGATTTCTCGATTCCATTTTTGCAAAGGTTTTTCCAACAATTTAAGCTTCATTGCAACGGTTCGCCTGTGAGTCGCACCCATACTTTCTTAAATGTACTGAGGAAATTGGGCTCTTCCAGCTAGCAGTCAAGCGTTCTAAATGGTGTAGGGCCCCACCGTATTTCGCTTGTTCCATCCACAATGGGAAAATGGTAAGAGAACATTCTGTTTTTGCAATATGCTTGTAGCCTAGGAAAAGTTAGGAAGAATTCCTCATCTACAAAAACTCTATCAATTTTGCTTACTGCACTTTGTCTCATCCAAGTAAAGTTATGACCCAACTCAACATCACACAATTGGAGGTCTTGAATAAAGTCTTGAAAATCCTTCATACTCGCTGACATTTCCGACTCCCATCTTCTCTTGCTTGGATGCAAGACCTCATTGAAATCCTCCATCAATAGTAACGGTTCACTAAATGATGCTTTTAGGGCCCTAAGTTGATCCCATAAAAGTGGCATTCCGTTGCTATCATTTGGTGCATAAACTGGGCAAACAACACAATGAAGTTGGTCCTTTAGAAACTCCCCAGTAGGGCAAAGCCATCTTTGCATTTTTACGACTGTCGCGACTTTAAACGCTTCCTGAGTCCAAGTCACAATGAGTCCGCTTGATACTTCATATGCTGGCTCATAGATGTATTCCCCGACATTCTTACCCCAGCATTTCCAGATGTCCCAGTGTGAAATTTCTGATTGTTTGGTTTCCACAATGCCCATAAGCTCAACATTTTCTTGTGTGATCAAGGTTTTGACCATTCTCTTTTTACTTTTTGACCCCAATCCTCTGACATTTCATGTAGCTATTCTCATGGATCCTTGCAAACTCTACTGGTTGCCTTGTTGAATAGGAATCAAGACAGCTTTTCTCTGCTATTTTACGGTTTTTATAATTCTGAAGGTAGCAACTTGCTCATTTAAAACCCAATCAGCTTCCCAACTTGTAGTGATTCTTGAGCTAATCTCTGCAGACTCTCCGAGGAATGGTCCGAGGTTTTGGAGCTTTGAGACCTGGTGGTTATTTTTCTCATGCCTTGTTTCACTTGCTTTCGACTCTGGAATCCTTGTCGTCTCGAGGCTATGGTGTGTCTTCTTACATTCTCAAAACCTGGTGGTGGTTCCAATTCACTACTCGAATTACTTGTGCTTTTCCCTACTTCTGTTGTATTGGAAAGGTGCACTACCTCCTGATCATTAACGACAATCATTGCTGCCCTTTTAAATCCCATCGGCTGGTTCAAACTTTCAGTTTTCATCGGCACTGAATTTTGTGCAATCTTACGCACCTCATCCAAGTCTTCATTGTGGGTAACAATTGTAGTTTTTGTTCTAGCATCTGAAGAGACACTGCCATTTTCTTGCACCTTTTGGTCTTCATAGTTCAAATTTGAATTTGAATTTGGACTGAATTCTTCATTTGGCGTCTCTTGGACTGCTTCATCCTCCTCACTTGCTCTGGGGGGACTGTTCATGGTTCTATGACAGTCGACATCATCTGCGAGATCTTCATCAATGTCTTCAAATCCAGGTGGTTCACATGTTAGCTCATTTATCGACGTTTTTCCTTGACCTGAGCCGCCCATTTGGACAGCCCCTCTTACTTTTCGCACTGGGATACGGTGTCCTTCATCTTCTAAAGTTAGAAGGATCTCCTCTTCTATTCGATTAAATATATCTGTAGTAATCAAGAGTTTCATGGACTCAAAGCTATCTATTCCTGCGATAGATTTTCTTAATGTAATGAGCCTACCCCAAAGGTCGCTGATCCGCTGGAAGTTCTCCCAACACCAGCCCCTAGGAGGAACTCCAAATACTTCAAGCCACACATTGCGCGTTTCACACGTCTCGTATCTACTCCATCTTTGTATTTCATAGAATCAGAGGTCTAGTTCCTTGTGATGTTCAAGTGCCTCCTCCATTAATGGTTCCGTAGGATATGTCAGTAAGAATTTGTAGCTACTCAAGGCACATATCTTTGAGCATTGTCCATATCCATTGATGATGGCTGAGGAGAGGGTGGCTAAATCTTTGGGCTCTTTAGAGGTGCATACTAAGCTTCTCTTGAGCCACTCCTCAAACTCTGAGTTTACTTTCCCTTTAAGCATCTTCTTCCAACTCTGGGTTCCTTGGGTCAGCCTATGTTGATTGTCCACACCCTCCTGTTCACGTTGCTTTACTCTCCACTGCCAATTCTGATTACGCTGGTGTCTTCCTTTGGCAGGTACCGTACTCTTGGAGGCCTTTGTCATAGCCACTTGTATTCTTCTGCCCCTAATAGTTGCCTAATTGAATATCTGCACACCCCTAAGTGCTTCCTCTTTTCTTCCAAATCTTACAAAGCCAAATCTTGTCTTGAACCTTATAGTCCTTCTTTGGGGGATGAATGCATCACAAACTCGTCCCGCTTTGAGGAAGATTCCTTTCAACCCATGTATATCTAGCTTTTCTGGGAGATTGTTGACAGAAATTGAGAATTCTCTAGCCTGCTCTCTCTCTATGTTCCTCTCTCTCTGTTTCTCTCTCTCTCCATGTCTCTCTCTAACTCTCACGCTCTAAACTTTGGGGTATTTATTTTCAATAGTCTTGGAATCATTTTGAGTTGTATTCTTTCAAAAATTCAAATAAAATATTACTCTTAAAACAAAACAAACAAATAAAATCAAGTTGATTATTGAAATTAAATATCCCAAATTTTAGCGCTTGAAGGTGTTCCTAAAGTTTTAATTAATCATTTGCATCCAATAACTTGAATAAGGATGGTACGATAAGAAATCGAATGGCCAAAACTCGCTAACGAACAACAACATCATTAACTTTTTAAAAATTTGGTGGATCATTTCTTCAAAGCATTTTCCATAAGGTTAATGATATACCTTATGATGAAGGCAACTTGCCACGAAAGTTGAATTTTTCCCTTAATCGCATCAACACTGATTTTACTGTTTCTTTTGATTTGAATCTTTTGCCATATTGCTTGAATTAGTTGCTTCTTGTCGTCCAAAACAATAGCCATAACCTTTTTTTTTTAGAGGACTGATTGTAGAACCAAAGTTGGAGGCGCGTGCTTGTAATATTGTACTTGTCATGTACTATCTGCCCACATTTTTGCCATTTGAGATCATAAAGCATATGTTAAAATTGTGATCAAGATAATGTACGTATCACACACTTAAGTTGTGTACAGGGGTGGATTTGGTATTAATTAATTTGGGGGCTTGGGACAGGGCATGTTCATAGCAATGACTTTTGAACTCTAGCTATTAGGGAGTGGAAGGGGACAATATGTCACATATATGTTAACCGTGTCTCCATCAAAAATTAAGTTACTCTCAACGAAACAGTTCAATAGTGAAATCGGTATTTATTCAAATAAAACAAGCTACATATAGGGGATTGGAAAAGCAGCACAGTAATCATTCATATAGGGAAGTGATAAGACTGTAATAAGTTCATTAACACTCAATACTTGCAAAATTTACTCTGAACGAAACAGTCTAATTGTGAGATCTCTATTTATTTAAATAATAAAGGTACATACAAAGCGTTGGAAAAGCAACACAATAATCATTCATATAGGAAAGTGGTAAGATAATAATAGGTTGATTAACACTCAGTAATCTATCTATTTAACTATATATAAAATTGAGTGAGTCATAACTTTATTGATTAGCATATTAATTATTACTTTAATTTATTTGTGTTTTTTTATATGCATACAACTCTTTTTAAGTGTTTCTTTATATATTTCACAACATCTTTGACCTTCTCCTTAATCAATTTCTTAGAAATGTTATTAGTAAATATTTACTTGCATATACAAAAATGACACATGTGTAAATCTAAAAAGTTCAATAGATAATAAAGATTGTTCAACTAATAAAATAAATCTAAATGATGAAAACAATATTATTCATGAGTTCTTTATAATTTGGACAATGATATATTATCTAACTCAACTCTTACATCGCAAGGAAAATAGTTCTAGTTACTTACAATGCCTACGTTTTCCTCCTCATTTTCTCTTTCTCTCTCATTAAATCATCAATGCAACTTTTCTAAATCCACAACTATTAACATGGACGGATCTCTTTGGAGAACCACACAAATATTTTAATGAGGCTAAAAAATTTTTAATGAGCCATTTTAAAGGGGATCAATTTGATATACATTGACACCTCTAAAATAAGCCCTAAAAGTTATGCTTTATGGACACTCTCTAAATATACCCAACTCACATACTGATTTTTTTTTTAAATATAAAAATTACAGCTATAAACTACAAATTTCATAGCAAAATAAAATAGAACTAAATGCTCTAAAGCTCAAATTTTTCTCTCTCCCTCATCTTCTTAGGCAAAATTGCATTCCACTTTTCCAAATCTTTTTCTCTGTCTCTCTCCCTCTCTCTTATGTGGATTTTAGACTTTTTAATTTAATCTAATATTAGTTTGTTTGATTTTCTTTTATTGTTATTGTTGATTTTGTTGACTGTTCAGTTGCAATATATTCTTCGTACCGAATTTTCTCTAACTTTGCACTAATTACTTATTCGAACTTGATGTTGATTTTTTTCCCCTTCCTTTTGGTGTAACTAGATAGTGGAGATTACTTATTTATATATTTGACATGTTCACTTCATGGCTTTTTTTTTTTATTAATTGGTGTTGATGATGTGTGCTTTGCAACGAATGGTTTTAGTAAATGATACGAAATAATAATATTTTACTATTTTAACACCATTTATGCATCAACTATAAAGTATAAAGATAACAGAGAACAAACATAATAGTAGACTACCAAAGTTTTTTTTTAAAAAAAAAGTTAAGAAGTGAGGCATATTGCGTATCAAGTTCCATTAGAGTGGAAATCTGAAATGGAAGGTTTGAAAAAAAAAAAAATGAGACGGAATGTCTCCACAAAATAGATTACTATAGTACGAATTATATGACCTTTTTTTGGAGAGTGTATATCAGTGATGACGTTAATAGATGGATGCGTCTAAATCCACCACTGACTATTAATGCATGCATGAATGTTATTATTGGCTTGTGCATGCTAAATGATATATGACTATGCTAATGCGTGCAAACAGTTACGTTTCACACGAATAAGATCATGTTAGACTTAAATTTTTCTGAATGTTAGGGCTAAATTTTAGTAAATCAATCAATTCAGCATAGTTACTAATCATGTCAAACACGTCCAATCTAAATTCAATCAATTTAGTAGGCATTATTTTGAGTTATAGTTGAATCACTTATTATGAGGACAAAGGCAAACAATAGATGTAATTAATTATGCATTGGGACTATTTGTAAGTCATGCATTGGGACTATTTGTATCTTAACGAAAAGTAAGAGAATGTGATCCTGTTATTTTCTTTGCACGTTTAAAATAACAGAGTTTCTACGAAAATGTTTCATCCAATTAATTATGCTATTTAAGTAATTTTTGTGCTTTCATTCATTCACAAAATATGGCATGACATGATTAAGTTAGCTTTCCTTAATTCTGAATGCAATCCAACTCTCGATTTACATTTGGTTAGTTACGTTCTAACTTCAAGCTGAAATTCTTTCCAAAATTTTAAAACATTCTATGGAAGTTTGAAATGAATTCAAATTTAATATTTATCAAATCCCAATCATTTTTTTGCCAAAGCCTATGTCATATTTTATTAATACAAACGTCGGCATCACATATTAAAAATTATCCATATGATAAGTACACGCTAAAAAAATATATATATGTACATGACAAGTGAGTACGTACTTTTAAATATGTAATATACATTACTTTTTTTTTTGATCAGCTAATTTTCCAATTTAATCAAGATAATATTATGTACGTGGCGAATCCAATCCAAAATTCAAATAGGGAAATACCACTTCTGTATAATTCTATTAAATTCCATCTTGTTCAAAATAGTAATCCAATTAGAAAGTACTAACCCTACTTAAGTAAGGTTTAGGTTAAGGAACTACGTCATGACAAGGCACTTAGGATGGGTATGACATACAATAGAAGCAAAACCAAAAGGCATGGTCCAGCCTTTATGAAACAGCACGTGAAGCCCTCAAATCAAATCAAACAACAAGAAACCCAACATTAATCCCTTTTTTTGATTAATCAATAATTATTAATTATTAATTAAATCCTTAATAATAAAATTAAAATTTGTACGGAGTTTGAAGGGTTTAACACGGCCCCGCCCTAATCAAGCCGTACATGAGGAGAGAGAGAAAGCCTAATAAAATGAAAATCTGTGAGAAATTGACAGATGGCTTGGCTTTAGAGACAGAAAAGTTGACGATGAGAATCAACAAGTTATAGTTGTGGATCATATGATCATCATTTTTGGCAAAATATTAATATTTTGTATTAAAATTTCTCCCTTAAGCACGGAAATTCATATCGAAAAATTATTGAAAATCATGTTTTAGGGGCCCGAGGAAGAGGAATTTAATCTTTTATTTCTTCTTTTTTGCCCTTCTTTTCGCTAATTTGTCTCATTCTCATGGGGAATCTTTTTTCCCCCTCTTTTTTTCTTGGCTTTCAGTTGATTTATTATTTCTTTTGAAATTTTTCAACAAAGATTTTTTTTTTTTGGGGTTTGCAAAATGATGATTGGGATGCCACAAGATGCGATATTTTGTTTTGGATGCAAAAAGAAGATTGGTGTGTTAGAAGTTCTTTTTCTTTGTTTAATAGTTTCTTCATATTTAAAAAAATTGATATTGATTTTCAAAAAAAATGTCTCATGTGAAATTATTTTTTTAATTTTTAGGTTCAACATTTTTCACGGTTAGATAATTGTTTTGTTTGTTGGTTCTTGCTTGTGTTAATTAAAGGAAATCTCATCAAAGACACATATTCACTCTTTATAGATATAGATTTTAAAATTCGTAGATAAAAAACCAACCATAAGAAACATTATACTAAAAAAAAGTATCTGATAATATGATCTTAATGAGTTTTTAACACAATAATTCATATTGATATATATCCTTCATTTGCTAAACCTCATCTAATTTTGCCCCTTTTTTCCCTATGCAATTTAAAAATAGTTCATGCAAAAAGTTTACATGAGCCTAATTAATAATCCATGTCCATCACATCTATACATGAGGAACTATTTAAACAAAAAAAAAGATAAAATGAAAAAGGAGCAATATCATGTCATTTATACATATATAGTGCTATAACATGCAAGTAAAGAAAAGTTAGAGTACTACAGTTCGTTGGTTGAGTTTCTATCTTTACAATTATAATTAAGTTAGTACCATATTTAAAACTTTATTAGAACTTATGACCCATAATTCAGAAAGTTGATTTTAATTCCTATGTACTAATTACTGTAAAAAAAAAAGACATACACATAATAAAGACGATAACCAAAAAATATAAAAAAATACGTATGCACGTGATATATATGTTTTAATTTATAACTTTTTTAACCATAAAAATGATACTAGCTAGGATTATAAGAGTTAAAATAGTAGAATATGTAGAGAACTCGTAGAAATATGAAAAAATATGTACAACGAATAAGGTAGGTAAAAAAAGCTTAAATATATGTAGGGACTTGTAGAAATATGAAGAAATATGTGAAAAATTAAGGTAATTAAAAACTTGTATAATTTGATATTATATATGAAATAAAAATTAGACGATTTCACCTAAACAAATAATATGATCATCTCATGTGTTCAAATGAAAATATTATATTAAAATTGTTGTGAGAAAATTAAAATTTGCTAAGTTATATGTATATTATACTACTTTAAAAAAAGGAAAAAGAAACTAGCATTTGATAATGCATATGTTGATTGCCATCTATGCATGAGACATGCCGAACTCATGATTAGAGATCAGTGTTAATATTAAAAACCTTTTGTCGTATTCCTCAACCTAATCATATTACCAACCAAAATACACAAATTAAAGACAGAAAATTAATAACATAAAAGCACTGCAGTGCTTGTGGTTGTGGTTGTGATTGTGGTGAGAAGAGGGAAAAAGAAATTTAAAAAAAAAGGAAAAGAAAGCTGCTAAAATTTTAACCAAATGAAGGCCATTTATGATTGTTTTACTATTCTTTTGAGAAAAATTGAGAGAGAGAGAGAGGAGTCATTGTTCACCCTCGAGCCCAGTGTCTCTTTATAAAAAAGAAAAAAAGAAATTACCCTCTTTTTTTTTTTGGTTGACTCTCTACAGTAAATCAGACTGTGTCTTTTTCGTTAATTTCTTGTTCATTTAAAAATTATCTTTTTATTTTTTGTGGTTGACTCTTCACAGTAAATCAGTCTGTGTCTTTTTAATTAGCAATTTTTTGCCTGGTTGACTCTCTACAGGAAATCGAGCTGCTCGCCCAACGTTGAAAATTCCTATTTTTTTTTAAAAAAAAAAATGAATTTGCCCTCGTAATTAATAATCAAGGCTTTTCCTATGGATTACTAAATGAAAGTGCTTCAAACATGACATACTACAGCAAATCCTAAATCTAGATTCAGGGACTACAGATTTTGATATGATACATAAAATAAAAGAATTTCCTGAATTTTCCCAACAATTAATTCAAGGTTAATTACCTTATGGATTACTTAATGAAAGTGTGTCATAAATGACATATAAAAGAATATAACATGGACCAATAAAGCCTATAAAGCAAAATCCTAAATCCAAACTAAAGGATCATATATTAGATATGAGGCAGAAAATAAAAAGAATAAGCTAATTAAGTGCTGCTGTAATCAATAAAGAAAAGAACAAACTCTACCATCATCTACCAATTTGTATTGATACATCTGACATCAATAAATTGTGAAATTGTCTTGTTTGATCAGTACCTACATAAACACATATTATATTTGGTCCTGTTTATTGAGAATCATATATGTAGCTGAGTGGTATGTTTTTCCATGATGCTCGGTTTTCCAACCAGAGCGTTTTCTACTTCTAATAGACTTTTTTCTTGTAGTGAGTGCTACTGTAATTATTGATCTCCTGCCCTACTTAGGTTGTTTAAAAACTAAGATAAGCTAGCTAGCTCTTCCTTGTATGTGTGCTTGTTAAATTTCTCACTAGTTTTCCAAATGATTTCTAGATGAATCAAGCACTACATATGACCCGTTTGACGTTGGTTAAAAACAGTTGCAACAAAGTCAATGAATAGAGCAACACATCAAGTTATGCTCGTACTCAAGGCTGTACAGCGGATACTACCTAGCTAGTAGATCAACATTCTTCATATAATGATCATGTAGTTTGAAATTTGTGGCTATTAACATTACTATCAGTGCTAGCTAACTAAAGCCTTATTTCAAACCTCATAACTCATGATCAATTCAAAGTTGATTCAGATAAAACCCTACTGTTACAGTCACGTCAGTGGCCCAGGCATAAAGCCTACAGAAGCGGAATCCTCTGTGGGCCACCCCAATTAAAGGGGCTTAACCACATGTAGGCCTCTTAAAATGAGAATCCTGTTAAATTATTATTCGATCCCTTTTCACAGTACCCTATAAATATCCACCTATTCATCTGAGAAAGGTAATCAATTCTACATAGAAATCTAGGTATTGACATCCTAAAATGTCAGAACTAGGATTTCCCCTTTTAAGGGTAGATATTCTTTTCCTGAGAAGGACGTGCACTCTTATCTTTTTTTGCTCTATCTCTCCCCCAATAAAAAATTCTAACTTAAGCGTCGGAGGAGCGTTTTTCGAATTTAAATTCGGCCCTTGCCTTTTTTGCAAGGAGGAGGAGGAAGGGAGCAACCACCCAGAACAACTGCAATCTCGTAAGCCCGTTCTTTACCACCTCATCTCCAAATTATCTGTTTAGAAACAAAAGTTAATATCAAATTGCAAATGTACTCTTTTTGTTCAAAGAACTAGTCACGTTTGCAAAAGAAAAAGAAAAAAAAGAGGCACTATTTATTGTAGCTCTTTACCATCGACAACTTTTATTCAATATTTTTATTATTTTTTGAAATTGTTGATTTACCTCAAAGATATGCAAAGGATATAACATATCACATTATATTCAAAGTTGTTAGCGATAACTGTAATTTAATTTTCAGCGCGATGTTAACCAAGTTAATATCACATCTTAAACCGAATCTAACAAATCTCAAAACATTGGTGAAATTCGCTTTGTAAAATTGCGAGAGCTCATTATGACTCCTTTTTTTGCTCAGACGAACCACAATGATCATTACAGTACGATACAATACAATACAATGGAGGAGAAAAAATACTTAGAACCTCAATTTTAACCAATAGGCTAAAATGTCATTGGCTTATTACGACCATTTAGCCCATATACTCTAGAAGGCGACGACAAATATATATGCTACTTAATTGTCATCAAAAAAATGCCTGTAGTTCTTACATCAAACTGTGCCTTATTCTTTAGCCTACACCATCACATTTGTAGAGGATATATCTTCAGATGCCAAAGGAACAAGTATAAGATGTCAGAAATGATGTGCATCTGTTTCCATTATCATATGCAGTAACATTCCATTGTTAAAAACAGGCATATTATATACTAACAAAAGACCTGGAGGAGATTAAAACACTTGGTAATGATTTCTTAACATCTCCCCCCCCTCCAAAAAAAAAACCGTAATAAAAAAAAAAGAGAGGGAGCCATAAAAACAAGATATTGTAATGGATATGTAGATAGATGCAAATGCAAAGCATGGGCAAAGGGCAAATGGCAAATGGCAAGCAAAGCTAAGGAATATCCACAAAATAGATGAAACTCAAGAGTTTGGTGCAATACTTTAAGTTGTTGTTTTGTTCTCTGTTTTTGGATATAAATCTCTCTTTTTCTTCAACTCTCTCTCTCTCTCCAGCTGGACTTGTTTTTCTAAAGCCTGCATGTAATGTACGTAATTCCAGCCTTTTTTTTTTGCTCTTTTTTTTTTTTTTTCAACTTCTGTTTTCCTGGACTTCTCTCTCTCTGAGCTTTATGTTCTTAATTTGGATAATCTTTCTTTTTCTTTGCATCCCATTTCATGCAGTTTTTCCTTTTGAAAAATAAAATTCCCGCAGCCTTTTGGGAGGCTTTGTATGCCTGTGTCTAAATTGGGGATAAATGCTTCAACTTTCACTGTATAGAATTCAAGTTAAAGCAATTATTTGTGTTGTGTTATCGATCCAGGTGTTATGAGTTTTACTTGGTTCATCTTTAATTTCCCTTCTTTTCAAAACCCAAAAGATCAAAATTGTAAAAAGTGTTTTCACAACCGTGAATCGTGAGACACGATCTAGCGTGTTTGATTTTTGTACTATTAGGCTCCTTAGATTCTTAATATTTTAGCCTCTCTACAGGCTGAAATGTCAGTAAAGATAAGACTGTCTACATCTGGATATCCCCAAACTTTACAAAAGTGGGACACACACTGAAAGGTGTTGTTGTTATTGTTGTTATTTTCTTAGTATTTTAGCAATTACGTACTGGGGATAATATATGTCCCATTATAAGACACTTTTAAGTATCTTGTTTTAACTAAAATCAATATATCATGTGATTTAAAATCACTAAATTTTTAATAGTTACTTAATTATCATTTGCAAATTTTGAGTATCATCAGCTATGTCGACCAGTACAAATGACACACTAATTGGGTTAACCGTATCAATGAGAATGAAGTGTACGTGTAATTATATAATGGTGAAAATTTATGAATAAAAAGTTAATTTAAGGCAATTTAAGTGACATACCTTTCCACAATTTAATTATAGCATTTTTTGTCAATTTAACATATGACAATAGAATTTTTAAGTTAAGACATGACACTTAAGAAGCGTTTTGTTGTAAGACATTTATAATTTTACTTATTTAATAAATATGTTATGAAAATTATAATGATAAATCTCTTAATGCAAGACACTTCCTAAGTGCCTTATTTTTACTTTTAAATTATATCTTAAGGTATTAAATTGATGAAAAAACGTATGATTAAATAGTGGAAGTGTCTTACCACTTATAAATTGTGTAAAAGACTCTTTATTCATTTCTCTTTGAAAATCACAAGATCACACATGCGATACGTCTTCGCGGATAAGATTCATGTGATTAAAGTGTCATTTTATACATATCGACATAACCGATGAATGTATACTAAAACTTCCCAATTAAAAACTAATCGTAATTATTGAAAATTTGACAATCCATGTAACATATGAATGTAAATTATGATAAGACATTTAAAAGTGTCTTATCATAAGATCATCACCACAATGAAAATAACTTAAGCACATACATAAAAGGTAATACAAAACTTATGTTCCTACAAAATTATTACAACGTATAACTTTATTGTAAAATCAAAATACAATTTTATCTTATTAGATCACTTAACAATCTGATTAGGCTCAAGTAATGTCGTATTATCTTACGTGTCTTATTAACTTTGTCCAGTATTGACGATGGGGTTACAATTAAGGTTTGGTTCAATTTTTCAAAGAAAATTAGTGATGAGGCCACATGTTGGAGTAGGGGGACAATAGGTAGGATGATCTGTCTGATTGAGAATCAATCTTCTACTATGTTGTCTTGTATAAACTACTTAATAGTAGATAGAAAATTTTGCACTCTTCTTGTTATCTGATTGTTAATTCTTCCTTTGGAGCTGATTATTTTTCATTCGTCAATTAAATGGTAATTCTGTGAAGCACATGCGTGTGCTTATGGTCAACTTGGATGGGGTATAAGCTTTGAAACATTCTAAATACACATACAAAACAGACAACGAATCTACGTACACTAATAGGATGTAATGTAATTAGATGAAAATATCACCATGATGATCGGGGGATTTAATTTATAAAAATTAATATGTACTTTCGGTACACTTTTTGTTAGTGAAAATATAATTTTTGGTGAAGACACTAACCCTAATTAGCATAAACCAAGATTGAGCCTTTCAGTAGGGGATATTGTTGTTTGGATTTTGGTTTGTGGTCATATATATAATCATCTATATATTAGCTCTACCAACTAATTATCGTAAACAAGGCTTAAGTGTGAAGACAATTTACCCAAATATATATTTCATTTGTTATTATTTGCTTTGCCCCAATCAAATTGGACTTGTACTACATTTTTGAGATATTTGTGTTTAAATTTTTGTATGTAGTCATACAATCATCTCTCTCTATATATATTAGCTCTACCAACTAATTATCACAAAAAGGCTTGAGCCTTAAGACAATTTACCCAAATATGTCTTTCGTTAATTGGTTATTATTTGCTTTGCCCCACTCAAATTAGACCTATACTGTGGTTTTGCCACACCCCACTTCAACTTAATTAATTAATGAGTCTCTCTCTTCTTGCTGATGAGAGGCTATGACCCCTTTCAACTCAATGATTTTAGACATGCATTGATCTAGGGGGCATATATAGGGAATATGTATGGAAAAAGGTCAGCCAGCATTTACTAAGTAACGAAAGCAAAATATATTTAAAAAAAAACAAAGGGGTTACATCACTAATTAGTAGTAAAAATAGCTCACAAACTCAAAAGCAAAGTGTAACTATGGCTGTCCTACTTATGAATTCCCCCTTAGCCTGCCCACTCTTATATTCACTTCCATTTGTCTAATGAAACGTCTCTTATCCTATGTAGTTTTTGGTCCTCTTGCCATGGCTTTCATATGAGTTAATTTCTAGTGAAATAGTTATTTTGATTTTTTCACGGACACAAAAGATCTCTGCAACACTCCTCTATAGTTCTAATTTATTAATCTGTTATGCAATGTGCACGGTTGAGAATGTTTCTTATTCGTCTTTAAGTTTAGTGATCATTATAATGATACCAAAACTACAATGATAACAGCTAGCGTGAGTCCCGTTTAAATAGGCTATAGAATAGTATAGTGGACATTTAGGCAAAAAAAAAAAAGCCTATAATTATGTAAAATTATCAAAAATTACATTATCCATTTAAAAAATCAAAACTAATGAATTCAAATTTTTAGTATATAAGAAGGCTCAAGCCAAAATCTTTGAGAAAATTCTCTCGAAAACTTTACAAGCTGTATCAATTGGCTCTCACATATTCAAAGTAATGATTATTTGTAACTTTTTTTGATCAACAATTTTTTTCCCCACAATAGTTGACAAGAATACAAATACTTGCAATGCATTTTCTATCAATTGAGCCCTTAAGTAGCTATCATCATGAGGGGCCATGCGTGATTCTACATGAATTGAATTGAAAGACCAAACTAAACTAAAGGGGAGCAAAAGGCTGTTTCTCTCTTAATTAGCTTCTTCAATTGCTTCTCCTCCCCTAATTAATTTTGTGAGTGAAAGGTTGAACTTCTAAGCAAACACAAAGTCACAAACTATCCTTAAAGGGAAAGTTTCAGTTCACATGTCACACTCTCTTTAACACTAAAACTCCCCTAAAAGAAAATAAAAGAAAATAAAAGAAAATAAAAGAAAACTCATTGCTTCACAGGGGTGATCAGTAAATGGTCCCCCAAACAAGGCCTTAAGCCTTGACAATTGCTAGCTATCATCCAAAATCATAGGAATGGGCCCCACTTTCACAGTGTGGCCCCCCTTCATGTGCGGGGGTCCCAATTATGTGAGTATCAGAGAGAGAGGGTCGTGTTCATAGCTCATGAGTATAATGGTGGTAATTGCCATAAATTTGGATCCGGATTAAATTTTAATCCATAAACTTATATAATTTAAAATATTTTGTAGAATTATAAGTTATTTATTTTAGGTCAAATAAAATAGGGAAAGTTTAGTCTTCAGTTAACTTTTCTATCCTCCTATTCCATTCAAGAAAACTGTAACTTTTACCTCTTTAAAATGATTGTTATTGACTTTTTTTGTCGATGGTAAGTTTCATTTTGATAAATTTCTAAGACAATCATAGTTTAATACTAGGTTTTTTTTTTAAAACAAATAAAGTGTCTTTTCATATGTAAATGTTTCATTTTACTATCGTATGGGAGTACTAGTCTGTCTTTTCACGAGAGTTGCGTTCATTGGTCTAAAACATTAGATAAAGATGGATTTTCAGATTGCTATAGCATGGATTGCAAGGTCCTTCATTAAAGTTAAAGATGCAAAGTCATCGAAGAGTATTTATGACAAGATTGTCATAATTTTGGAGCTGAGCATTTTTAAGATTTGTATTGGTTACGTTATTTGAAAGTTGAATTTCTTATTTATGTTTTAGGTCTACAATTGGTCATTCACCATTTTTATTGTACGTGCTGTTCGGCCTATTATTAATGAAATTGTTATGCTCTGTTTTCACCCAAAAACCCATCTTCAATTAAAGTTGAGTTAGATACATTAGGTTCCACTTTAATTTCAATTTTGTCTTCCTTATTATATTGTAATTATATTGTACTACTCTTTGTGATTCATTTAAGCCAATAAAAACGTTGATTCGGGTAATGCAAATAAAAAATATTGTATCTAATTTTCAAAAAATATATATGGAGATTATATTTCATTTGACATCTCTACAGTTTAGAAAAACCTATTTTATAAAAAGTATAAAAATAAAGATATATTTGATAAATTTAAATTGATAAGTTTTACTACTGGAAGTTATATATATATTTTTTCTATTACATATCAAATAAATTTTTTTAAAAAATATTGGAACATCAAAACGAAATGCCTCAAATATAATACCTGCACCTAATTTTTAGGGACTGAAAAAATTGAACTAATCAGAAAAAATGAAACTTTACCAGCCTTGTCCGAGTCTTACAGAAGGGATAGTCCTTTAAAAAATAAATAAGTACTGTAAAATTTAAAAAAAAGACAAAATAGCTAGGTTTCCCTTTGGGCATATAATTGGGGTGTTGGCCGTTTACCTGCCACAGTGTCCCAAATGAGGATTATGGAGACTCCCAAGGCCACGTGCCTACCCTTTTGGAGTACCTAAATTAGGTTTAGTTACTATCATTTGGTTAAAAATTGAAGGGCTTTTTAAAGGGAGGGCTGCCCTGTCCTGAGGCTTAAATGATATGTCTCTCTTCTTTTTGTTCTAGGACAATGGAGTGGCTTCTACTAGGCAAAAGGGTGTCGTTGGAGTTGTGGGGATGTTCCTAATCCTATGCCCAATTTCAGGTTTAGGATCCTAGGAAAACCATCCATTACATGCCCATGCCCCTTTAACTCTAGCTAACCCTTTCTTTGTGTTAGTGTTTTGTGTCATGATGGAATAAAGCAAAATAGCTTATTAGGCTGCTTTTTTTTTTTAAAAAAAATGTCAATCGAAAAAATCCTGGCCTATTCAATTGTAAGGGCCAGGCCAACACTTAGCTACCCAAGATTCCGGAGTACAGATTATGTGAATATCACATGAAATTGTTTCACATGTTGCTTGAAATGACATATTATATAAACTTCAAAATTTATCGCCATCAACAAGTCAAAAAATTAAATGCAAAAAATTTCCTAGCTAATGAAGGGCACTCCATTATCATAGTCGTTCAACCTGTATTTCTTTTGTGTGTCTTTCCATTCATCAAGATTACATGTTTAATAACAAAGCTAATTGATACGAGTCTAGTTCCAATTACCTCTTTTTTTCACGGGGGCATGGGCAAAATATGCTTTTCTTATTGTCAAATTTTTTTATAGTTTTAGTTGTAATTAAACCTTATGTTCAAGATTGTCAAATCTCAATCTGCAATAGACTTTGTTGGTTTTCCATCTCTTGTTTGTTGTTAAGGTGGCAAGCAATTTGATTTGCTGGTTAAAATTAAAGTACCTACAATCCTATTACTACTGAAAGTCTTGGCTGGGTGGTTGAGTAGGTCAAGTCGGTCCAAGGTTGAAAGCTGGGGTTTCTTTTTTTTTTTGGGTATTTTTAAAAAAAGCTCTCCTAAAACTAAAAGAAACATTGAAAATTGGAAAATGGTTAGCATATCAAATCAGAAATTGAAGGAGGTGACAAGGAGACAGGGGGCAACCTACTTCATTTTTAACTTTGATTGGATTGGATATCAGAGGTCTTTGAAAAACACACAAGTCACAATCATATATCCATTATAAACAAAATAATTGTGAACTCTGAATTGCTGGAGAGTTTTAGCACATCAGAAATGATCGAGTAACCTCATGATGGCAGAGTCTCAATGAGCCCACAAGCACCCCAAAAAAAAAAACAAAAAAGGGCCAGGGGGGCTTATATGTACTAGGTAGAAGAGAGAGTCTGAATAAGCTTTTTGGAGGCTGTCTTCGTTTTAAAGACTATAGTGTGTGCTGGTACGCATAGTTGTGTTTAGACTTTCAAAGTCGAAGCTTCAAGACTTACATATGTCACAGCCCTTGGAAACTTAGACCAGCTCCAGCGCTCTGCTCGTGAGGCAAAAAGGAAGAGAGAGAAAAGGGATGAGGTGAGGAATTTGCTGCATTGAACGCCTCGTGGCCCGTGTCTTGTGAGAAGGCTCGTGGTCCTAAGTCAGCTCGCGAGGGTTTTTTATTTTTTTAAATATTCTTGATTAGTTTTTCTTTTTGTTTATTCCAAAAATAAAGTTGTTTGTTATAAAAAGGGTCCACAGGTATTATTTTATTTGATAAGCCAAAATTATGAGCCTTCCACCATGGGAAGGAAAACTTGAGAGCTAAAAAGTTTGACTTATGAGATGATGTGGAAGGAGTAGGCACCCACTAATAAGCCAAAGAAATGGCTCGTCATTGGAAATGTTCTTAGTAGACTCACTAGCCCTTTGCATAGGAAGTTAGAAACGGCTGATAGCTTGTGTCTTGCCTATTTTGGATTTGTTCGCAGTATGAACCCATTTTTGTTCTTAGAGCCAAACCAAACGAGGTCCCAGTCTTTAAAGGCCTCAATCAAAGTATGGTATTGTTGGATCAGATATAATCACCTCAATCATCAAGTTAAGTATAAAGATGTTTTTATAAAGCTTAATTTGAAAGGCAATGTTGCTTACAACTGCAAAATAGAAAAAAGACCATTTAATGAGACATTCTGCTTTTTTTTTTTTTTTTAATGATTCGTAGCTAGCAACACCCCCCCCCCCCCCCAAAAAAAAAAAAACAAAAAAAGGTACGTTTTCAGTTGTCCATAAAGTAGGCACATTGCTTGCCTAAGTGACCAAACTCAACAATGTATGGCGTCTTAATTCTTAAACTCCAGAGCTATTTGCACCAGTCTGAGACAAGGGCAAACAAAAAGACAAGGAAATTGTCTTACTACTGATGCTAAATAGGGTGAGATAAGATAATTCAACCCTGCAAACTGGCCTTTTTGCCGTCAAATTAATGTTATTGTTATTGGTAAGCAAGTAATTGCATTTATTAGCTCAAAATCAGTACTTACACAAGTCACTTGGGCATTCCCAAGTACATCAACTCCTGTTCATAAAGACTCAGTATCGTGCTTCTGTATCTTAGGAATATTATTATTATTACTATTATTACTACTAACACCACGACCAAACCCGTTGGATCACGCCCAATGTTCCAAATGCCACCTTCATAAATACCCAGTTACAACCACGTAAAATGTCACTGATCAATTATGCACACAAGAAAATTACAGCCATTTTTTTTAATTATTGTTCCTTTAAAAAAAAAAAAAAACAATAACACGTTATCCACTGCTGGGAAAACTGTGCTTACTTTACTCCATCCAGAAACTCTTACAGAATAAAATGCCAGCGGTCGATAACAAAGTTGAACCAAAATCTGAACAGCATATTAGTTAATCACCATTTTGAGACTGAAATTTGAAGATAAGCAGCAGGCCAATTTCAGTTTCACTTGAATATATTGCCGATGGCTACACTCTTGAATGGCTTTTCCCAATCAATATCTGCAACAGCACTCCAGAATTTCTATACCAATACGTACTTCTTACCAAATAATTAATATAACACATAGTAATTGACTAACTGTAATGGCATAAAGAAGGGTTTTCTCCAACCCCCACCCCCAAAAAAAAAGGGACAGAAAAACACACCACATGCACAAAGCATCTTTGGAAGAGGAAAAATATTGCGGAAAACATAAAACAAGGATGAGAAAAGGCTTCTATTCTTGAGAACAAATAATGGAAATTCAAATGCCTTAGACTCAATATGAGGTGCTGCCCCCCAAGGACATCCATCTCAAATACAAAGAATAACCTAAGAAGAATTTTTCATTGTTTATTAAACAATCACAGTCGAGACTCCACAACAACTAGAGACAGAAATAAAAGTCTGAAGAAAGAATATGTGACAGCAATATAAAAGGAAAACACACCTCAAGATTGTAATGATCGAAAAAAAGGCTGGATGTATCAGAAAACTATATTCCCGTTTAAATTTCCTACCTCTCATGCAGGAACTGCAGCTATGAAATCTGATTCTAGTGCTGCAAAATGAACAACGTCCTGCCAAAAGTGCCGATCATCCTACCTTATCTGAGAAGGAGAGCAAACCAGTCCAGACGCGTCAGCCCCAATGACTGCAAGGTCACAAACGGAGCAAATCTGGCCTTCCTGAGATGGCACAAAGCGTGCTGTGCAGTAAGGGCATGACACGTCCTTCTGGCCCCGGTATATAGGTACATAAGTAGCTCCACAAACCACGAATGGGTTCCTGAAATCATAGTTCAGCTCGGTTGAATCTTTCATGTTCCTCTCAGCGGCCTGGAGCACTTGACGAGCTGTCTTCGCTTGGTTCTCTACGGTGGGATTTGTCTCCAAAAGCCGCCTGGCAAAGTTTGCGGCTGTGATCATATTGCCTGCCTTGTAGCAGTTCGTCATGGCTGTCAATAATGCAAGTCTCACATGAGGCAGTTGAAGGTTACAGTGAGTGAAGTATGCAGCCAGTTCCTGCTGCCGAATGGGATCGCTTTTCAGCTCTCTCCTCTTTAGCTCCATCTTCAACCCCAAAACATATTCTTTCACTATAATGATAAGTTCCTTGACCTCGTCGACTTCTCTCCTTGTATCAACCACAATGAGTGGAATGGTGTGGAGTATACTGGTAAAAGTTCGGAGAGCCTCACTCAATTTCCCAGCAGTGGTTAGTTTGTAACCAGCTCTCAACCTTTCCTCCAACTGAGAAAAGTTGAAGACAAGGGCAGGTGGGCCTCGGACATTAGGGCTGGCTGCCTCATTCCATCCCCTCTCAATTGCCACGGAAATCACAGGGGAAGAAGCGAATGCAAGCAAGTAAGAGTGGCTGCCAGCTAATAGATCAACAAACAGTTGCTTCAATGGGGCAAAGTTTTTAATACCCAGCTGTCGGCTAAGCAGACGCATAGCAGTGTCAAAGTTGCCTGCTGCAACATGTTCGGCAGCAAGGGAGGATCTTTGGATCCAGATTTGACTCACAGGCATTCCAGGGGTAGGAGGAACAAATGAAGGATGCCCGTTGCTAACTTTTGGAGTTTCAGCCTCTGGAGGAAGATCAAGATCCTCAAGATCCCACCCTCCCTCTTCACCATCTTCATGGGCTCCTTCATCTTCATCCAAAACAGCACTTATGTCTCCATTTGGCATCTCCACATCAACAATATCCAAGGCCTCAACCCAGTCCTCACCTGCAGTGTCTTCCTCATCTTCCTGTTCATCCTTCGCATAACCGAGTCCACCATCAAATATGCCCTTCATGACTGTCAGCAATGGCCAATTTGCCGCACAGCTTATTGGGCTTGGTGGCATCAAGAGAGACAGTGACTTTCCTTTAGGCACTTCAGGAATATTATCCCCAAGCTCAGCAGCTAGACGTTCAGCAATGTCATGAAGCCCGTGAACTTTAGCAGTGATATAAGCAAGAGGTAAATGTCCTGCAGCTTCCAGAATCTTGACACGTTCCTGGACATCGCCCAAGTATAAAGCATTGTGGAACTGACCCATTACATTATTCTTAACTTCGGCAATTTTCAACATTTTGGACAATTTCTCCATATTTCCAGTTACGAGATAAAGAAATGACAGCCTCTCAAAGTTCTTTGTTTTTTGATATGCATACTCCACAATATCAGCATTGCCTTGTCGAAGGGCCTCCACCCCCAATCTGTACCAGGTGTTTTTGTCATCAATCGCATTAGCAGAAGCAACAGCAACTTCAATGTTACCACTCTCTAAGGCCAAATTAAAACGAGTCTTCTCATCCTTAACAAAATGAAGGGCAACCTCTGGAAATCCTTTCTGCTGAAGATATGCAATCATGGCCTGCCCACATAGTTCTGAGCGCTTAATCATGCTCATGACCTGGTCAAATCTTTTCCTCAAGAGGGAAAGCTTGAAAACATATTCGGTTGCATCAATGGATATCACACGATTTTTCCCATCTCGATCTAAACAAAAAATGGTGTTCCCAGCCACACTTGTGATGTACAATGGGACATCAAGAGTCCTAATAATTCCACTGTCCCCATTGGGAAGGCAATACTTCATGTGATTCAAAGTCGTATAAATGAAAACACCACAATCATCCCAAGCTCCACTCTTCACACGGATGGTTTCGTGAAGAGTGCACCTATGCTCAAGTTTCTTGTTGGCTATAATAATTGAATGTTTGCTCAGTAATGCCACACTTTCCATGTCATTGGACCAAATGACATATCTAACAAAGGAAGTCTGGAGTTCGCCCAGAACAATCCTCTGCTGAAGGTCAAACACAACCACTCGATCCTCAGCCCTGCAAAGAAGATTTCCTGTTCCGGCATAAAATATAGCATCAGCAAGAACAGGAAGGGTAACCTTTTTGAGAATCTCATTCTTCAGGTTCTTCACCAAGACCTGATTGCTACTCCTTTCCAAGACCACAAATCTGTTCCGAGCAATAAAAACTGCTGAAGCACCAAGGCCTCTCTTTGCCTCTTGCACCATATCACCCCTGCCCCACCCATCTCTAGGCACTATATAAAGTTCATAAGAGCCACCATCAATATCTGAAGCAATCAAAATAGCATTCTCTGTCGGACTGTAGGAAAGAGTGCGTGGGCTTTGATTGAGTATGCTGGCACCAGGTCTTCGTATGGGGATGACTTGTGTATCCTTTTGAGTAGAGAACTCATAAACACGTAGAAAACGATCCTTTACATAGTACACAACATCACCACTGACAGCAAATGCAGGGCGTTCTCTTTCTAATTTAAACACAATCATTCCACTATCATGACCAGCAGCCAGAAGGTTCATCTCAGGATGTGCTGTAAGTATCCAGAACCGGTCATGCTCCCTCCTAAATGTTTGGAGACCAGTCCGTTTTGTGGCATCCCATACACGAATACTCTTGTCCTCGGAGTTTGACACAATAATATCTTGCCTGGCATGAAAGAGAACACAGGAAACATTGTTCATGTGCCCTCTCAATGTGTCGACCTCCCAGGCCTTCGTATCTGCACAATTAAAGACAATACAGACCATATCAATCGCTGATCTCATGTAGCACATTAAGCAATGCCCAAAAGCAGTTGGCAAAATTCCAAGTCACGCTATGGCATCCTTGCTATTGGATAGGAAACAAGGTTGGAAAACGGATTGGCCAATTGAAACTGTGGACTCAGGAATTCTAGAAGTCTCCAGCACAAACACTAAACAGCTTAATCCCAAAATTATCTTCACTAAACGGTGTTTGTTAAGGTTTAATTCCAAAGCAGTAAACAATTTATATGTCTATGCACTGGGAAGAATACTCATGGGCATAGTTGTGCCGTTCTAACTGACCAAAATCTCTAGTGCAAAATCAACCATAGTTTCATGCTATA
This sequence comes from Carnegiea gigantea, assembly GCA_029747015.1. Classification (NCBI taxonomy): domain Eukaryota; kingdom Viridiplantae; phylum Streptophyta; class Magnoliopsida; order Caryophyllales; family Cactaceae; genus Carnegiea; species Carnegiea gigantea. Next base: position 1,336,475 of record JAKOGI010000057.1, on the reverse strand, counting down.
AGTAGCATATACACCTAGAAAAAGAATGTAAAACTGAGGTTCAACTGCTTACCATTCATACGCCAAATTTTCACCTGGCGATCATCTGCCCCAGATACAATCAAAGGAAGGGTGGGATGGAAAGAGGCCCAGTTGACTCCCCGATCATGACCCTCCAAGACATACTTAACTACAGCATCCACACCACCAAATAGATCCGAATTCATCTGACTCAATCGCAATAAGTCATCCGCAGGAGAAACACTTTTCTTCCTCAAGGCACCAGTATCCCAAACACGAACTGTCTGATCCAATGATGCAGAAACTACTAGGTCCTCCTTTGGATGAAAGGAGGCACACATGACATAATGATTGTGTCCAGTTAACACAGATACACAAGTACGGGACTGCCAGTTCCATATCCTAATGGTCTGGTCATCACTAGCACTGACGATCCAAGGATATTCATGGTGAAATTGGACCGTCCGTATATAATCGAGGTGTCCAAGAAGAGTAAACAGGCATCTGTGCAACTTATAATTCCAGACTTTTATCTTGTAATCATCTCCTGCAACACCCCGAGGTAAAAGAAGTTATCAACAGTAGCTGTTTTTAGATTTTTGGAAGATAAGTTATCAACAAAAGCATTGATAAACAACATATTACAACAACACAACAAAGTTGTTATTAACAGAACCATTGATAAATGATAGATTAAATAAAAAATAACAAAACGATATGGGACAGGCCAGTTCTCTATTCCCTTGCCTTGTCTATTTGCTGAACTGCTCACTTTTGTAGAAGATTTGTCATCTTGGATGATAATGGATTAAAGCAAAATGCCCCACCAAAATGCATATGATTCTTCTTTTGTGCAGCAACAGCTGATTGACAGTTTATCATCTAGGCTCTAATGTAAACAGCATCTCTCAAAATTTAGAGGCAAAGGCCAGTACCCCACCCCTCAACCCCCCCCCCCAAAAAAGGGGGGAAAAAAAAACCACACATCCCACCCACAAGGCAAGACTCCAGTGCATGTAATTTTTAGTTATCTGAACTGTAAAATCCTTTGAAACTGCAGAAACCAATATGGATTTTCATAGATCAGCAATAAGGCTTCAAGGTTTCCACAAAGATGAAGAGCACAAGGTTGCCACAAGGTTGCCACAAAGTTGAGTCTGCTGCATATAGATATAATCACAGGCTTGCTTGATTATTGGTACATTCATAAAATAAGTTTATAAAGGACCTACATTTAGGAACAAAAGAAAAATAGTCGTCATACTGCACCAACTACCAATAGACATATCAGGTTAATGAACACCAAAGTGGCTATACAGATTATGTAGGAATAGCCAGATGTCATGTAAGGCAATCTTCCAAGCGTATCATCTAATGTAAAGGCTCTTCTTCCCCGACATACTTCTGCTTGAACTACAAACACTTGAAAACAATAAGACACTTGATGACACTTAAACATACCAAGTTAAGCCTATAACATACAGAACTACCTCCAACATTTGGTAACCAACTACTCAAATCCTTAGCTATGCAAATCACTCAGGATTTACCTAGCTAAGGTCAAAGTGTCAAACTGGCCAAGAACTTGCACCACACCTTCCAGTATTCAAGTTGAACCTACACCCCTTTCTCAACTTGCAGATCAATCCATCAATCAGCATCATCGACCTACAATCTAGCAACTGGCGAACATTCAACTGTTTAATGCTAGCGATGCTAAACCGCCTCAAAATGACAATAAAGCTACATGATTAAACACTAATAAACCTGAACGTGCAGATCTTTCAAACCTGCTACTTTAACATATCAACAAGCACTTTTGTTCCACACAGGAATCAACCAAAATATAGAACACTGAATGAAGCAGCAGCGAATGCCACAATCAAAGCAATGTCGCTCGATCTAAATAGTATATCAATATCAAGATTTCATGACATTGTTCAACAGAAACAGTTCACTAAAAGACAGATTAAAGATGCCGATAGACAATGCCATACCTCCGGATACGAAAAGAGGCTGAGTCTTGTGGAAATCAACCCCACGAACGGGTCCATCATGCTCGTCGAATCGATCAATTAGGGTGCCCATACGATAATCCCACAATTGGATCACCCCACTGTGCAAACTCGCCAAGATCCATGGCCGCTTAGGGTGGAAACTCAGTCCCTTGACTCTATTACTCTTGGTTTCGAACTTCGTCAACATCGTTACTAATTCCCGCAACAATCAAAATCAAAAATGAAAATCACAGCAAAATCATAACCTCCTAATTGCTCAACCAACCTGCAATCAATGCATCAACTCAATAGGAAACGGACAGCAATGTGAATAGATTCAGATAAAATGTGAGTAATTTAGCAAATGAGAAAGAAGGAATTTGAAACCCTAAATTGAATGAGGAGAGAGGGAGAGCTGAGATTGACATGATTACCTCAGATCTGAGCGGCAAGGGTAGAGAGAGAAAACAGGAGGGAGGTGATCAGGAGAGATTCGGTATTGACGTGAGAGAAACAACGTTAGAGAGAGAGAGAGATCTGGGGACCTTTTTCTGCTGTGAGTTCTTTCTAACAGGCGATCTTGAGATCGGGTGCGCGGGTACAGAGGGAATGGAGTTTGTGTACTATTCTCATTTTTTCCTGTGAATTTACTGATTTTTCAAGCAACTCAATCACATGTTTCGCACGATTTTTTTCCCCATATAATTTTCGTACAAATTTTATCTGATCTGATCTATGTTAACTGTTTAAAATGGTTGTACATTCGTATTTTTCTTTATCATTAAAGGGCTTTAATCGAACGCAAATATATATGAGCAAAAAATAAGTACGTTAAACTAGTTTGTTAAAATATCCATAGCAACTCGTGACATCTTAAGGGTTGTACACAAACTCGTCGTTCCAAAGTTTTTCTAGCAATCTACTTTAAATTTGACATTCCATAGGAGATCATGTTGGTTCCAATAATCGTAACTAAAGACCAAATTATTTCTTAGCCTCCACAAATGATACAGTTGGTATATGGTACACGCGATTGTACAAATGCAATTGTACAATCGGACCCATAAATTGCCCATCTGCGCGCCATACAAAAAATAAAGAAAACTCACTAAAAATAATGTATAGCTCACTAAAATATTTTAGTGAACTGATGCACATTTTTAGTGAGCTAAAACGTACTTTTAGTGAGTAGACGTATCGAAACTCATATATTTTATGTACCTAAGTTTTACTTAGTAAAAATATTATATAACTTATTAAATGTGCTGTTGCACTAAAAAAAATATTATTGTGAATTTGAAACTCATAAATTATATTTTAGTTGCCTATATTTTTTTAGTGAGCTATGATATTTATTTACTGAGTCATTATATCATACAACAGGTTGTACAGAAGTAATTGTATAATCGAATTTCAGCTCACTAAAAATGTATAGCTCACTACAATACTTAGTGAGTTGAGACACAATTTTAATGAGCTAATACATATTTTTAGTGAACGGATAGATCAAACCAATGCCTCTTATGTACCCTGGGTTTTACTTAGTAAAAATACTATATAACTTATTAAAATGTGCTATTGTACTTTAAAAAAAAATGTTATTGTGCATCTGAAACTCACTAAACTATATTCTAGTTGCTTATATTTTTTTAGTAAGTTATGACATATATTTAGTGAGTTATGACATATATTTAGTGAGTTGGATTATATTTAATTAATTCACTACATTTCTATTATACTCACAAAATATAATACAAATATCCTTATATTATAGTAAAAAATAATTGAGCTGTAACATAATCTAAGAATTTGACAATATTATTTGTTGGTCATCTATACTATTCCTTTTAGTGAGCTATCCTATTTATTTAGTGAGTTATGATAGATATTTGGTGAGGTATAAAATGTATTTTGTGACCAATATGATTTAGCGTGGAATACTAATCATTCATAATAAAAAATGAGTGAAAAAAATAATATTTTATACAATTTTAGTTAGCACATATACTTTTTTGTTCATATTATAAGATATGATATATTCGTCTTTTAGTGAGTTATGACTTATATTTAGTGAGTTATGATATATTTTTAGTGAGTTGGATTATATTTGTATGATACTGACTAAATATGTATAATATGAATGCGCTTATGTCATAATAAAAAATAATATAAATATTTCTTATTAACATTGTATTGCTCATTAAATATATTATATAGCTCACTAACATATGCAGTGTTGCTACTTAATGCTATATCCATACATATAAAAATTTGCAACGAATTTTTTTCTTATTTTTGTGTATTTTTATAATAAATATAAATGCTTTTATTAAGTAAAAATACGGATAATAAATATACAAATTTTCAGTTAATATTTATCTTAAAATTAGAATTTTTATACAAAAATAGTGAATCTAGATCCATAATGTAAATACAAGTGTATGCCTTAATATTTCAATGGAAGAATTTAAAAAATTAAGATTTTTTTTGAAAGACGCTTAAAAGACTTTTAATAATTCAAAAATTAGGCTTTGCTTTTACCACAAATTGAACCCATGACCTCACCCATTTGAGTAAAATACCCTTGCCACTCCACTACCCATCCATTCATATTGTTAATGTTGATTATAATTAAACTTGAACCGAAAGCACCGTCTGTATACTTTGCAACTGGTGGTGGATCCGATTGGATAATTGAGTTGTCGACCCCGATTGTACGTAATAGATTGCATTGCAAAGAAGAGTGAGATCCACACGTTTTGGAGCTTGTTTCTGAACTTTATAGTAAGTGAAGAATTAAAAAAAAAAAGGGCTTATTTGGCAAGGGATAGCCAATCAAACATTCGAACAACCAACACATCGGGTCTAAATGTGCCATGAAATTTTGCGAGGGAGAAGGAAACAATGGATATCTTCAGCTTGTTCGTGACAGAGTACAAACAACTTGATCAAGTTGTAAAATTCCTTGCTTAAATGACACAAGCTTTATATGCAATTTCTTCGGCAAATTTAGCCATATCATGAATTCACCTTTGGAGGAGCCAATTTCTTCCAGAATCATGTACGCCAAAACTGGGTCAATTTGATAATCTCAAAATTTTTCATTAAGGCTTCTATAAAGTGAGATCTAGCTGAGAATTTTTTCCTATTGTTGAGAATACTCCACTTAAAATCTCATATTGATTTGAAAAACGGATGACTAAGTCTATAATGTTGGACAGCTGAATCAGTGAGCTTTTTCTTTTTGCCACAGCTCCCTGACCTTTTCCAGTCCAGTAGCCACCTCCAGTTAGGCCTTTCAAACTAGCCAATCTTATCATACACTACTACTGAGAGCCCGTTCTTTTTGTGGGTAAATTGGAATTGATAAAAGGGCGAAGTGGGTTAAAGTAAGTTGATGTAGGTTGAAGTAGGTTGAAGCGGATTGAATTTTTTTTATGTGATAAATTGAACTTGATTAAAATAGTGAAAGTGGGTTAAAATAGGTTGAAGTGGGTTGGAGTGGGTTGAAGTTGGTATTGTGAAATTGACCCACGAAAAGAACAGGCCCTAAGAGATTGAAAAAAAGATGAAAGAACTCCTTAGATGAGTTGTCACTAATCCACTTATGTAACCAAAATCTAATATATTTCCCATCACCCAATTTAAGGGTTAAGGGCCTGTTCTTTTTGTGGGTAAATTGGGTAGGTAAAAGGATGAAGTAGGTTGAGGTGGGTTGAAGTTGGTATTTTTTTTTTTTTTTGAGGTGGGTTGAAATAGGTTAAAGTAGGTTGAAGTTGGTTGAAGTTGGTATATTTTTTATGTGGCGGGTTGAAGTGGGTTAAAATGATGAGAATGTAATTCATGTGTGATAATTTATGAAGTTATCAAAATTTTGTGGAATTTTTGTTTATTCTTTCTTATTTGTTATTGGTATTTTTTTTATATTTGTTATTTTTTTATTTTTTATTTTTTATTTTTATTTTTTATTTCTTATTTCTTATTTCTTATTTTTGTATTATTTTTGTATTTTGTATTTTGTATTTTGTATTTTTTATTTTTCATTTTTCATTTTTTATTTCTTATTTCTTACTTTTTATTTTTTATTTTTGTATTATTTTTTATTTTTTATTTTTTTATCTTTTATTTTTTATTTTTTATTTTTTGGAATTTTTTGTAGCTTTTGTTTGGAATAAAACTAAAAAGATAAAAAATTAAAAATAAATATAGAAAATTAAAAAATACAAAAATAAAAAAATAAAAAATAAAAAAATAAAAAACGAAATATAAAAAATTAAAAAATTAAAAATTAAAAATTTTAAAATAAAAATAAAAATAAAAATTAAATACAAAAAATAAAAAATAAAAATTAAAAATTAAAAATTAAAAATTAAAAATTAAAAATTAAAAAAATTAAAAAATTAAAAAATTAAATACAAAAAATTTAAAATTAAAAATTTAAAATTTAAAAATTTAAAAATTTTAAAATAAAAAACTAAAAAATAGAAAAATACAGAGACAAAACAATTCCAAAGTATGATAATTTACAAAAAAGTAGTATAGTAAATTTTTTGGTACAAGAATGATTAAATCTCACATGATACTTTACAAATTATTAAAATTATGAAGGGGGTGGGTTGAAGTTGGTTGAAATGGGTTGAAGTAGGTTGAGGTAGGTTGAAGTGAATTGAAATTGGTTTTTTTTTTTTTAAGTAGGTTGAAGTAGGTTGAAATAGGTTAAAGTGGGTTGAGGTTGGTAAATTGCAATTGACCCACGAAAAGAACAGAGCCTTAAACCTTTAAGTAGAAATTGTTGTAGCACAAGTTTCTTCATTAGCTAACTTGACAATATCTTCAGTAGCGGACCCAGGTATATAGAATGGGGGCGTCCATCTACTAAACTATCCTTTTTAGGAGTGTCCGTATCTATTGATCTAACCTCTTCAAAATATGGATTATTAAATTTTTTTTTTTTTAAGGTGAGGAATGTCCATAGATACTCCAATCTTAATCATAGATCTGGCACTGAATATCCCTCCAAGTATCTGGTGCTCTTGGTAAGAAAATGGCCATGTTATTATGGGGTGATGTTCTATCCTTAAATGACAGAATTTTTTCCTACACTAGTTTTTGTTAATCATTGGTTGCCATGCTAAAACACGATCTGATGTTGGTGCTTAGTGGGAACCCCAGGTAGTTGAACGGTAGTGAAATCATGTTGCTTCAGAGCTCTGAGGCCATATCAGTTGCTCATGTGAAGTTGTGATGAATATTTTACAATTGTTTCATGTTTAGTGAATTAAGATATCTATGACAATAAAGCTATACCCTGTTTGCCAACAGTTAAATTAAATGAAGGATTTCCTTTAAGAATTGAAATGAAGGTTAAAGACCGAAAAAGAAGCAGCTTTTTGATATGAGAAAATAAATTTTGATCTCAAAATTTTAAATATGGAGCTTAAGTCATTGTTCAAATTGGGGGTTTGATCATCAATTTATCATTGAGCACTATTTATTTATTTATTTGAACAACACTATTTAAGTAGGCAAAATAGAGACAGAATCAAATATATCTCTCTAATAGCTTTGTTTTTCTAAGGCGCAGAAGAGGGGTCAAGTCCAAAAAGAAATCCTATTACGTACAAATAACTTGAGAGCAAACTGGCCCTATTTTACGATGCATACAAAGCGTCAAAAATCTTCCAAAAAGGGTCATCAAACAAAAGTACAAAACAAAACCCCTAATCTAGTGATGCCTCAATATTGACAAGCATATACTCTAGCTTCTTAAGTTTCCTAAATCAAAGGTTCATGCCTTGCATTACACATCGTTTGCCACTTAATGTTCTCCACTCCTACCAACAATATTAATCCAAAACTTGTGATTCAGAGTCCTTACAACAAACCCTTAGTTCTTCCCTAAAAATAGGGTAAACCTTCCCTGTTTTCAAGCAAACCATCTATTTATTTGCCTCTCATACCCCTAAAGACTTCCAACTGACCCAGGATTTCCTCTAGGTGTTCTGTCATGATTTAGTAAAATCCACAATGGAGGTGGAGTCTTCCACCTATGATTGTCTCAGTGTTCGTCAATTTTATACATTCACTCCAGTGCTTATCTATATTAGGTGTGAAAGATGTGCATGTGGCATATGCGTAAGGTAGGATCATGACCAAGTAGAAGAGCTTATAAGGCACGTTAATTCATTGTGATTAAAATTAGTACCATTTTCTTATTAAAGAACCTATGGTCAAGTGAGTGACACTTCTTTTTTTTGGTGGTAAGAAAGGTAAATAATACAATCTAGACAATCCTTCTCTCAATGGTTCTCTCTAAATTATTCACATATAGGATACAAAGAAGGTTCCTTATGCAGGACCTCATTTCACACTACTGTAGAATGTAAAGACAAATTATATCTTGCTAGTCAGTCATCTGCACAATTCTCTTGCCTACAAATACGGATAATAATATAACATTGTTACAAAATTGAACATAGGTTTGAATATCTTGTCTCAAAACTTGGATCTCATGACCTTAAACTGTTTCAATCAGAATTTTGTTGCCTTCCTCAATATAGGTATCAATAAATCTTACTTATATTGTTGCTTTGATATCGTTTTTCATATAAGCTGCTATGAAAACTAATGCTACTCCTTGGTTGAATACTATTGCTTGAATAAATCTTCCTTCCCAGCTATGAATAATGAAGCCTCATGCTTCTCCTTATGAAGTTTTAGATCCACCAAAGTTAATTTTGATGAACTCGTAATGAATCTCATATGTGCATCGACTATTTGAGTATTTAGGAGTCATTTTAGGAAATTAATATATATGCTTAATTGTGTGATTTATATCTATATTTTTGCTATTACACTAGCGTATCGTGTGATTCATGAGTTTGTGCATATTTCGACTTTGTGGTCCCAAGATACGTCAGTATAAAAATGATTTTAACACTTATGGATCAAAGAATGAGTTTAAAAAAAAGACTTGAAAACACCCAATAGTGATAGACCATTGCCAGTACCATAGTTTAGGAGGTTCCAAGATGAAACAACAACGAGAACAAAAGAAATTAAGCAATGCAGAGGCCACCACGGCCTAGCTGTGGTGGTCTCCATGGACATCCATGGTGGCTTCCTTCACTGGTGGTTTCCTCGTTTCTTTATGTCTGTTTGCTTTCCAAGCATTTTTGACGTCTAGTTGTCTTGGTCTTCATGATAAAAACCTGTTTTTAGCCATCATTAAGCATCGATCCACCATCATATTCACCATCTAGATTAGATTAGATTAGAGTAAGAGAGAGCTAATTGGAGTGGAGATTTTTCCAATGATCCATGTCGGGTTTGTAATGACGATTCATGCATGTTCTTTGGCTGAGCAATTCTATTTCCTTATCCTCTCTTTTCTCACCTTAGGATTCATGTTTGTAATTTAGATTAGTTTAGTTACTTTGATCTTGGATTTATGCAAGTATTTGTTAATTTTTCTAATATAGTGTCGTTTTCTTTGGTAATTTAGAATCTGTTGGCTCATTGTATTGAATCCTGGATGCTTATCGGCATGTGAGAGAATTGATTACTTTCTTGCATGTATTGTGTATTAGATGAAATACTAAAAAGTAAAATCTGATATTAGAACCCTAAGATTGGAATTGATTATGTGAAGTCTTGAGAAAATCATACTATTCGAGAAACTGCTAATTTGATAACCGCATACTTAATTAATCGAAACTAATCAAGTGTCTGTGAAAATTGATAATTGATTAAGACTGGGTATTTCAACCCACATTGAAAGAGGGGTTTAATATTTCGATTGTTGATTTTGAAACAACCAATTAAGTGCTTGATTGACATGTAGATTGGATGATTGCTTGTTTTGTTTAACTACTTGATTATTCATTCATTAGATTAGTTTACACCTTAGTTTAATTTAAATTTTTAAATAATCTTGATTTGCTTAGCTTGTCTTGATAGAATATCACCTGAGAGCTTGACCTCATCTGAACTGTGAGATTAACCTTGATTTGCTACAATGCCATCATACACTCGTGACCTATCAAGTTTTAGGTGTCATTCTCGATGACTAATTCTAAATATTGCGCTTTTCTTGATAGATTTGACAAGTATTTTTTTCTATGAAAAAATTCAAAATAAATTAAAAATTTAAAATCCAAAAAAGGGCAATTTTTGATTCTCATCAATTCAAGCATGAACTATTTTGCAGGAACTTTAAATGGATTAATGCTTTTCTTGCTCAATATGATTATTGTGTGGGAAATGAAAATTTTTGGACTTTGTTGATGAGGGGACGAATAGCAAACTGGTGCTCTTTAGAGTATTGGGATTTTCATCATAAAGGTGTTAATGAGGCATGATATTTCTTGAGTGGCACTTAGGATTCATCCTAGGTTGGAAAGGCTAGCTAGTCATGTCTTTGGGTGTCCTTTCCCTAACCCTTGTGCTTTTCTTGCTGAATCCTATTATTTAGAGCAATCTGTTGTGCCTCTTTAGTATGAAATATGCAACTCTTCTAACCATGACGTAAATTCATATCCGTGTTATACTTGTTATGTTCATCCTAACTTTGCATCATCCAGGGACACTATTGATATTGTCCTAACCTTTCCTAATCAATTCTACCCTTCAGCTCAGTGTACCTCGCTTGAGATGGTTAAGCCTTTTGGGATTGATGCTAGGTTAGATGCTTATGATGAATATACCTTTGTTGAGTTACGTTTTGGTCTCATGCTTGATGATCATGTCTTTCTTGATCCCCTCAACTGATGCCATGTTTTCTTCCTTAGGTCATCACCCTCTCCTTCCCTGAGTATTATCTTGATGTGTCCATTGGTAATCCTATTATTTGTGATGGTAATGTGGATTTGGACAATGTTGACAATGTGTTTGATATGCTTGATGGGAATGTTGATAATTTTGTGTTCCTAAGTAACTTTAGAGGGTATGATGCCTCCCTTGATCCATATTGCATATACCTAGCAGATAAGCATATAAAATTCTTATAGAAAACTTTCTTCAATTTATCTTTTAATTTTTGTATGGAATTTGATTCGTTAAAGAGAACACTAACTTTATTGTGATGATCTTAATGTTCTCTTGCTTCCATGCTTATGAGCCCTATATGGAAGCATTCGATGAGCTTTTATGATGTTGGTTGCATCTGAAGGAGTGGCCTAAGTCTTGAAGTTATAATGGAGTCTTGAAGTTATAATGGAGTGGTTGATGCTCTATGCGTCCAGTTTTTGAGGAGGCTTTAGCTCACCTAGCACCTAACCTAGTAAGATCGGTATCTTTTACTCCCTTTCCTGTCTCTTACTTTTCTTACTTTGAATAGTGCTTTGTCTAAGCATGCGGGAGGGATATTTAGAGTTATGTAGGTTAGTTGGTATGTTTATAGTGCATGTTTCCTTGTATAAATGATATGTTGCATATGAGGTTTGCATATAAGGCTGCATGTAAGAAATGGTGTGGATTGGATTCGGATGCCCCCTTATGATGTTTTTACTAGGTACGGTGGTTTTCATGAGCTTGATTGACTTTTGATGTGTAATCCTCTCTGGTGCTAAATTTTACAAAGGTTTTATGAATTCTATTATTTTGGCCTTAATCTTGATTAAGAATCATCTTGAGTCTTACTCAGACTAATTTATCACGCTTGGTTTGATGTTCTTTCATGTGTGTAACTTTTCCCTGTTGCATCTCTAGAATTTACCTAAACTCTTGTTCAAAACCACATTGCATGCGTATTTGATGATTTGATATAGGCATTTCTAGATTTTTTTTTTCAAGCCACATAGCCAAATAACTTACCTTTGCATTACTTGTGTATCTTGTTGCTAGCCCCTTGGAGCTTATACGTATTTTTGTTGTGATGTCTTCATTCTAGCCACATAGTCCTATGCTTAAGTGAAGTCTATACAGTATCGCTTCATATATGTCATGGGTAGCTTTGGGGATTGTGATGGCCCTCATTGTTGGCTTGTTGATGGGTTGATGACAATGTACAATTGAATTTGTTCCCTACTTGTGTTCGGTTGTGTATATATGCATAGGTTAGTGAGTTGATAATAAGTGGTACTATCACTTTAATAACTGTAATTCCCCTTTCATTTTTGAAGATAAAAAAGGAAAAGAAGAAAAAAGACCAAAAAAAAGAAAAAAAGAAAAAAAATTGAAGAAGTGTTGAATAAGTGATTGGCATTGTTATCTTGTATATAGTTTATGCTCCTTTCTATTGTCGACTCATTTCATTCTTCATGGGGCATATGTCATTGTATTATTGGGTTTCGAACTGTTAGTGAGTTTTCTGGTTTATTGGTCCACAGTTGGATCCTTCTTAGCTAGTTAGCTATGAGTTCTACATTATCCAAATTCATTTATCACCTTCCTTCCCACAACCCATTACAACCCTTGAAAAGACCTTTCAATCAACGTGTGCACATTGCATGCTAATAATGGAGTATTAGGAGTCATGGTAATAGTGGAGAATTAGTGAGTATTGACAAGCTTATGGTAGTTCTCATATTCGGATTGAATCTTGAGTAAACCATGATGTATTTCAAACACATAAGAAAAAGTGATCCACATTTTTCAAAAGTAAGATTCTACTGGTCTATTTAGCTCTACTCTTTTTGATGCGCTAGAATTTTGTGCTTTGTAAGTTTTTAGGGGGTGATCATGTTTGATGCTAGGCCAGTGGTCTCATAATTTTTTGAAAATTTTCATCTTCTTCTAATTTCGAAATATTTAGTGCACTATTTGGAATTGCCATTGATTGTTATTCTTGTTTATAATGGGCTACTTATTACCTTGCCTAAGGAGGCATTAATCCTAGATATATCTTCCTTGCTTATTCTATCGTAAGTTGACCTTTGCTTCAGGACAAGTAAAGATTTAAGTGTAGGAAGTGATGAATATCATATATACATGGATTATTTAAGTGTTTGAGAATCATTTTATGGGATTGTGCTTAATTTTGTCATTTATGACCTATTTCTACTATTATAGTTGGGTTTCACATGTATTGTGAGTTTGTGCATATTTTGAATTCGTGAATTCAAGGTATGTGAGTAGAAAAATAATTTTGAAGCCTTATAAATCAAAGAAGAAGACAAAAGAAGCTATCGACTTTATTTTGCAAGAATTTTCACGTAAATAACACCAATTCTCACCACAATGATTCTTGGCAGAAATTATGTCGTAGTGAGAGAAACCCAAATTTCTAATAATCAAGTCTGCATTCTATTCATTAACTATAGTTTTAAGCAGTATTAATATATCAAGCCTAATATTGTGATTGATAAATCCCACCTCAAGTCGTAGTTGGGATTTCTTGGCTCATCTGACATTCCAACAAACAATTTTTATGAATCACCAAAAACAGAATAAATATGTTTCCAACTGTTTGTTGAGATTGTGTTCAACATTAGCTACAAAGGATAATAAACCGAAGCAAATACATGGCCATGCTTAATCTAGAGCCCATATTTTGATTGATCCCAATGAATTGGTCGGATACATGGCCTTGGGAGTTGAACTGAAAAAGTTCTTCTCCTCTTGCCTTAGATTTTTGCAAAAAATAATTGCTCAAAGTGCGTGACACATGATGTGTAAACTGAGGTTCATAATATGGTAACAAATGTGTTCTAAGATGTTTCACATCATTAAAAACGTAGACAGTACATCCGCCTCCTTTTCCTTCTCCATTTTTCTTGTTTAAAATAAAAGAGTATGTGATCATTTAAAAAGATATAAAAATGATAATTAAGAAATAAAGAAAGATTTTTTGAATAAAAAAATATATAATTGCTTGTTGAATAGGGTCTCCTACATAAAGAAACTATTAAACTACCTTGTCTGCAAAGCATAACAAAAAGCACATGATCAATTTAAAAGTAAGTCATAACCAAAAACTTAGATTATTGTGATGAATATGATATTGATGTTGCATACAAACGAAAGATTCACATAACTCATAAAAAATTTGTTAACTTAGGTAATCTAGTATAACTTACAAAATTGTGATAATTTTGATCATTTAAAATGGAAGAATTTTTTTTCCCCCTACGTCGTCATTGTATATCAAAGTCGCTGTAAATGAGGTAGTTTCTTACCTATGGTAAAATTTTATAGAAAATTGAGGAGTTTCTTAGTTATAAAAAAAATTGACAATTTTAATATTTTATATTAATTTTATTAATCTACCACAGTTTAACCAAGGAAAGTTTGTAACCGAGACATGGAAGATGGGAATATAGTAAATCAGAATGATAAAATCACCCTCCGAAAATTCGATACTATAGAAAATGGGCTTATTATTCATAAGAATAACAACTCCCTTTATTTGATTTTAAGATTTACATATTAAGAGCCCTTATTTAATAGGCACATTTTGTGTATTAAACTTAATTATGTCAACATTGACAAGTTCATGTTCAAAAAAAAGCTAGATTGAAACACACAGTTCTTTTGTTGATAGACAGATGTGGAAATTTACGGACATTAGAATATGAGCTGTGTTGAATTTTTTATATTAATTGAGCTTTTCAACAAACGAGTCATGTATACAAGTTTAAATGAGACTCCATTTCAAAACCAATTGGCAATAGATGGAGTAACTCACAGGCTTATATGCATGCTCAAGCCCTTTAATTAATTTCATCAATGTGGGACAATACTCACTATCATATTCTTTGAATTTTATCAATGTGGGACAACAACCACTTTCATACTCCAACACACCCCTCACGTGTGGGCTATTAACAAGACCCAACACGTGCACACAATTTTAATCAAATGGGGACGGTGGCAAATCAAGATTGAGCAATCTGCTCTAATACCATGTTAAATTTTGTATATCAATTGGGCATTCAACAAAGAGTCAAGCATATAAGCTCAAATGAGGTTCCAACCCAAAACCAATTGGCAATGGATGGAGTAACTCACAAGCTTATATATATGCTCAAACCCTTTAATTTCATCAATATGGGACAACACCCACTATCATATTCTTTGAATTTTATCAATGTGGTACAACACCCACTTTTGTACTCCAACAGGCTGTGAAATTTCCATGTTAGTCACTTGCAATGAACATGAAGTTGGGGACATCACTATGCTAAATCATCAGTAATAATATCACCATTAGACTTTTCCATCATTTGGAATATGACTATGGCCCTATTTGATTGAAGGCTTTTTGAGGTTATAAGTTGTTTGAATTCGCCAACAAGTTATTTGGAGTGCTTGGTTAAAAAAAATTTTGTATCCAAAAGGGTAATTTGTAAAAAGCTTTCTGGAGTAGTTTTTTCAAACAACTTTCTAATAGTTACTACTAAAATAACTATATTGACAATAACAATTTTCACAAATTTACTACAAATGCCACTTGTAAGAAAAATTTAACAAATATTTTCTAGAATGGCCGTACCGAGTTTAACACTTGTTATTTTAATATTTTCTAAAATCTATCAAATAATTTTATGTTAATTAGTCTTACATAATAGATAAATATGTTTATATCACATAAATTTCAAATATTATTAAAAAATTAAGTCAATGATAAAGAAAAAAGTATTATCATAACAAAAATGGGGTAAAGATACAGATATAATTTTATATAATACATAATTCTTGATTTATATTTAGAAGAAAAATAAATATACAATCTATAAAGATTGCTATGTTATATTAAAAAACAAAGAAGAAGAACTTGAGTTAAGGGTATAAGTGGAATTTTATGAAATGATCTTATTAGTAACAATAATTTCACCAAACACTTTTTTCAGAAACAGTTAATGTAATTAACTAATTTGGCAAACAAATATTAGTTATTAACTATTTGAGTTAACTGTTTGTATTAACTGTTAGTTGTTAGCTATTTGAGTTAGCTGTTTGTTGAAAAACTATTTGGTAAAATTAGCTGTTTCTGATAAAATTGTGAGACAAAAAGTTAATTCTTCAAAAAGCTTTTCCAAAACGCTTATGGAATTAACTTTTTCAAATTAACTTTTTAGACCTAAAAAACTCTTCTAAAAAGTTTTTTGACGAAACACCAAATTAGCTTTTTCATTTGATCAAACAGCTAATATTGGTGTAAAAAGCTCTTTTGGCCAAGAAGCTCTTCAAAAAACTATTTGCCAAACACCCCATAAGTCAAATTGCTAATATAATCCGCTATGAGCTAACTGCTAATTGTCAAACACGGCCTACAGTAGATGTGGTTCTTAAAAAATAACAAAACAAAAGAAAGAAAGAAAGAAAGAAAGAAAGAGGAAAATTATCGAGGTTTTCTCAAAAGAGATTGAGCCAAGTGATTTGACATTTACTTCTTAAATGAGATCATGATTTTTTTTTTGAGTATTATGAATGGAAAAAGAAAATCTGTTCTTTATGAAAACTTAATCTTTATGAGTCAAGAGGAATTTAACTCCAAGTAACATATGATTAAGTAAAAAAGTTAGATGAGGTTACGTCCAAATCCACCATTGTATCAACCATCTCAAGATAAAAGAGAATTAAACATAAGGGCACTTAGACATTTAAGTAGTGTTTGGTTGGGGAAAAATAATTTTTCCAGAAAATAGTTTTTAAAATTTTCATTGTTTGGCACAATAAATGATGGAAAACTATTTTTCAAGGAAAATAATTTTCCTCCTAATGGAGAAAAATGATTTTCTTTTTTAGAAGATAAGAAGTTGATTTTTTTCATTAAACTTTTAGATAATATAGTCAGTTGAAATTTAGATGCAAAATCTAATTCAACGATTTGGATCAAAGCCTGACTATCTGATGAAAAAGATTAAAATAAACTCAAATCTAGATGTTGAGCTCAAGTTTCTTTCATTGGGTCAACATTTATCTCCGCCGCAACAATTTGATCGACATTTTTTGCTAATTAAACAATTCAATTGGCATGCTACTAAAACAATTTCAAACGATTTGGATCAAAACTTGATTATCAGATAGAAAAAATTAATATATGCTCAAATTTAGATTTTAGAGCTCAATATTCCTTCATCGGTCCATATTATTTTCTACCACGACAATTTAATTGATATTTTTAATCACTTGAACAATTTAGTCAATATTTTTTGACCACTAAAGAATAATTTAAATAGTTTGGAATGAAACTTGATCATTGGATAGGAAATATTAATACAGATTTAGACGCAAATTTTGAGCTCGACATTCATTCATTTGATCAATATTTTTATCTACCACGACAATTTAATCGATATTTTTTGTCACTTAAATAATTCAGTCAATATTTTTCACTACTAAAATAATTTCAACAGTTTGAATCGAGACTTAATAATCAAATATGAAAGATTAAAATATACTCAAATTTAGATTTTGAGCTTGACATTCCTTCATGTTAATATTTTTCTCCGTCATGACAATTCAATTGACATTTTTAACCTCAGTTGATGCTTTAGTTAAGGGGCTTAACGGGGCACGAATGGTCTAACAAGAAGTACTGATTCAACTAGCTCGAACGGGGGGAACGAATGCTTTCCAGTGAACAAATAGCCGACTCTTGCAAGAAAAAAAACCAGCTTGCCAAGATCAGACTAAGAATTGGAATCTTAAATAGTAGACGATCTGCCAAGAATATGATTTGAAGGACTAAGCCTGAAAGCATGGGATGAGACTTTTGGCAATCGTAGGCTTTAGTTTTTAACTGAAATAATTTCAATGGTTTTGATCAAAATTTGACTATCTGATAGGGAATATTAAAAAAAAAAAACTCAAATACAAATTTTAAGCTCAACATTTCTTCATTTAGTCAACATCTATCTTTACTATGACCATTCAGTCAATATTTTTTGCCACTTAAATAATTCAGTTGATGTTTTCCCTTTTTTAAATCAAAAATTATTTATCTTGTATCAAACAATGAAAAATATGATATGAAATCAATTTTCCTTAGAAGAATATTTTTCATGGAAAATGATTTTTCCGGAAAAACTATTTTCCTTCCAACCAAACAAATAAAAATTATTTAACTATTTAACAAATAAAGTCTTTAAAGATTCATATTAATAATACTAGCATAGACCCGTGCTATACATGGTGTATGATGAAATAGAACTTTAAACATATCTATTATTGAAAAAAATTAAGAAATTACTACCACATATGTAATTGTTATTATGACTTAGAAAAGATAAGATGATAAATAGCTATTGAAAAAAACAAAAGTTATCAACTGTACACATAGCAAACAACAACTTTTAGTAGCGACTGAGATTAATAATATAGAAACATATGATGGTAATATACATGAAGATAACTATTGTGGTCCATGACATGATGATAAGTTATTAAGTGGAGCAAGCTAGATGGCGAAGACTCCACTTTCTCTTCTTGTACCTGTGCAAAAAATAATTTTTTAAGTAAATAGATGTTTTATTTGGAGAAAGTACGGTTTTTTTAAAGATATAGAATCAACGACTTAGATTTAATACATAACTATTTTTCAGATAATATGATTGTCTTTATTTTAGTACATATATAACTAAAATTATGGGTACTTTAATACATATATAGAATTAACAACTTAGATTTAATACATAACTATTCCTCAGATAATATGATTATCATCACTTCTCAGGTAAAAGTTTCTAACTTGCCCTTGTATATGGAGAGAATGAGGAAACAAAAAGAGACCTACTATGGCAATGCCTAAGGGCTCCGGAGCCTAATATTCATACTCCTTGGATCATCTTGGGAGACTTCAATCATCTTCTCAATTTGGAAGACAAAATTAGAGGGCAACCAGTTACCAAGAGTGGTCTAGAAGAATTCCAACAATGCACCTATGCAATCGATGTTCACGACCTCACTTGGAAGGGTTGTAGATACACTTGGATGAACAAGCAAGAATTTGGCTCACGTATTTTCTCAAAGATTGACTGAGTATTGGTAAACCAGGCATGGTTGGATGCATATCCTAACTCTGAAGCCCATTTTCTAGCTGAGGATACATCGGATCACTATCTAGGATTAGTAATATTCCACCAGCTACAGCACCTGGGACCAAAACCATTCAGATACTTTGATATGTGGAGCACTGACCCTAAATTCATGGAAGTGATTACACTGAACTGGAAGAAGAACCTTGGAAACATGTTACAGCAAATAGCATAGAAATTACAGAGGCTACAACAACCACTCAGGAAGCTGAACAAGGAAAACTTCAGTGAGGTGCAGCTCAAATTCACTCTAGCAAAGTAGAAGTTAAGCCAAATCATTATGCAAATACAACTACAGCCAACCCAAAAAAGTATATATAAGGAAGAACAAAGGCTGCTGGATGACTACCAGATTTGGCACACCAGACTAAAAAGCTTCTTGATCCAAAAAACAAAAAAGGATTGGCTTAACTTGGGGATACAAATGATAAGTACTTCTTTGCCAAGATGAAAAAGGCTTATCATCATAATAGAATCTCTTCTATCAAAGAGGAAGATGGGCGGTGGACCTGGGACCATGACAAACTAATTGAGCATTTTACAAATTATTATGAAGATTTTTTGGGTTCTCCAGCCATCACCAACTGCAAAATACAGGAGGAAATACTTACAATGGGACCCCAGCTGACAAGCTCACAGCAATTAGCGTTACTAAGGCCTTTCACTATTTATGAAATTAAAACATCCATCTTCTCCATACCCAATCATAAAAGCCCATGCCCTGAGGGGTACTCAAGTGGATTCTTCAAAAGTTGCTGGGATGTTATTGGAGATGATATATGCCAAGCAATATAGGATTTTTTTGATAAGGGAAAGCTACCTCAAGAATGGAACAGAACCAATCTTACTCTTATCCCAAAAGCACCAAACCCAAGCCATGCTGCTGAATACAGACCTATTGCTTGCTGTAATTCCGTATATAAAGGCATATCCAAGCTAGTATGTTCAAGACTAAAAGAGGTACTACCAGAGCTGGTACATCTTAACCAATCAGCCTTCATAGAGGGGAGGATGATTGGGCACAATATCATGATATGCCAGGACTTAATCAGGCTATACCAAAGGAGAACAATTTTCCCAAGGTGCCTATTCAAAATAGACCTAAGGAAAGCATATGATTCTATATCCTGGTATTTCATTAAACAGCTGCTCACCAAGTTGAAGTTCCCCCCAAAGTTCAGTCACTGCTATTAACAATGCTAACTACCTGCAGGTACAGATTGAACATAAATGGATACACATATGGAGGTTTTGCAGGGAACAAAGGTCTAAGGCAAGGATAACCTATCTCACCATTGATCTTTGTGCTAATAATGGAGTATTTGACAAAAACCCTGCTATTTATGGCAAAACAACAACAATTCAGGTTCCATCCACTATGCAAAGAACTAAAATTGGTCAACCTATGCTTGGCTAATGACCTGATGATATTTTGCAGAGGGCGCACCCCTATTGTCAAGAAAATCATGGAGGCACTGCAGCTTTTCTCCTCCACAATAGGGCTATATGCTAACATACAAAAATGACAAGTATATATGGTAGGTATTCCTGAGGAAAGACAGTAGCAAATACTCCATATTACTGGATTTACTCATGGATCCTTTCTAATTAAGTACCTTGGTATACCCCTATCACTAAGAAAATGGAATATAGCTGACTGTTATATTCTTATGGAGAAACAAAAAGGATCAACACATGGACCACTAGGCATCTATCATATGCTAGCAGGATACAACTAATCAATTCAGTCCTATTCTCCCTTCATACATATTGGTCCTCATTGTTCATACTCCCCAAGAAGGTCATTAAGCAAATAGAGGTAGTGTGCAGAAACTTCCTCTGGAGCCAGACTGCCAACTACCAGAAGCACCCTCAAGTTGCCTGGGAAACTATCTGCCAACCAAAAGCAAAAGCAGGGGTAGGTATCAAAAACTGCCACAAGTGAAACATTGCCGCCATAGGCAAGCATGTATGGTACCTGATGGAAGGGAAACAAAGTTTATGGGTCAAGTGGGTCCATGGGATCTACCTGAAGGGCAAGCAACTCAGGCAAGCACAGGGCAATACTAATTCAGCATGGTACTGGAAGAAAATATTACAAGTACGGGATAAGATGACTGAGGGGTACTCCCTAAACAAATGGAAAGGCAACAAAAATGGCCAATACTCAATAGTCTCTGGATACAGGTGGCTGATGGGACCCAAATAAGACCTCCCCACAGCCAAGATCATATGGAATAGGTACAATGTACCTAAACACTCACTTCATATATGGAAACTCAGCTTGGAAAGGTACCTACATGTGATCATCTTATCAAGTGGAACCTACAACCACAAGAACCAAGATGTGTGCTGTGTCATGACCAACTAGAAACACAAGCACTCATATTCTACATATGCCAATTTAGCCAAAGTGTACTGCAAAATGTACTAAGTGCAATGCAGTTAGCAGGCATACTGACACATCATCAGCATATCAGTATGGTCTGGAAGAAGCTGAAGAATAAACTCCAAAGGCAAATGCTGAGCTTATGTCTAGCAGGCATCGCCTATCACCTTTGGCAGGAAAGGAATGCAATAAGATTTCAGCAGCAGATGCATAATATCAAACATGTTACAATATGTTGTTTACATACAATAGAAACTAGACTTCAGTACATAGCAAAGGTCACAGGAAAAGAAAAAATTAGAACAGAAATAGCCTCTTATGCTATGAAGGCAAAAGCAGCCTTAATGTAATGATGTACAGTTTCAAGTTCTGACCTATTGCAATACAACTACACATGTTCTTACCCCAAAAAAAAAAAAAAAATTATGGGTACTTTTTAAAAAATAATAATACAGAGATGTTTTATTGAGATAAAGTATATTTTTTAAAGATATAGATTCGATGGATTAGGTTTAATAGATAGCTAATTTTTATGGCTGAGATTACACCTGATCTCGCAAATCACTCTTGTTGCAGCATTTTAGAGTTCTCTAAATATTATCATATTTTTTAACTATTTGGATTTTTTTTTCTTTTAGATAATATAATATTCATATATCATTTATCACACATAATCGAAATTATGATGTGACTTTTTCAAAAAATAAAAATAAATGTGTATTTCACTAAGACAAGGTAAGCTTTTTCTAACTTTAAAATCTAGATTTTAGATCTAATGAATAAATATAACTACTTAGGTTTTTTCCCCTTAAATAATAGGATTATCATCTATCTTTTACCATATATATCATAAATCATCGGGATTTTTAAAAAATAAGAATAAAAGAATATCTTAACTTTATAATCAATGACTCAAATTCAATGAATAAATAATCTTTATGACTAGAATTAAACAAAATGTCACAAACCACTCCTATTGTAGCATTAGGATTTTTCAAAGATTATCGTTTTTTTTGTTGAACTGTTTTTTTAGATAGTAGAATTATCACATATCCGGTATCACATATAACCGAAATTATGATGGATTTTTTTAAAAAAATTAAAATAAAGGGGTATTTTATTTGGATGAGGTAGCTTTTTTTTTTAAACTTTGAAATCCACAATTTAGATTTAATGAATAAATATAACTATCTAGGTTTCTCCCCTGGATAATAAGATTATCATCTATCATTTATCATGTGTATACGAACTCATAGGAGAATTTTTTTAAAACAAAAATAAAGGGATTTTTTGACTTTAAGGCCTACGGTTTGGATATAATGAATAAATAATTTGTATGGCTGAGATTACATCAAATCTTGTAAATCACTTTCATTACAACATTTTAGGTTTTACAAATATTTCTATTACTATAGTATAGATAATTCTATCAAAAAAGAAGCAATATACCCAATGATAAGATTATTTTTAAAAAAATAAAAACCCAACTAACCACTTCAAGGCATTACCCTAAAGAACAAAAGAGATAAACGATTGCCAGTTGCAAAAAAATTGTATAGCAAATTATAGAGTTTTAAGATAAGGAGGAAGGTGACTTGTGAGATGAAAAGGAAAGAGCCAAAATTACAACAACAACACCACCACCACCACATTCCAGTGTGGGTCCCGCTTTCACGGGGTCTAGAGAGATCCAGATGTAGGTAGCCTTATCCCAACCGGCATGACTGCCCATTGAGAGGTTGATTTCAAGAGACCCACAAAACAAGATTTTGTGAAAATATTTTTAACCAAATAAATAAAAGAAATACGATGGTTACTGTACCCCTCTTGAAGATTGAAAGTTACATCTTAAGATCAGCTAACCTCATTTACTCTAGCTTTTGAAACATATATTGTGAAAATGTGACCGAAGAGCTAGACAAATTTGAGTCAAGAAACACCCCCTACTTAAAAGTAAAAAGTGTTGGCATTTACATTGATTAGAGCAAACTGAGAAATTGGGAATGAGAATACTATGTAGGTATTAAAATTCAAATATTTAACAATTAATAAATATGTTCCCTTGGTAGTTTTGGGGTGATGGGTAGCATGCTGGAAATTTAGAGTTGAGAGAATAAAGAGCACCATCCAGATCTGAGAATGAAAAAAGTTCTATCAGCATGTTAACATTATGCATAATGTAAGTGTATTCGTTAATCACAATGAGCATTATCAACATTACATTTTGTAATTAGAGAAGTCTTATTTAACCAAAGTGTCTTGGGCCCAATAGCTACCGAGAGCTCCTTAAAGATTTTCTCTTTTGGTTTATTGAGTTCAAGGTCTCATATATACAAACTCCCCTTGACAGGGGGAATTTACTGAAGCCAAGAGACTCCTCCACATAATGTGGTCAATTAACTTGCTAGATTTGCCATACACCAGAAGATCATTAGGTGGACAACATACCTTACAGAGGGGACTTGAATTGTGTTCACCAAAATATCTACATTGTTCATTCTAGTAACAATTCCCTATAAGCACATCAGATGTAAATATGTAAATGTCAATGGCTGACTTTAATGAAAAGCCAGCAAGCACCTCATAATAAAAGTAATTTGAACCTATACACAACCGTTGGTCTTAGCTCATGAGACTTTAGCAAATTTGAAACTCAAATAAAGCATTTTAATTCATTTTTTCAAAACAATTGAAGGAAGTTAGGAACATATGATGAAAGCAGAGGAAGTGGGAAATGATTTTATACCAAACAAACCCACAACCATAATTGAACTAATTTGAACTCATAAATAACTCTAGCTTACTTGAGTTTGCTATGAGCCTGGTAACTTCAAGGAGCCAACAATTTTAAAGAACAAAAGAAAAAAGGAAAAAAGCTTACTTGTGCTGTGGATGAACAATGGACAAGAAGCATGGCCGCCATGACCGTTGTCATGGCATTCATAATTGCTTTTTCCAATAGCCTCCTGGTAGTTCTGCATCACAAAAAACCCACCACAAATTAGTCTAAAATCGAAAAATTCGCCTTGTGAAGAATTAAAAGAACCCATCAAAGAAAATTGGGGTAAAAAAACAACCCAAGAAGTGATCTCCAAAGGCAAAAATGTTCACAATTGATCAAGATTTACAGGGAAATTTAAGAAATCTCTTTCATAGAGGGGCAGGTAAAGTGAGTTATGGAGAGAGAGAAATATGGAGAGATAGAATGCCAACGTGGATAGGTATGGCCCATCAGTAGAATCCTAAGAGACATGGAGATGTGGAGTAAAGCTGTAAAAGTAATTAGTCTCTTTTTTTTTGCCATGAAGAAAATACCTTTTTTTGTTTTAATCAACGGTAGATCATAGATTTGTTCAATTTAATCAACGGCTGAAAGCTGCGAAGCTCTGAAATTCACTCTCACAGCATGAAACAGCGGTTATAAAGAGATTGCTATTATTATTATATATATATAGAATCCACGGATTAGATTTAATGAATACATATAATTGATTATGAATAATGTAAGTGTGTTCGTCAATCACAATGAGCATTATCAACATTACATTTTGTAATTAGAGAAGTCTCATTTAATGAAAGTGTCTTTGGCTCAATAGCTACCAAGAGCTCCTTAAAAATTCACTTCTAATTTATTGAGTTCAAGGTCTCGTATATACAAACTCCCTTTGACTGGGGGAATTTACCGAAGCCAAGAGGCTCCTCCACATAATGTGGTCAGTTAACTTGCTAGATTTAGAGGATCATTAGGTGGACAACATACCTTACAGAGGGGACTTGAATTGTGTTCACCAATATATCTACATCGTCCATTCTAATAACAATTCCCTATAAGCACATCAGATGTAAATATGTAAATGTCAATGGAAGACTTTAATGAAAAGGCAGCAAGCACCTCATAGTGAAAGTAATTTGAACCTATACACAACCGTTGGTCTTAACTCATGAGACTATAGCAAATTCGAAACTCAAATAAAGCACTTTAATTCATTTTATCAAGACAATTGAAGGAAGTTAGGAACATACAATGAAAGCAGAGGGAGTGGGAAATGATTTTATACCAAACAAACTCACAACCATAATTGAACTAATTTGAACTCATAAATAACTCTGGCTTACTTGAGTTTGCTATGAGCCTGGGAACTTCAAGGAGCCAATAATTTTAAAGAACAAAGAAAAAGGGGAAAAAACTTACTTGCGCTATGGATGAACAATGGATAAGAAACATGGCCTCCATTATCATTGCCATGTCATTCGTACTTGCTTTTTCCAATAGCCTCCAAGTAGTTCTACATCACAAAAAACCCACCACAAATTAGTCTAAAAATGAAAAATTCATCTTGTGAAGAATTAAAAGAACCCATCAAAGAAAATTGGGGTAAAAAAACAACCCAAGAAGTGATTTCCAAAGGCAAAAATGTTCACAATCGATCAAAATTTACAGGGAAATTTAAGAAACCTCTTTCATATAGGGGCAGGTAAAGTGAATTGTGGAGAGAAAAAGAAATGTTGAGAGATAGAATGACGACATGGACAGGTGTGGCCCATCAGTAGAATCCTAAGAGACATGGAGATGTGGAGTAAAGTTGTAAAAGTAATTAGTCTTCTTTTTTTTTTTTGGCATGAAGAAACTACTTTTATTTTGGTTTAATCAATGGTAGATCATAGATTTGTTCAATTTAATCAACGACTGAAAGCTTGCGAAGCTCTGAAATTCACTCTCACGGTAGGAAACAGCAGTTATAAAGAGATTGCTATTATGATTATATATATATATATATATATATATAGAGAGAGAGAGAGAGAGAGAGAGAGAGAGAGAGAGAGAGAGAGAGAGAATCTACAGATTAGATTTAATAAATAAATATAATTGCCTAATTTTTTTTCATAGAATTGGATTATCATTTATCTTTTATCATGTATATCCGAAATTATGAGGGATTTTTTAAATAAAATAAAGAAATATCTTAACTTTAAAATCAACGGCTTAGAGTTAATGGATAAATAATTTTTATGGTTAAGATTACATCAAATCCCGACAATCACTCTCGTTGCACCATTCTAGGGTTTTGTAAAGATTACTATTATAATAGTATAATAGTATAGATTGGAATTAAATCTCACATATATCAACTATAATACCTACTTGTATTTTTTAAAATTTTTTCTAAAGCCGCCCCAATTTTTATGGTCCCCTCCCCAAAAAAAGTTCCATTAGTTCAAATTATGTCATGTTATCAAATCCATATATCCTTATTTACAAAATAAGTTCTTGGGGGGCAGGTCCCTGGAGATATTTTTTTTGGGTTTTGGTTAGAAAGTAGCTTCTTGCTCAAGATTTTTTTTTTTTGGGGGGGGGGGGGGGTGTGTAAAGTGCTCGCCAGGGATGTTGATTGTTGATAGTGGCAGCCCATCACCCGAGACAGTCCGTACAAGAATGCTTGTCAAGAGATGACCCATGGAATCAATCAATGATGAAAGATCAGGATAGGATGGGCTTTTGGCCCAACACTAAACCCGAGATAATAAAATCATTATCATAAGAACATAGTTTTGGGCAGAAGCAGTGGTTCATAAACAGTAAAATGAATAGAATCAATAAATGACGAATGATTAGGATAAGATGGACTTTTGGCCCAACACGAAACTTGAGATAAACAAAATCATCATCGTACAAAAATTTATATAATGTAGTTTTCAACATAAATAGAGATTCATAAACAATGACATGAATTGGGATCTCCAATTCATCAACGTAACCCCTTCTGAGCCCACTCTTGATTTCCATTAATTTGTCCAACAAGCCTTCAACTATATCTTATTATCCTAGATACTCTCACCATCCCCCCCTTCTCTTATTAGCCGCTCTTTTTTGTCTCTTTCCGCAGTTGTTCACATTCTCTGTTTCTATATATTTGTACGACTTTGTGCACTTGAACTCCAAAAACGAAGTTAAGGTGGAAAAAAAATGTACTACTTTAGCAGCCAAGTCCATGTTGACCCTTTTTCCTCTATGGAGCCTAACGCCTCCCCACCACCAAAACCACCCCTCTTCATTGATCCCACCCCCACCGCCACCACCGTCGCCGCCACCACCACTGACCACCACCAGTGGTGCCTCTCCCTAGCCATCATAGGAAAATCCCTGACTTCTGTCTTAACAAGGTTCCATGCAGGTTACTTCAGGATAACCCTGTCTTTGGGGAGCCAGGCATTGTTGTGGAGGAGCCTCATTGAGCCTAGCTCCACCCACAACATCATCAACAACCCACTTATCCACCACATCTTTCACCGGCTCCACCCGGTGACTTACACATCCTTGTGGCTACTCGCTTTCATTATCCTATCCCTCCTATCTTTTCTCTACCTCCTCCGCCTCATCCTCCAACCGGAGCTGGTGAAGGCGGAGTTTCAGCACAGTGTAGGGGTGAACTACCTCTTTGCCCCTTGGATTTCCTGGCTCCTGCTATTGCAGTGTGCCCCCATATTGGGTGAAGAGCCAGGAACGGCAGCCTACCTGGGCCTCTGGTGGGCCTTGGTGGTGCCGATGGTGGCCCTGGACATAAAGATATATGGCCAGTGGTTCACCACCAAGGGGCAAAGGTGTAACCTCACTGCAGTGGCCAACCCCAGCAGCCAGATGACCGTGATCGGGAACCTGGTGGGGTCCCGAGCAGCCGCCCTCATGGGGTGGCACGAGACCGCCATGGTGCTCTTCTCCCTTGGCATGGTCCACTATCTGGTCCTCTTTGTCACACTCTACCAACGGCTCTCGGGCACCAACACTCTACCCGCCATGCTCAGGCCCGTTTTCTCTCTCTTCTTCGCCGCCCCGGCGGTGGCCAGCCTGGCTTGGGCAGCCATATCTGGAAGGTTCGACACGCCGGCCAAGATGCTCTTCTTTCTCTCTCTCTTCCTCTTCACGTCCTTGGTAAGCAAGACTTTGCGGCTTCTTTGGTTCATTCAACGCATGAGTCAAAACCTTAAAATTCATATCTTTATTTTTATTATTTTTTTGAGTCTTTAATTTGACGTATGCGAAACGAGAACGAAAAAGAAGTAAATTCCTTTTTTAAAGGAATACGACTTCGAAATCCGGCAACTTCTAATTTGAAAATATTCACGCAAAAATACGTAATTTAATTAACAAGTACTACTTGCTAGCTAGCTTGAAATGTATGCTGATTTTTTAATAAGTTCAAGAAAAATCTGAGAACAAGCACTGTCAATGGTAAGTAGTTAACTGATTTTGATTGCGTTCTTGATTAGATTGTGTGGATAGTGAAAAATAGCCAATAATATGAATATATAGTGTATTGTATTTGTTCAACTTGGCATCATTTTATTTGCGTAGCATAAATATGTGTTTATAATTTCGTACATGAAGATAATGCATAAGAGATGAAAAGTAAAATTTATCAACATCTGCTTTGACTTTTGCGAAATCCTATGTGTACGGTTTTGATTAAAATTTAAATCCAAATATTTATTTAAAAAAGAAGATTTTTCTGCCTGAAAGAAAATGCATTAAAAACATAAAGACTAAAACTTTATTGATTAATTAGATATAACAATATCTATTAAATTTGACGTCAATTTTTATCCATACTGCAAGCACAATGTATATGATATAACCCACTACCAACAAACATAATATACAAATCATATAAAGTCACATTTTGTACCTTTTTTCTTCATGTTATCATAAACTATAATACTTGTTCAATGTGATACATGTTATTGTTAATACAGCTTCAGAGACTATCCATTGTTAGAGTATAAACTTATTCCTGAATCTTCAACCATCAATTTAAATTTTTGATTGAGTTGATTCTTAAACACCCATGAATCCATGAGATTGTTGCCAAATACGACAAAATAACTGGCTCATATAAGCTCACAGCCCTTCATAATTTGAATACCAAAATAAGTGATCGCTGGTATACGGTAAATTCCGATAATTGTTGAATGGGAACAGGGTTGAATAAGTACAGAGTAAATAAAGACATGAGTAGCTGCAGGGTCTCCTAATTTTGTCTCAACAATTACCAGCCAGCTTCAATATTTTGACCATAGTAGCAAATTTCAAGGATCGTTTATTTCAGATCAATGTGCGATTGCATTAAACCTGCATAATTTGCCACTTAAATTAGGACATGTTTTTTGGGTTTTGGACCGGTGTTGATCTAGGCATTAGTTCAATATCGTATGCTGCACACTTGGCACTATTTTTTAGTACTTTTTAGGTGGTTCAAACCATTCACCCATGCAACTGCCGAGTTATAAGACTCATGATCCACTTTAACCGTGCATTATTATTAGCGAGTTATTATCATTATTATCGATCCAACACCCGACAAGTTGACAGATCTTGGTGGTGCATTTCCATATTATTCACTTTCAATATTCTCAAAGTACAAAAGGGTAGAAACGTAGAAGGGTGCACGAATTCAATGCCATTTTTAGCTAGATTTTTGTTGTCACGTTAAGGGGGGAGACGAAGTACAAGTCCCCTTAAATTAATTTTTTAGGACTAGGACTGCCAATTAAGTACTTGTTGAATGGGGGTGAGAAAAATTCTAAGTAGGCGAGTATGCATACAGCTAAGGCGGCTGACTTAGAAATCAATAAAGCCAGCCCTATATGTAATTGGACGTGTGATTTCTGGTAGAACTTCAGCCTGCAAGTGGGAAACAACGTCTTCACAACAACAGTTGCACAATTTAAAGTCAGTAAATTCGTTCTACTGGCTAAAGCTCTTCTAGAACAATATAAATTGAATATAATTGATGGAATCACCAAAACCAAATTTGATTTGTCGAGCAAGGTTCATGTTCTATGCGTGCAAGTCGTTGGATTTGTTCATCTCATCCTAGCTAGTGGAAATCTTGTCACAAGTAAACAAAGGAAGAAGATTATTGCATAATATGTAGTTCCTTCAAGCATGCCGTATATTCTTGACATATTATTTAGAATTGGCGACGAAATTAATCGAATTATAACAATAACTTAAGGCAATCACAATGCAACATTTCTGACTCATCTCCATGTATATCTTGTTTGAGAATCTTACGAAACACTCAAAAAATAGCATATGCAATTAAAAATTACGAAGTTTACTAAAATGCATACACACAGGCTTGAAACACTCAAATATTTTTTTAAATTAGATAGCAGAAACACCGTATAACTTTTAATTTACTTACAAGATATATTATATTATACTGACATTTACGACTCATTTGCAGGCATGCAGACCGAATCTATTCAAGAGGGCAATGAAGAGGTACAACGTGACATGGTGGGCATACCCATTTCCAATGACAGTGGTAGCAATAGCAGCCACAGAATACGCAGAAGAAGTGCGGGCCAAAGAGGCAGATGTGCTCATGCTGGGGTTATCGGCGTTGTCAGTGGCGGTCACATTTCTCTTACTTCTATTCACCTTCTTCAACACAAGACTCGTCATTCTCTCTCCTCACCCCCACCACCACCAACACCTACCTACCACCGTTCACTGTCTAAAGGAGCGTACGGCTAGTACTGCTGCTCTTGCTGGCCTCGCCGTGTCAAATTAGCGCTCTTTTAGTCCAATCAAACCCAAAAGTTTGTTCTCATATATCTCTAGTATTTTTCCTTTTTTTGGGGGGATCAAAAGTAGTTGTTATTTTTAAGATGGGTTCGTGTTAATTAGGTGGCCCATATCGAATTGTTTGATTGGGATATGTATGTATGTATGCGGTAGAATGTGAAATATGTGATGTACGGACCACATGGTTTTTGCCAATGATACCTTATCTGGTTATTAAGGTTGAGGTTGTTGAATATATGAATTGAGACGGAGAATCGTATTTATCCGACTTGATTTTTTGTGACTTTGGTTCGTATTATTTTGTATGCATTTTTTGATTTGCTTTTCTTTGTCCAAAATCTATATAGTTGAAAAATGTAAGTTTAGATTATTTTTTTAAGCATAGATTGTATGGAGTAAACCAAAATGTCTCTTTAAACTTCCTCTACTCCATTTACGTAGAGTAGCAGATAGTCCACGGTACGGTTTTTAAATCTAGATTCAATTGGCCTCTCTTTAATTTTTCAATTCAGGGTGAAACT
>JAKOGI010000057.1:927500-1300000 GCA_029747015.1 Carnegiea gigantea | reverse complement strand
CTAGTGAAAACTCTTCAAAATCTCAACCCAAAGTAACGGCTAACAGACTTAATTAGTTGCCAATTAGGAGACCCAGACCAAGAGCAGCAAAGCAGTCTAGCACACCATTGCAAATTGATGAGGCTTCACACTACACTTCAACAAAATCCAAAAGCAGTTATTTCTTGAAAGGTACTCCCTCACCAAACTCAACTCCTATTACCAAAAACACAAGCCCAGCGTCACCTTATAAAAGAATGGCTTCCCAACCTATTGCCTCCCCAACGTCCCAAGCTGCATCTGTTGTTAGTAGCCCTAGAAGGCCTATCATTAGATCTCAAAGTACTCAAGAAAACGCTAATTCTCCAACTGCAACCCTTCCTAGCACTCTTCTGAAACTATAGGTGCAGAAAACAGCCCCTCCCAGTAAATCTGCAACCCTAGAATGCCACGGATAAGATCTCAAAGTAACCCTACAACCCCTAAATCTCCAACTGCAATCCTTCCAAGCAATCCTTCTTAACCTATAGTTGCACAGAAAAACCCTTCCCAAATTCGTAGCCCTAGAAGCCCTGTCACTAGATTGCAAGCTACCCATACCCCTTCAAGAAGGAAAGCTGCAACTGTTGGAACTTTAGAACTGGGGGAGGACTTTGATTTGGGGATAGTGAGGGTTGATTTAGCAGCCTTGCATGATTTTGATGTACATTAATTGTACCAACCATAAATAGGAGAGGTTGATGTGTTTGATAGTGATGTGGAAGAGAATTTGGGGAAAGCAGATGATGAAGACAGTGACCATGATGACAGTGAGGATAGTGACTTCAGGAAGTGGCAACCAGATGGGTCTGAAGAGTCTGACAACTTCTCATTAGACGCGGAGGATAATTTGGAGCCTAAAAATGAGTCATTAGATGATATGACTTAGAGAATGATACTCAATTGCGCATGATCTTAGGACATGGTAGCATTGATGATGATGTGGGTGAGAACTTATTGATTGTCAATAAAATGGCTAAGGTATTCAGACAAGGCAAGTTGTGGAGTAGAAACAGGGATAGGAAGGTGAGCTTAGCTGTTG
Source organism: Carnegiea gigantea (assembly GCA_029747015.1). Classification (NCBI taxonomy): domain Eukaryota; kingdom Viridiplantae; phylum Streptophyta; class Magnoliopsida; order Caryophyllales; family Cactaceae; genus Carnegiea; species Carnegiea gigantea. The sequence goes on along the minus strand of JAKOGI010000057.1, from coordinate 1,298,940 downwards.
GTGATATCTTCACAAATAAAGAGGATTTGTTGAACGTGATAAAGAACTACTGTGTTTAGCATGGCATTACCTTAAGGAAAATTAAGAACATTAGGAGCGGATACACACAGAGGTGTATCAACAATGACAGTCCATTAAAAATCCATGCAGCTGTGCTTGTGGATAAGTATACTTGGATAATTAGGTCCTTGACTAAGGGTCACAAGTGTCTAAATACATAGTTCAATAAGCATGCCTCATCCAGATGGGTTGCATCTAAGCTACTGGATGAATTTAAGGACAACCCTAATATAGATAAGGGGACAATGCAGAAAACTCTGATGAGGAGATTCAGGGTAGCAGTTCCTGATTACACTTGCTGGAGGGTAAGAAAGTTAATGAAAAATGTGGTTGAAGACAGACATGATGAAGGGTATAAGGTACTGCTGGACTATATGAGGGTGTTCAAGGGAAAAAAACCCCGACTCTCTATGTTTTATCAACTAGAAGGATGAGGGCCCTTGTAAGAATACATCTTTTAAGAGGTGTCAGATTTGTATAGGCTCAGCCATTAGTGCTTTTAAATAGCATTGTAGGCCATTCATTGGCATTGATGCCTGTCACTTGAAAGGGCCATATAAGGGTATCCTCATCACTGCCATGGGGTTAGACGGCAACAATGGCCAGTATCCCTTAGCTTATGGAGTTGCATCCGAGGAGGATGAAGAGAAATTGAGCTTTTTTCTGCATGGTCTAGCAACTACACTAGATACAAGGAAATACAGTTCCAAGTACACAATCATGTCTGACAGGCACAATGTAAAAAGTTAACTGCATTGCTTTTTTGTTTCTATGCAATTGTCAATTACTTGCTTAATTTGTTGTTTATAATGCAGGGCATAATCAAAGCATTAAAGAATGTCATGCCTCAAGCTTCAAGGAGGATCTGTGTCCTGCACTTCTACAAAAACTTTGCCTCAAACTATCCTAGTATGTGCATATTGACCATATATTACTTGATTCATTATCTGCTGTTTGTGCCTAATATTAACATGTCTTTTATTGCGCTCCCCTTAAAATGGTGAAGGTGCATGGGTTCGTCTTTTACATTGCTGCCAATGCATATTTAGAATTTGTTTTCAAAAAGGACATGGAGAAAATTAAGGACAAGGATATTTCTACTTTTCATTGGTTAAGAGACAATAAGCCATTGGAACATTGGGTAAGGTTTAAATTTGATCAGACCCTAAAGGTAGATAATAATACAAACAACTTTGTTGAGAGTTTCAATAATGCAATTGTCAAGCATAACGGAAAGTCAATCTACACTATGTTGGAAGAGATTAGAAAGCACCTGGCAGTATGCTTGCAAGATATGCCACTGACTTACCACCTTTGACAGTCATAGTAATGTTGGAAGAGATTAGAAAGCTTATTGATGCTAGATTTGATAAGAGGTTTCAATTGTCAGCTGATTGGGAAGGCAAAGTGATACTATTTGTGGAGAAAAAGTTTAAGCAACTTGAGTTAGAGTCTAGAAACCACAGTAACTTAGTACCAGTTGGGAGGGGGGAGTTTGATATTAGAGAGGGATCCACAAATTTTACTGTAAAGTTGGCAGACTATTACTATGACTGTCAAAGGTGGTAAGTCAGTGGCATATCTTGCAAGCATACTGCCAGGTGCATTCTAGCCTACACTACAAGTTGGATGACTATTGCTATCCTTGGTTTCATGTTGAGAGGTATAGGAAGCTTTATGATGGGATAATTCACCCCATTCCTGACTCATGCTTCTGGGGGGAGAGTGAATTGCCTGCTTTGGATCTCCCTTTTGAGCTTACGAAGAAGGAAAGGCTAGAAGCACAAAGGAAGGAAAAGCAGACTTCTCATCCCTCCACAACTGTCTACCATCCAATTGAGTGGCACTAAGAGGTGCAAGAAGTGCAAGCAATTGGGTCATAACAGCCTCACATGTGGCCAGCCAAGGGATGAAATTGGCAGACTTAAATACAAGAAGAAGCTTTGAAAGAAGATTGATAATCCAGTTGAGAGGCCAAGAAAGATCCAAAGAGTCAGCCAAGCTTCTACGTTAACAACAGCAGCATCAAGGGTTCCAACTCAGTCCAGCCAAGGTATTTAAGTCATATTTGATGTATTTTCGATGCTTCATCTTCAACTTCTTGTATAAGCTACCTGTATCATTTTGGTGGTTCTTTTTGGCTAATGTTACAATTAGTTGTAATTGTTATGGATGTTAGTGTATGTATGACAAGAACATATTGTGTATGACAAGTACATGCATGTTGTGTATGACAAGTACATGCATGGATGGATAGCTTCAGTTCAAGCATGGATTCAGAGTGCAATTTCCGCTTCTTCTACTTGTATTCAAAACATGTATTTTTCAGCTTAAGTTCAAGTACAATTGTCTTCTTCCTAATCAACTCCAAAAAATTACACCAACTACAACTACACTTTCCCACATACAAGATCTAAATAAAATATGAGGACTTCATAACAACCAACCTTACATAACAACCATCTTCTAACATACTACAATATTAAAACAAGTGCAAGCAATACAATTACACCAATCTCTAACATAGCAAGAATGCTCTGCCCTTTGTCTAGTATTTTCAACATCATCTTCAACTCCCTTAGCTCATGCTTGACTATCTCAATCTCACTTAACAATCTTTTCTCCCGATTTGGATTTGCTTCATCCACCCATCCTAAAAACTTCCCGCATCTCAAACACTAGGCATACATTCTACCTGAGTCTTGGCTTAAATGTGACACCTTTCTTATTCCTTCAATATTACACCTTGGGTACATGACAGTTGCCTATTCATGGTCACCTCTCCTAGATGAAGTTGATCCTTGCATTTCACCTTCAGATCTGAGTTCACTCATCAAAACAGAGTGAGTTTAAATCCAACTAAGGTTATGCAACACTAAGCAAACTTTGAAGATGAGAGAGTAACAGAGTGCTTTGAATGGGAGAGAGACCAACAGCCAAAAAAAATTAACAAACTTACCTTCTTCTCTTGCTTCAATGGCATCCTTCAGCTGTGGAGAAGAATAGAGTGGGGAGGAGAGAAATGGGAAATTAGGGGAGGAGAGAGATTGTCGGTAAATAGGGAGGAGAGAGATTGGAGGTTACCGTTATACCTTCACCCTTTCGAAGGGTATAATTGGAACACTATATTAAAATTGCAATTCCCGCCTAAAACTTATCGGCACTTACACATTTGTCATCGAAAAGTACTCCCTTAATAATTACCTGACAATGTTGTGCATCACAGAATAAATTCTAATAACATGGTCCCCTAAAAATTATTTTCATAGAAAGTATGGTACCTCGGAGTCATTTTTTGATTAAAAACTTAGGTTAAAATATTAACTGCATCGGTCCCAATATCTCATTCGCACAAAAAAAAAGGAAGTACTTCTCAATAGTATTCATTTCTTTGGATTTGTCTCTTCATCTAGGTTTTTTTTCACCTTCCCTATAATTCAATTAAAAATGATAAGAGTTGATAAAACACTACATATATTTTATCCCCTCCGGCCCCCACCCCCCCAAAAAAAAACCATATCATTATATGAGATGACATTAAATAAACATGACTCGATCGACATTTTAACTTATTTAATCAAACACGCTAAGCTAATGTAAAATGCAATGCATATTCAAAGAGTCTTGGCTAGGTGGGTTTGAGGAGTTAAATGTAGCATACTTTTTCCTAAATTATAGATACACTATTTTCGCTACAACTTAGAACTAGATTTTCCCTTTTTTTGGGTGAGAGGACCGCAAAATTTATAACTTCGAACTAGATTAAAAATCATACATGGCATATAATGCTCCCCAAGGTTAAGGGTGAAGTAGAAGACAATTTGAAAGAAATACATTATAATTTGATTTGAAAAACTACTACAGGTTAGATATTTGAATTAGCCGTGGAATTGAAAAGCTACTAACTCCAAAACAGCCAATTTTCGGCCTCATTTCTTCATCTATTTCATTCTACTATAATCCACCATCTAATTAAGATTTAAATTTGGATTAGAGTAGAAGAGAGTGAATTGAAGTGGAGATTATGCAAGGATTCCAACCTGCGTTTGCAATGACGGTTCAAGCACGTTCTTGGCTGGGTAGTTCTCTTTCCTTCCTTTGTCTTTTCTTATTTTAGGATTTATGTTTGTAATTTGGATTAGCTTTTATTGTTTTGATCTTGGATTTATGCAAAAGTACATAATTTAGTTAACAAATACTACTTGCTAGTTAGCTTGAAATGTATGCTGACTTTTTAAGTTCGAGAAAAATCTACGAAAACGCACTGTCAATCGTACGTAGTTAACTGGTTTTGATTGTGTACTTGATTAGACTGTGTGGATAGTGAAAAATAGCCAAGAATATGAATATTTCTAATGCTATTGTAATGGCCCTAACTTAATAAATCTTTATGGATAATTAAGCGTACGAAAATAATGAAACAAAATAAGTCAAATTCAATTCGGAACATTATTATTGCCTCTCTTGGAGAAATAAGGCAATCACATCACTATTAGCGAAAACTCTTGACAAGATCACCTTTGCAAACTTAATGTTTGCATGACCAAAGCACTGAAGTTATTAATAAGCATTCAGAGCAGTTATGTAGTTTAATGACGATCCAATTTTTTTTTTTACATTCATCCAAGTTCTATCAGCCCTTAAGTCAAAAGTTCGTTCACATGTATCCAAAATAACCTAAGGACAAGAGTTAGTGGTCACTACCTTGACTAGCTTCTCTTGTTCCTTTCACTTTGAGGTTCTTGGTTAACTTTAACTTGCTTTTCCTTCCCTAAAAACAGTTTAGGAAACACAAAAATAAGAAAAAATGAGATGCAAACTCAATACATTGTTTTAGCACTGTCAAATAAATATTTTGTAGAGAGTCAGTGAGCGCACAGACAATTTCAAATCAAGCTTGAAAAATATCTCTTAAATAGGACTGCACTCAAAATTCCTAATGAAATTATTTAATTTTTTGGCTAGGACTTGGATCCAAACATATGAACAGTAGTCATAACGTCTGTGAACATATGAACTGTGGATTTCGCAATTAACGAGACGGGCCCCAAACAATGTATTTTGCTAGCATAACTTATTAACAGTGATTATTGAATATCAATTAATAAACAATGAAATGAGTCCTAAGGATTCCATTGTTGAATAAAACATTCCAATAAACTTCTAATATTAGCAAATGAAAATTTTGGACACATTGCAATGTACAAGCAATAACATACCTTGCTAAATGAGTCATTGTTTCCTAGATTTTGACTTCGGTCCCCTTTCTATGGGTAGCCTTGATGGAACCTATGGGTTCAATAAAAATTTTAATTCTCGTACTCCTTTAAATCTTATAGAGCATATTTAGAAACTTTTGCACTTCACATTCTCTTTAGAATTTTTTTACATTTCACTTTGAATTTAGGAATAGCCAACGTAGGCATTCATTTTAAATAAAATAAAATTGAGCTCTAATTTTTTAATGATTATGCAAGATCCCACTCTCTTAGTCCATGTTGCTCATTTGCTATTTCTTTCTTTTTGGGGCGTTACCTCTTTATAAATCCAATGACTTTATTACCTAATCAATTTTTCCATTGCTTGATTCAATTTTCTCATAGAAATAATTTTATCCCTTTAATTTAAGCCTAATCACTCCTTTACTTATTACTTGATTCCATTTCATATGCCAAATTTTAGCCTTTTGTCATGAACAAATTACCCAAAATTCATTTCCAATTGGATAATCTCATTCCCTTGGAAAAAACTTATCCTTGGTTGTAGTTAGAAAACTTTATTTATTTTTCCTGATCAAGATTATGGCCAGTCACCACTAGGCCTGTGTAATAGACCGGGTGTCCATTGGGTCTAAGTGGATGGACCCAGAAAAATAGGTAGAAATTCTTTTCTTTTGGTTCTGATTAAGCCATAGAACGGGTAGATAATGTATTGAGTATTTTTACGTTCCTTATATGATGATTACAAACTACATTCAACATCAACTTCACTGATTTTCAGCTCTTCTCCTATTGTGAGTGGTTCCGAGGATAATTATTTTGATGATTATAATAGTTTTATTCGTGGACGATATAGACCACAAGTAGGGAGATCGCAACTTGACTTATGCTTCACTACTAAAAATTCGGTTTATTCCGACGGAATATTCCGGTGAAAAATAGGTCCGTCGGATTTAGAAAAATTTGCTGGAATTCCGACAGATTTTTCAACGGACCTATTTTCCCCGGACGGATTTCGACGGAATTTCCATCGGAAAATTTAAAAAATTTTCAAAAAATTTTTTTGCCCCGAGTTGAATGGAGAGAAAATTCAAAATTTTGTTGAATATTCGGATGGCATATTCTGTCGGAAATTCTCTTACAAAACTCGTCCCACGTTTCATTTTCGTTGCTCAATTCGTAAAATGGAGAGAGATAGAGAAAGAGAGGGAGCATCGCCACTTGTCATCGCCCCATCGACGCTTGCTGCCATCCCACCGCCACCACCTCCTCTCGCCATCATTCGTCATCAACTTTTTGAGAAGGTTTTCTCGTGTGTAATTTGTACAAACTTGTAGTTAATTAAGTATATACGTTGAATTTTATAATTTGTATAATTAGTTTACATGCAATTATGCAAATTTAATAGTTTATATAGTTAGTTTGTTACACTGATATTAGTTTGTTAGGATGATAATTTGTTCTCAACTTTGTACTTTGTTGTTAAAGAATTATAATTTTCTATTAGTGAAGCATAATTTAATGCTAATATCAATTTAACGTCAATGATGAGAATTTATTGTGTATTAGATACATTCAAAAATGTTTTTATAGTTCGGTATTATATTTTTTATTTTTTTAAACGTCGGAATTTCTGACGAAATCTGTCTAGTTCCGATGGAATTTACAACGAGATCCGCAAAAAAAAATTTTTTTGAAATTTTTTCTGGAATTTTTTTTGCATCCGACGGATGAATCCGTCGGTCGCCCAGTTTTGTCAGAATTCCATCAGAGAAGCGGTGCGACGAACTTGCTATTTTCATCAGAATGGCATGAGACTTGTTGACTATCCTTGTTAGTACTGTGCCCTTAAAGTCTACATTTGGTTTAGATGGCAAAACCATCCCACCCACTCATAGTGCATTAAATCCAAAGACCGTACATGCATTGGTGTGTTTGCAAGATTGGCGATGCGCAAAGTATGACGTTAGAAATAATATTGACAATGATTCTAACTCAGAAGATGAAGGAGGGTATGAGGATACGGAGGATGATGAAAGACCCTTCTTTTCGGTAATCCTAGTAGAATGTTATTTATGAGTAATACAAGACTTGTTGATGTATATAATGTTGCGTATATGATGCAATGTATTCATAGGTTTGAGTGTCCAAGACCTTTGAACGCGTCCGATTATAGTAGGCAGTTGCTAGGTAAAGGGGTTTTTTCGCTTCCTATTTAATGAAGACTTATAATGAATGAAATACTTCGTAATCTTTTTGGCTTCAAATTGCTCGAATATGAGATTTTGGCCCTCAAATGTCTTATGGTCTGTTTACCAGTTAATGGTGCTTGCTTTGGATCCTTGGTTATGTTGGCCCATTGCTTTTGATGCTTGATTATGTTGGCCCATTACTTTTTTATTTCAATAATGCTTCATTTAGGAGCCCAACATAGAAACTTAAACTGATATGCTTGGAGTTATTGGGTTAAGGACATTTCATGGGCATGCCAAGATCTATTAACCCATGACCTAATCCAGCACATTAACAACTATGCTTAGCTCGACCCAGCCAGTTTTGTTAATGGGCCGGCCCCGGCCTATTATTGTCCACCTCTATTCACCACTATCTTTTATGATATAGGCTAGGTACCCATTTTAATTCAATTAGCCACTCCAAAACTAAGTCATCCAAAAACTTTAGCTTGAACTTAACCTCATAGCTTAGTCAACCAATCTCAATGTGACTAAGGCACAATTACACTTCTAAGTTTTACAAATGGAACCACTAACTAAATCAATTCATAATCTTACAACCATTTCAACCTCCTTCCCATCCTCAATTACATCAAGCATTCCACTTAATTATCATACCAACATCAGTAATCAACATGGTTCAATCATAATATAATCCAAAACAAGCACTCATATATAATTTCAATTAAGCAAATTGGCGTAAACTTGCTTGAACTTCACTTGAACATAGACCTAATCAATGGGTTGGGGCTCCGTCTAACCCTATCCTAGAAAATGAGGGTTAGGGTGGGCTTTTTTTGCCTCTTACCCACCCCTACCCTCAAATTGAGGGTAAGTAATTATGATGAGGTCTTGACCCTCTAACTCGACTCATTACCTCCCTTTTAAAAAAAAATTCAAAATCAAAATCAAAATAAAAGAGTTTAGGTTTCATTTGTTCATAGTCTTTGGCTTTCTGCTTTCTCATCTCCTTTTATCTCCGCTATCACTCACCATCTCCAAATCTAATTAGCTCTCAACCTTTTCACACTTCCTCCCTAATATTTGGAGTAGTTGTTTTAATGAACTACTTGTTATAGTTACTAAATTATGCATTAGAATATATATAATTATGATATTTTTTATTTGAATCTTCTATTATCGCTTGACCTTTCGTTCGTTTAAAAAGATTTTTAATGAATTTTTTGATAAAAAAGAAACTTAGCAAAAAATCTCATTTTTTATATACAAAAGGTTTGAGGGTGGGGTTGACCCGATAACCAGTGGCGAAGTTAAGAATTTTGAAGAGAGGTATCAGAATTAATAGTACACAATATAAAATTTAACAATAGTCATAAATTGAAATTCCTTAGCTAGCTTGAAGGTACTGAGAATTTCCTGACAAGCTTGTTGAAATATCAGTGTATTTTGGCCGAGAATTGAAATTAAACCTATAAATTAAGCAAATTTGAAATTGAAATTGGCAAACAAACTCATAAATCAAACAATAAAAGCAAATTAATCTCCTAGAATTGAAATTAAACATATAATTAAATAAATTTGGAATTAAAATTGGCAAATAAACTCACAAATTAAACAATAAAAGCTAATTAATCTACAAATTGAAGATTAACCAAGAATTGAAATTAAAGCTAAAAATTGAACCAATTTAGAATTGGAATTGGCAACAAATAAAACAATAAAAGCATCAATTAATCTACATATTAAAGAATTAAGTAAGAAAATCCCGTCAATTAGAGTATTTAAACTAGTATTTTTCTTGAAGAAATGAAGTTAGCATTTAAACTAATATTAATAAAAAGAGAAATCACAAATTTGGAGAAGGGAGGTGGGTTGTGGTTGAGGCTTGAACATGCAACGAACTCCATTGAGCGGTGGGACAAGCAGCGATTGGAGTAGTGGGCGGTGACGAAGGGTTTGCGTGGGGGTTGGGGTTTTGTCCGACATAATGTCGAATGGGGAGGGGGATAGGGTGGTTCGAAGGCAGAAAATAAAATTTAAGAAAATACAATTGAGTGTGTTTATGAGAGGATTCAACCCTACACCCTCACAAACTCACAAAATCCAATAAATCCACCTTGAACCACTAAACCAGATGCTACTTCATGCCTTTATTTCGCACGCACTTTGTTTATCAACATTTTAAATTTGCTGTATATAGTAAATTTTTTTCGAGAGGGGTGTCGGGTGACACCACTGACACCACACTGGATCTGCCCCTGCCCATAACCCAAAGGTACCCACAGGGTCAGGGTCAAACATACGCTGACTCGCATGAGGGCCAGGTAGGGTTATGTTCGAGAAAATCCTATCAGTTGACCTTTATGACCTGACCCTCGACCGAACTGATCTTCAATTTGATTAGGTCTACTTGAACACCTTTAACACCACCACTTTTATGCAATCTATCCCGACAATTCATTGGCAATTACTGATTTATACTCAAATAATTCAACTATTTCACAACTCAATATATTAGTTTCACTAAATAAAATACAAATTTACAAATATAAATATAGTGAATGAGGTAGAAAGGGTTACTTTTGTTGAGACAGGGGTGGGAATGGGTGGATTTGTAGAGTATACGAGGTGGTGGTGACGTCAGAGCATCATACGGGGGTTGCCGATGGTCAAAGGACAGCTGGATGTTAGGCTACGCTGCCCTGTCCTTGGTGGTCAACAGAGGAGGTTGCAGCACGAGGGGGAGCAGACAGAGGCAATTGCAACAACGAATGGCGATAATCGAAGGCTGACAATGACGATGGGCGGCGATGACTGTGGTGGTCCGGTGGCAGAAGCAGCCGTAGCAGGAAAGGGTTTTTTAATGTTATTGTGACTCTTCTCTTTTTTCTCACTATTGCTGCCTAAAGTTTGTTCCCACTTTAGTAATTTCTTTAAATTCTAGTTAGATTTCATGAATATGGAATTTAGCTCTTCCCTTTTTCCTAACTTCAACTTTGTCAAAATCAATTATGCTCCAATCATGTTATCCAATTTACCGTGTCGTCAAGTTTTGACGACACATTTGGCTAAAATCAATTTGCTATCTTTATTTCACTATATAATTTCCTTTTTTAAAATTTAAGAAAATTAAATCAACTCGATTAATTTTGGCATTATTCGGATGCATAAGCATACTTGTGCACATATGCACGTTTTTACATAATTTTTTGCACTTAGATGTGTTTAACCAAAAATTCGTGATTATATAAATTACTCAACTTAAGCATTTTCTTTGTTATATGTTAAATTTTGTGCAGCTCATTACTCTGATGAATATTTATAATCATATAACTAATGCAAGATTAATATTTATTAAATACGATTAAGTAATAGAATGTTACAACTACGCCTTGAGGATCCTTTTTTGGAATTTGGCCCAATTGACACTAACCACATTTCCGCATATTTGGTTGATTGAACAGCCTTCTTACCATCTAACAAATCCAAATTTCCTCTCATTTCTTCTAACAACTTTATTAGGAACATAAGTGTCGGCCACATTATCTAAAGAAGCAAATTCACCATGCAATCTCACAACACTAATGTTGGAAGGCAAATTCTCAATAAAAACCAAATAAAGGTGTGCATACCTTTGCTTTGTCAAACAGGGCTTCTCATGCTCTTTATTTTGGACATAATTCTTGAGCTCTCTAGTCTAGGTGGATGAATAGAAAATGGAAGATACAGAGAAAAAAAAAACCATTTAGTTCTTTCAAGATAGTGAGAATTTCCTTAGTTTGATCATGATGGTCACTAGTATTTCATGTTGTTTGAGCAGACATTAATATAACACCCCAGTAAGGTCGAAGTCTATAACTTTATACACTTCCATTAAATAATGTACTTGTTGAAAAGTATAAAAGAGATTGTCGGATAGACAAAAGTAAAATAAAAACATATTTTATTCAAAGTATAATATAACGGGAAATCTATGAGAAGATTGTTTAGAACAATGTGAGTGTATATCTATAAGGTCCTATGCTACTGAATAACTACATATTTGTCATTAAGGAGATAGTTTGAGTTAGTATTGTAGAACTTTGATTGTTATGAAATTGCATCCACTCCCATCCCTTGCAAAAAATAACACTCAAAACTATCCTCATTATATTGGTCTAGGACTAGTAGGGAGTGTGCATGTGTGCGCGCTCGTCTGTATATATAGTCTACACACGTAGCATACTGGATACATCAAAGTGGTATTAGCAGCATCAGGTTTACATCAAATTAAGAAAGTGTGGGATTGAGTCCTATTAGTAATATTGATGAGATAGGAGACCTTCTTTCACATAAGATCATTTGTTCCAACCCCTCATGAATAAAAATAAGTTAAGAAACCTTAATTAGGGGCGTCCCAAATTCAAAGAGCAAAGGCTATGTATAATAAAGTTTTGTCAAGTCTCAACTCAGCTCGATTGAACTTGTTCATTACTTTGAAAGAGAAATAAATCATGCTTTATGTTAATACTTAAAGTTTGAGTCAGTTCAGATATTTATTTCAATATTAAAAGATATATTTGACCACTATTATTGTAAGTTGGTATTTATAGTATTTTAAAATTAGAATGACTTTGCAAACCAATTGTGCAAATGTTTGAATTGTCAAGACCACTGAACTTAGGCTGGGATCAATCAATACTCATTTCGACCGAATTTAATTTAGACACTTGATTTAACCAGCCACAGCTTGAATGTTTGTAGAGCATACACTAGCCATGTTTAATGAAATTTAGATTCCGTTAACTCAGAAAAATTATTCAGAGAGCAAAATCTTTTCTAGTGTACGAAAAAAATTATTACTATTAAGATAAATAAATCAAAATTAAGATTATACTGCAAAATGGCCATGAATCTTCTTCACTTGTACATTTCCTCATCGACCATATATCATTCCAAAAACCAAGTACGAAAACTCTCGGCCATTAATGTGGAGGAATTTTCAAGCCCGCCAACCATAGGTAAACCATGGTAGGCCCCATGAATCGTGGTGGCCTCGACGGTGAACCTGAGGTTAGTGCCACAGTTGCGTTTTTGGGCTTGGTGGTAGGAAAATTTGACAGTGGAGTCCACAGTCAGCCTGTGGTCCCCTCCATAGTCCGTGGGAAACGATTATTTCTGATATTTTCATCGGGATTGATGCCTCCTCAGCTAAAATGTGTGTCTTTTCACCATGGACCTGCAACAACTGATACATCTTTTTGTTATGAGGCATGTATATAAGATAATAGGCTATGCATAAGAATAATATACATAATTCATGTGACTGACTGTAGCACCCCATTGATTAAACCTAGAAAGAACCTTAAATGTTACACTTATGCTTCAGCATCTTATTCCTAAGATTATTTGTAGTACAACAAATAAGTTTTAAGGAAAGTGATCGTATCATAATTTGTTGAATTATCGCGCACCACATTCAATCCTATTGATCTAACAATCTTAAGACTTATTTCATAATGGAAACACTTTGTGAGATGACCTCAAACTTTTAGAAATTAGACAAATTTGAGGTTGTCGGGTTCTGTCGGTGGCAAAAGAAGATGCATTTTCTTCTGACCACTTTGAATGTTGTGTATGTTCTAAATACTCCTTACCTCATCAAGAATGATAATGAAACTCTCGAGCAAGCCTGTCAGAGGTCTAAGTTCGAAAAGGATGACTACGTAGTCTACATTTGTCGAGGACACATATTTAACATGTCGGATGCCTTCTTCGATGTATATCAAGAGGTGGAATCTGTAACGAATATTTGGGAAGTATTAGAGAACAAGTACATGACAGTGGATGCCTCTAGTAAGAATTTCCTTGTAAGCCAGTTTAATAATTATAAGATGGTTGAAGAACGTTCCCTTCTAGACTAGTTGCATAAAATTCAACGTATTTTGAATCACTTTAAGCAACAAAAGATGCACATCGATGAATCTATTATAGTTTCTTCTATAGTAGACAAAGTTTTCCCCTCTTAGAATGACACTAAAAGAACCCTAAAGCATAAGAAAGAAGAAATGTCCCTTGAGGATTTAGCTAACCATCTTCGTATAGAAGAAACATTGCGTATGCAAGATGAATGAAAGGAGCATGTCTCCAAGATTCATGTAGTTAAAGAGGCAGATTTGAGTCATGGATAGAAAGGGACCAAGAAGATGCCTAATAAGGACAACAATAACAAGAAGACAAATGTAGTTTGTTGGAAATGTAACAAACCAAGCCAAAGAGAGATTACACCATTGGAAGTGTAAGCACGTATTGAACAATCAAAAGGCTAAGACAAAGGACAGCTTTGCAGCCATGATCTTTGATCAAATCAATGTTGTCCAAAGTGACAATGATTGATGGATTGATTCGGGTGCTTCCAAGCATATGCGGAAGGACCACTTATTTTTTAGGACTCTTGACCTGGTTGAAGATAAGAAGGTGCTCCACATGGGCAATACATCTATTTTTGATGTCAAAGGGATAGACCAAGTAAAATTAATCTTTACTTCCGATAAAATCCTTACAGTAAAATATGTATATTATACACCAGAAGTTAGGAAGAATTTTGTTTCGGAACTTTAAACAAGTGTATGAATCAGATAACTTTATTCTATCTAAGGGTAGTGTCTTTGTGCGGAAGGGCTATGCTTGTGGTGATATGCTCAAACTAACTTTAATCACTACTTCTAGTGCTAATAAAATTAATGGTTTTGCTTACATGCTTGTTCATTATGTTTCTTTTCTGTGACATAATCTTCTTGGACATGTGAATTACAAAAGATTGAAAGAAATGTCTAGACTTGAGTTAATTCCAAACTTTGATGGAAACATAGTGAAATGCAAGACTTGCATGTTAATCAAAATCACTAGAAGTTCTTTTCCTAATGTTTAAAGGATCACCAAATTACTTGAATTAATTCATAGTGAATTTGGTGACTTTCATAGCATTCCTTCTTTTGGAGGAATGAAACACCATATCATGATTTTTAAAGGTATTGCCAAGTACATTTATTCCATGCTAAAAAATGAAGCACTATACAAGTTTAGGATCTTTATGAATGAGTTTGAATTACATTGTGAAGCCTTCATTAAAAGACTAAGATCGGATAGGGATGGTGAATATTATGATCCAAACTTTTTCCAAACTACCGTGATAATTCATAAGGTCACAGCACCATACACACCACAGCAAAATGGTGTGGTGGAAAGGATAAACTGAACTTTAACTGAAATGGTAAATGTTATGCTTTATAATTCTAGTTTAAGCAAAGGCTTTTAGGGTGAAGTAATGCTCACAGCATGCTATATCCTAAATAAAGTTCCTAATAAGAGGAATTCTATTACCTCTTATGAGTTATGGAATAAGAGGAGACTAAACCTGAGTTATTTCAGAGTGTGGGACTCAGAGTTTGGAATTTTAGGGCTATTGTAAGAGTCCCGAAATCTAAGAAAAGAAAATTGGGAGAAAGAGGGATTAAGTGCATTTTTGTAGGCTATATTGAATATATGAAAGCCCATAGGTTTATAGTCATTGAACCAAATGCTTCGATTACGGTGAACACCATAATAGAATCAATAGATGCAATTTTTGATGAAAATAGATTTTTTTCAATTCCTAAACACAATGATCTTATTCTAAGTACTATGTCTCCAAGTAATGGACAAGAACAAGGACGCACAGTTGAAATAAGGAGTAATTGGATTAGAAATGAGAAATCCTTTAGGTCGGATTTCTTTGTCTACTTAGTAGAAGGGATTGGGGATTCCATTGAAAATAAAATTCCCTATGTTTATAGCATTGGCGTAGATCCTAGCACTTTTAAAGAGGCTATAGACTTAGATTCTAGCACTTTTAAAGAGGCTATGGAATCTCAAGATGCCTTTTTTTGGAAAGAAGTGGTCCAGGATGAAATGGATTCTATAATGGAAAATAATATTTATATGCCAGTTGATGTACCCTCTGGATGTAAACATATTATATCAAATTAGATCTTTAAAAGGAAAATGAGAGTAGATGGTACCATGGAAAGGTTTAAATCGCAGTTAGTAATAAGGGGCTTTAACTAGGGACATTGTATTGACTACTTTGACACATATGCATTGGTAGCTAGGATTGCAACCATTAAAATCTTATTGCTCTTGCTGTGATTCAAAAACTCTTGATTCACCAAATGGATGTAAAAATTGCATTCTTAAATGGCGAGTTAGAAGAAGAGGTGTATATGAAACAACCAAAAGGTCTTGTAATTCCAGACCAAGAAAAGAAAGTATACAAACTCATAAGATCCATGTATGGCCTAAAGCAAGCTCCTAAGCAACGACATCAAAAATTTGATGAAGTAGTACTCTCATTTGGTGTTAGTATCAAAATGAATCTGACAAATGTGTTTATTCTAAGTTTGAGCATGAAAATGTTGTGATTATATGTCTATATGTTGATTATATGCTGATTTTTGGAACTGATTTAGAGGAAATGGAGAAAACCAAATGTTTCATTTTTCCAAGTTCTCCATGAAAGACACTGGGGAAACTAATGTCATACTCGGCATTAAGATTGTTAGAAATAATGATGACATTTGCTCAAGTCAATCTCATTATATTGAGAAAGTACTTGGGGGGTTCAAATATCAAGATTGCTGCCCAATAGCCACTTCTTTTGATCTATTTATAAGTTGGCTTGAAATAGTAGAAGACTTGTTGCACAACTTGAATATGCAAAGGTTACGTTATAGGGTAATTGATGTATGCCATTACAAGCAAAATGTCAGATATTGCATTTGCCATTAGGAAACTAATTTAATATACTAGTAATCTTAATAAGTTTCATTGGCATGCAATAGGTCGAGTTTTGAAATACCTAAATAAAACTCAAGACTATGACCCATTTTATTTGGGTTATCCTATGCTCTTAGAAGGATATTCAGATGCAAGTTGGACAACTAACAGAGAGGATTATGCCTCGACGTCAAGTTAGATATACTTGCTCAATGGTGAAGCAATATCTTGGGCTTCCAAGAGGCAACCATGAATCGCATATTCCACCATGGCTGTTGAGTTTGTAGCCTTAGCAGCAGCCAACAAGGAGACATAATGACTACGAAATTTGTTACTGGAAGTGCCTTTATGGCCAAAACCAATTTCGCTACTCTCCATCCATTACGATAGCAAATCAACGTTATCTAATGCTTATAGTCATGTGTATGATGGCAAGTCAAGACACATTGGACTTAGACATGCTTGTGTTCACCAATTAATAAAGGATGGAGTAATTACTGTTGATTATGTGCAAACAAGTGAGAATATTGTAGATCCTTTAACAAAAGGCTTAGCAAGAGACCTGGTACTGAAAACTTTAAGGGGGATGGGACTTAAGCCACATCTCTTATCACTAATAATGAAGCCTTAACTTAGAGCTTGATATGATATTAAGTTTTAAGTTGAAAGAGTGACAACATTACATAGTGATTGATGGGACTAACATATTTCATCCCAAAGTAAGAGTGCTTGTGAACTGTAATATTACAAGAGGGTAAGCTATGCTCTTAATAGACATTGATTGAATGACTTGTGTTATAAAAGCATGATTTTAAGGTCTACCTATGTGTAGGGGTGAGAATAGGGCAGGTCTGGGGTGTGTTTAGTCGTATCCTCAGCCATACCTATTTTCAAAATTAGCACCCATACCTATACCCATACCCATGGGGTGTTGTAAAGCTATATCCATACCCATACCCGCTGAGTATAACAGATATACGGGTTTTATTCGGCTGCATATAAAGAAAAAAGAATTAAATTCATTTTGTACCTATATTTGACATCAAAATGCCAATATGTTACATTAACTTCAAGTTTCTAACAATATATCATATCAAGTTAAATACAACTAAAAGTTTACCAATCAAAGTAATAAATTAGCACTCGATAGTTACAATTTCTAACAAAATGTCTCAACGAAGTCATGAATAACATACAACTTAAAGCAATTAGCAAAATATCCAAGTATAAGCAACAAATTCGAACTTTAAACAAATGGGTATAGGTTTTATATGGGGTGGATATGGGGCGACTATAGAGTGGATATTGATAAAACAGGTATAGGGGCGGGTATGGGGTGGGTAGAACCTATACCCATAACCATACCCATACTCATATCCATATACATTTTAGTAATACTCACCCCATACCCATTTTTTTTTTCCATTTTCACCATCTATACCTATATCCATTGGGGCGGATTTTGTGGGTTCTAGACAGGTGGGTTTTTTGCCGACCTTACCTATGTGATTATGAAGTGTGACCACTTCGAAGAGCTATAGGGCTTGTCTTAATGCACTCATAAAGGATATGAGTACATGATCGGATAATAGTGTCGAAATATTAAGTGTAAATTTGAGATTTATGTGTGAAATGTATATAATTAATGAAAAAGGTGGTATAGTTCAAATATTTGTCTAGTATTACGTTCAGATTAATTAAAATTATGTTCACTTAGTGAAAGTTCAAATTGTAAGATACTTTCATTATACATAAATCTTCGGGTTTACTCGGCTGTTACTATGTATCTCTCTTCTTTCTTGGAATGATAGGGGCTTGTATGACTTGAAAATGACGTGGGATTGTGGAGGAATTTCAAGCCCGCCACCAGCACGGTTTTGGGTAAACTGTGGTAGGCCCAATGGATCGTGGTGGCCTCCACGATGAACCCCCATGGTTATGGTTTCGGGCTTGTTGGTAGGAAAATTTGACAGTGGGGACCATGGTCAGCCCATGGCCCTCTCCACGGTCCGTAGGAAACGGTTATTTCTAGTATTTTCATCCAGATTGATTCATCTTCAGCCAAAATGTGTGTATTTTTACCATATACCCACCAGAACTAGTATATCTTCATGTTATGATGCATGTATATAAGATAGAGAGCTATGCGTAAGAATAGTATGTACAATTTATGTGAGTGACTGCAATACCTCATCGATTGAACTTTAAGAGAACCTTGAATGTTACATTTGTTCTTCAATATCTTATCCCTAAGATTATTTGTAGTAAATAAATAAATTTTTAAAAAATAATTGTGTTATAATTTGTTAAATTATTCATTATCGATTAAAAGAGACTTAAACTGAAAACTATAAATAAAAAAGAAAAATTGACTGGCTGGCATCGTTCAGTTCAGGTGGGATAGTGCGATAAGTGCGTCTATTCCTCTTTCATTTCCTTTTTAATATTAAAAAATCTAGTAGTCATTTTTGGATTAAAACAAGAAAAGTTTAAAAACCCTTCTCTCTCCGCCGTCTCAGCTCCGGCACTTCCAACTCCGATAGAGTTTGAGAGAGAGAGAGAGCGAGAAAGGTAGCGAGAGAATGGGAGCCCTTGCTCCTGGGACTGTAACTCCATGGATTCCCGAAGACGACCTCTTGCTCAAGAACGCTGTCGAGGTTAACTTACATCCTCTTGATTACTTGCTTCCTCATTCAATTCATTTCCTCCTTTTCAGTTTATGAACTTTGCATTTTGCTGTATTTTTGTCGAATTTGGTCTTATTCGTCTTTAATTCTGTGTTAGTGGCGCTGAATTAAGAGCTTCGTCTTAGTAGTTTCATTCTGAAATTGATGGTTCCCTGTTTGAGGGGAGAATTTGGAGTCTTCTATCACTAGTTATTTACTTGGTGCTTGAATTGTGTTGCTGAGCACGCTATACTTTTTTGTCGGTGTTTGAGAATTGAGATGCTATTAGATTGTTTAGTTTCTCAGTGCAATTGAAAGCATTGAGAATAGTTGTTTTTGAGATGATAGTGTTTAGGGTTTAATGGCATTTAGTTGGACTAATTGTTGCTGCAATGGTAGCTTCCCGATTTGTTTCTCTGTGCTGGTTATGTTTAACTGAAGTATAACACAAGAGCTGGGGTCTAGGTGTTAGGTTGCCCTCCCGTCTTTGCTGGGTTGGGGGGACATGTGTATTTGTTGGGAGGGGAAGGGGGTTATATTTCCCTTCTAGCGAAAAGTTGGCGAGTTGAAAGCCCATTTTCACCCATTTTCATACTTGTTCACCTTGGCTTTTTATGGTTACAGTGTCGCTACATGGGCCAAACATTGACAAAATTTGAACCAGTGCAAAATGCTGTGAAACCACGTTTTTGCTTCAAAATGAAGCATTTCTTCTCTCAGAAACATTATTGGGACCAGAAAATATGCAGTAGTATGAACTAGAAATGGAATGAAGCTCAGTGCTTGTTGTGTAAGTCAAAATCCAAACATATTATGTATATCAAAGAGCAAAAATTGTGAAAAACTAGTAATTGCGATCAGGAAGTCCTGATGAAGCTGGAATAATAGAAGGATCCTGTTGAACATGAGCCAAGGAGTGAAGGAGGTAATAGATGGAAGTTGCATGGGGATGTAGCATCATTCACGTGGCTTCTGCTTATGATGGGTCTCTTAGCAGCTGGATTTTAAGCGTCTTTCCTTTTTTCAGCAGTTTATTTATTTATTTTTGGCATGGATGCATATAATGGGCCGTATGCTTTTGAAGCAATTAATCTTTGGGTTAACCATCATTTGTTGTTTTGATGATTTATTGCCGTACCAGGAGTTGAGTTTGGTGATGTGGTTGATCTCAACAGAACTTGTTTCTCTGCTGAAACTTGACCTTTCATTTTCTTGGAGGCTTCATAGTGTGAATTGGAATTTGAGTATTGCTGATCGCTAATATGGGATATTTGAAAGTCCAGAATGCCCAATGATGTTCATGTGTAATGACATGGTGTTCTGTATTTTCCCTCCTTTTTTTAGGTACCATGAAATACAAGTACATTAGAGTCTGCTGACATCCAGCCAGGTTGGGACATGAGGTTTAGACATATGTAGCTTACACTCACCAATTGCAGAAAAGCTGTTTGTGCTTGAGCGTAGATAGGAAATACATTCAATTTCCTCTTTATTTATAATAGGTATCATGAGAAGCATAGGAAAATATTGTCCAAAATCTCCTGATGCTAACACTCCCAACTGTGTTTTAGAATTTAGATGAATATTGATATTTTCATTACAAACAAGTAGAATTAGTCTATTCCATAATTTCTTTGCAGAACTTGTAAAAAGAACTCTAGAAGGAACGACAGATTTGCATGTGGTCTTTATTGGCTGGAAGAAGACTTACAATAAGGTGCCTCAAGTTCTTACCAGCAATCATTGAAGAGTTTCCAATAGCTTATATCTGAATTGATAGGTATAAGGAAGTTATACTATTGTTAGGAGTCCTTGAGGTAGGCATAGAGCTTTTTTGGTAACATTGGGTTGCACTGAGGATCCACTTTATGCCATTTCCTCGTTGCATTAATTATGAACGAGCTCGGTAAATGGGTTCAAGATGTACTGCCTTGGTGTCTATTATTCATTAGAAATATCATTTTAATTGATGTGTCTTGATGAGGGGTTAACAACAAATTGAAGCTTAAAGAACAATACCTTAGATTCTAAAGGATTCATGATATGTTAAGTAAATTTAAAACATATTGTCTAAAATGCAAATTTACTGATCACATGTTTGATACATGGCGTGAAATCAAAATTGATGCTTAAGTAATACCGAGACCAAAATAGTTTAGATACTTGGTTGATCATACAAGACAAAAGGGATTTTGATGCCGACATTGTTTATTATATACAAGTAACATGCAAAGATGGGATAATGCTCAGGAGTTTTTGGCTACTAGAAGCTTTATGTTAAACTTAAAGGTTGCGTACATTAGATTAGTCTTACTGTGTGTTGCAAAGTATAGGTTCATTAAGAGAGTTCAAGTAAATAAGATAATGCTAATGGAGATGATGATGATTTGTTGAATGCATGACCATACTGGGTTGGTGATAAGGAATGATGTCATTGGAGTTCAAGTGTAAATGGCTCTTATTATGGATAAGATGCATGAAGCAAAACTTAGATTGTTTGATCATGTCAAAAGGAGATTAGAACTATGGCATGACATCCTGATGCTTTTATTAGGTGGTTTGAGAATAAAATACTTGTTGAACATGATAGAGGAAAACGGGGAAAAAAAATAATTTGTGTGAGGTTGTTTTTTTTTTGGGGGGGGGGGGAGAAGCTAGACTCTTTGAAACTGATCTACCATATGACCTTGATACAAGTTTTTGATGGTGAAGGTTACAATACTTAGTAAAAATTCATTTTGAACGTTTAGCTTTGCCTTTATTACTCGTTTGTTACTTGGTATTGTTGTATTGTCTGCCATTGTATTTCCTTATTTCTCATTTATGCATTAATTGTGTATTTTCCAGTAAGCTTGCTAAACGGGATTTGGGGGATACGAAGGTGTATATTATTGGTGATGATATTGTTTTAATATCTGAACTAAAGTAGTTAATAAGCTAGAGTCTTAAGAGTTATGACGGAATACATTCGAAATATCTGTAGATTTATATGAGGTTGTTTTTTTTTTTTGAGGGGGGGGGGGGGGGAAGAAGCTAGACTCTTTGAAACTGGTCTAGCATATGACCTCTATAGGAGTTTGTCATGGTGAAGGTTACAATACTCAGGTAAAAATTCATTTGAACCTTGAGCTTTGCAATTATTACTTGCTGTTTAGTTATTTGGTATTGTTGTGTTGTCTACCATTTTATTTACATATTCTCATTTATGCATTAATTGTGTATTTACCGGTAAGCTCAGTGAAGGGATTCAGGGATGAGATACCAAGATGTATGTTATTGCTGATGACATTGTTTTAATATATGAACTAAAGTAGTTGATAATGTAGAGTCTTAAGAGTTTTAGATTAAGCGGAGTAGATGGAGTACTTGGAATTTAAGTTCAATGACGGGGGAGAGAGATACATAAGAAGTCAACAAACAACAAGAACAACAACTGCTAGTGTCATTGTTTTAATATAAGAAGTCACAAGAAGTCACCATTGGTGATATTGTGATCTTGAGGGCTTATAACATTAGAAACTTTGTGTCTCAATCATATAAGCCAAAGGAGGGGTATCTAGGAGAATGTTGTTGACTTCATACTGTTGGGATGACATAAATGAAGGAATACATTCGAAATATCCCTAGATTTATGTGATAAAAAGATCCTAGCAAGATTCAAGGGGAAATTGTAGTGTCACCATAGCATGCTGGTTAGATCGTCCTTGATATATAACTTAGAATGCTAGTTGATAAAAAAACCCTTGACTTCAACATTCGATAACAACAACTCTCAATACGGGTCCCGCTTTTGTGGGATCTGGGGAGATGTAGTTGTAGGCAGCCTTGCCTCTGTAGACATCCCTATCCACAAAGAGGCCGATTCCAAAAAACGCACATTAAAAGAATTTTTTGTAAAAAATTTAAGGTTGAAAATTTTGGTAGGCAAAAGTTAATGTAAAAGGGAACTACTCAAAAACCATCACAAAAACATAGAACAACATAGGAGAGGTAAATACTATAACTTAAACAACCGGAGGGATCATAATAACGTTGTTAAGAAGAGGGTACTACTAACATACAAAGTAAGACAAACGCAGAATTGAATGATAGCCACCACAAAATGCAACACCAAACCCAACCATTTAGAAGTCAAAGGAACACCAAGGAGCTAGCTACCAATGGTCCGCAACTTTAATCCTAGACCTCCACAGACTTCTATCCTTAGCCATCTTCTCTGTTAGTCGTAGAAATTTCAAGTCATGCTTAATCACCTTGCTTCAGCTTTTCCTAAGTCACCCTCTGCCTTTTTTACATTTCTGAAGGTGAGTCATTTCACATCTCCTCGCAGGTGCATGCTGGCACTTAGCAGTCAGTGTTAACCAGTAGAATCAGTAGGTACCATGCTCCTTTACTTAAGAGTTAGATTTGCACAGAGATCCTTTTACCATGCCGCCCTTCTATGCAGATTACAATATTCAAAACTTGAAGCTGTTTTTCTTGCTTGCCATATGTATCGGTGGTGTTGTATGTTACTTATTATCTTATTCCTCCACTCTGTTGATGTGTGTGTGTGTGTGTGTGTGTGTGTGTGTGTGTATATATATCCCTTCAAAACATTTATTTATAACCCATAATTTTTTTTTCTACATAGTGTTTTAATTGATCTTTTGGAATTAGTTTTTCTAATTGTTGAGGTAAGGGTTGTCTACATTTGGATCTTTCTGGACCTTACTTATTGGTGGGACCTACACCAGTGGTGTCGTCGTATATAATTTTTTTGCTAACCTTTTTCCTTTATATGTTTATGGATTTGTTCGGTTATTTCCCTATTTATGCCTTCTCTAATATTTACAAATTTCTCCACTTCCTTATAGCATTCTGAAAATTGCTTTTGTGGATCTCTTGGCAAGCATCTCTCTTCCTTTTGGAGACATAAGGTGATAGAATTTGGTTTTCCTTGACCATCACACTGGCAGGGATGGTGGTTCTTGTTGTAACCTTTTTGGCTTTTCCTTTCTAGAAAGTTGGATGACACTATTTCCTGGCGAGTTCCGCCTCACTTGGTGATGGTATTGTTGCACATTATATCTTTGTTGCTAGACCACTGAGCATAGTGGTCTAGGTAGTTTCATTTGAAAGGAAAAATGTCCTCTCGTTGTTGGCACTAGGCATGGTATGAGGATTTGTTACTGCCCTTATTGCAGCCCATTGGCTTGATTGCTCTTCTGTAGCCATATCACCAGCAGTATCTTAGCACAATCTTCCAGTCATATGGCATTGAATGATGACTTTTCTATAGTTTCATATGGGAGAGTCTGTAGATGGAGAAGTATTTGGGCTATCAGAAGTGCAGCCATCAGCAAAATGTAATGTCTCTGTATCCATATTTTGCTGCATGAGTAAGAGCTTAGGTAGGGATTGTGGGGGAAAATGCCTTTGTGTTCTGGATTCGGTACATGGGTCAAATTTTATGTGTGACTGCGACAATCATGATGTGCCCTTTAGGATTTTCTTGAAAGCTGAACATCTGCTTTTATCGTAACCATTGTGATATCTTACGAGAAATAATTTGATACATCTGTTGATTGCCTCATAGTCCTACATATTCTATACATTCGCCACTATATCATGATTCTTGAAAAAGAAACTGAACAATTCATCAGTATAAGTAGAATAAAGTAAGATGCATGCTTGTACAAAGTTCAAATTGTCTTCTACATCTATGACTGTTGGTTGCTGTCTCTGCTGATGCATTGGCTGGGAAAGAGCAACTAACCATGGACTTTGTGGCATATTGATTGACATTACTGATTGTCAATGTTTTATGACATTGTTCAGGCTGGCGCTTCCTTGGAATCACTTGCTAAGGGCGCGGTTCAGTTTTCTCGGAGATTTACGCTTAGGGAATTGCAAGATAGGTGGCATTCTCTTCTTTATGACCCAATAACCTCTGCAGAAGCGGCTGAGCGCATGATAGAGTTTGAGCGCTCTGTATCTAATCTGTCGTCGAAGTCTAACAGAGCGGACAATTCAAAAGAAAATAAATGTGGCCATGGAAAGAGAAAAATTGAAAGTGTTAGGCGGCGTTATTATGCCATGCGAAAGAAATTATGCAATGAGCCACTTAACCAGGGTGATTTAAGTTTTCTTGTTGCACCAGGTGATGATTGTTTTATAGGTGGAGCCGGAGCTCCTGGCTCAAACAACATGCTGGTTGATCCAGTGGCTAATCATTTTGGACTTGAGGATGCTCGTTTTAGTGGTTTGCATCATGTTTTTCCTCAAGTCATTGGGGATAATGCTCCACCTTGTGGTGCAGGTGAGTTTCAACTAGGACAACGGGACACACTTGAGGTCCCTATTGATCAAAACTCTTTACATAGGGATGTCCCTCCTATGCTGGGGAATAACATGGGTATGAATGAGAATTACCCTGGGATTGGACAAATGAATATGCCAAAAGAGCTGACAGGTCATAACATTTTTGATGCAAATGCTCTTGATGCAAATGCGGCATGTAATAATAAAGATATAATGTGCACTGATTTTGGAGGAAATGCAATCTTCAATTCCCCCATTTCTGATTGTGAAACATCTTTCCACCATCTGCAATATACATCTACACCTCCTGCAATGCCCGATTGGAGACCAATTGAGGATATTTCAGTGCCAGAAATGCCTGCAGATGTTAGCTCTGGTGGGAACAATGTGCAGACAGGAGATGCGTTCAGCATTCCTGGTGACGGCGGCGCTGCTAAAGGAGCATCTGAATGTGTGGATCCCGAGTCCAATGACCAGATGTCATGCAGTGGGCTGAGAAATTCAACAGGTTCCACAGAGGGCTACTTCGCAGAGTTGTCAGCTTCTTTGCTGAATTTCAGTGATGAAGAGATGCTTATTGGTCGGAAGGATGTCATTGATAAAACCTATTTCGATGGTCTGAGTTCACTCTTATTGAACTCACCTGGTGATGTTAATGAAGATAAAATGCCTAATATGCCAGAAACAAAAGAACCAACTGCTCCAAGCGCATATCTTGATAATGCTGGAGGTAAAGGTCCTGATGATGCAAATAATTCTGGTGACATTCTTTTGAGTGATGGTAGTCTTCAGTGTGATACAGAGACTCAGATGTCATCATGTACAACAAACAATTCTCAATTTCCTGAATTTCGTGATGGTGTTATTTTTTGCTCATTGAACACTGAGGATCCAGAAATTCCTTGCAATGACGATATTGTTTTCCCTAGTAAGCCACGGCTTCCATCTGCCCATAAGAGAACTCAAAATGAGGCTAATAACCCTGCATTAGCCAGTAAACACAACATAAGCATTCAGAGTGATGATAAAGGCCCGGGTACAATGAAGAGAGAACCAAAACGATATGGAGAATCCCATTCAGCTTCTGAGACACAAGGTCCAGATATAGGGAAGAACCATGCAGCTGATGAGCTTGGAGTTAAATTTGAGGCTGCTAGTGGTGAGTCTCTCAATGGCTCCAGGAATCCCGGTTCGAACTATGCAGGTCCATTCCAAACTAGTCTGTCCGTGAAGAAAGAATCTTCAGAACTTGCTCCGGTTAGACAGCCTGGCTGTAACAATGCTGAAAAACTAGGCCAGGTATCGGATATAGGTCATCTAGAAACTGGGACCAGTGGAATTACTCCGGATGGCCAAGCATCTACAACAATTAGAAATCAGGACTGTCACGTGCTGGGACCTGCAGATCCTATGGTTACAGAGCCTGGGGGAAAGTCCTTATTGTCAGACCCAGAAGAGCAATTTTCTGCAAGTGATACAGACATTCCTTATTTTTCTGATATTGAGTCAATGGTACTAATCAGATTGCTCTGGCAGTACATGGCAACATTATACTTTCGATATGCTATTTTTTCTCTCTGATTGCTTGCTTTTCTGTGGCAGATTCTTGATATGGACTTGGGTCCTGATGACCCGGATTCTTTCTCTCTTAGGGAAGGTAACCATCTACTTGCTTGAATCTTTTTTATCCTGTTCTTCTGTTTAAATTGGCTTCTTTATTCGGTTTGTTGAATGTATTTTGATTGCTAAGTAATCTGTGATGATTAGCAGTTGGAGTTTCAGCAGCACATGTCAGCTATTCTAAGGACTTAGCCCAGCATTATTTGCCATGGCTTGATTAATATAAAATTGTTTACAGCTTGTTATGTATAGTAGTTAGTCATCAATTGGCTTCTGTACTAGGGTCCAATGGAAAGAACCTCTTTGCAGTGCAACCAAACATGTCTAGGATCAGAAAACGGTTTACTGAACCAAAATTATGTTTTGGCTTGGTCAACTGATTTTTCAGTTCAGCAAAAATCTGAACCAAATTTCAGTTTGGCAAAAATCCAGACTGTGACCTAACTGAACTGTGACCTAACTGAAAGCCCAGTGAATGGGTTTTCGGTGTGGTTACTGGTTAGCCATCATATTTTTTTTAAAAAAAAAATTACACTTTCTGTTTTTCCAGATCCACCACTTCCCTTTAGCATGGCAACTCAGCATGCTAAATAGTAACACCCAGTAAAGCTAAATTTATTCCATGTATTTTGGCTTTGTATTAAAAAAAAAATAAAATCCAATATAGCACCTATGGGTACATAAGAATTTTGGGGGGGGGGGGGGGGGGCCTGAACCTATGTATATATATATTTTTTTAAGAGCAGCTGTTTTAGTTATCCGGTTTTTCGGGTTTTGGGGTTTCAGTTTCTACTGCTTAACCATAAATGAGTCCGTCTCCCACAGGATATCTGCCTGAGTAGGAGTTTGATTGAGGTACTTGGATTTGGAGTTGGCCTATACTCCCCCCTGTCTCCTCATCCTTCTATCAGCTCTGCTCAAGTGCTTACGCTAGATGCTTCAAACACAGTTTATTAGACCCGTCCGTTGTCTTGTGTCGTCTTTTGATTGCATTAGCACAGAAGCCTCTATAATTTGGTGTGTTTATTTGCTCTTTGTTTCTCAAACTTTGGGCCTACTTGAAGGTGATATATTTCTGCTTCTCTATGGCTATTTTGATGGCAGTCTAGCCAGTGGTCCGTACCCTTTTATCTAAATGATTTGACTTGTTCACACTTAACCTGAATCTTGATCCAATGCCAAGTACTTGGAATACCCCCACCCCCCCGGGGCGCATGTCATTAGGTTAATCTTTCTTCTTTTGATTTGCAGTTGCAAAATATCAGCAGGAGGATGCTAAGAGGGCAATCATAAGGCTGGAGCAGAATGCCCATTCATATATGCAGAGAGATATTGCATCACATGGAGCTTTTGCTATTTTATATGGCCGGCATTCAAAGCACTATATCAAGAAGCCTGAGGTATTGAACTCTCATTAGTTATTGCTATGAATCGGTTGGTGACAGTTATTCTTTGTGGCATATTTCTAATTTATAATGCGGTTTCTGGCATATATTCTTTGTCTTTTCTGTTGCATCCGTTGGAATTCTTTTCACTCGCATTGACGTACTTGAATTGCTTAGGTCTTGCTTGGGAGAGCAACAGATGATGTTATTGTTGATATTGACTTGGGGAGAGAAGGACGTGCAAATAAGATATCCAGACGGCAGGTGAGTACTGTGATACCAGCTTCTTATAATCCTGCTGATTATTCTTCTCCTTGCATTCTTACGTACTTCGTAGTAGTAATTGCACAATCCTTTCTTCTCTAATTTTTGCTTTCATTAAGATGCCTAATATATATCTTAAAAAAGCATTTACTCTTTCTGTGAGGATGGAATCGCTAATTGCTGGTGGTAAAGCAGCGCAGTCCTTACTTGGAAAGGGGTTGTGATAAATGTTGTCATAGACCAGCGCGGTGGTTACAGAATGAGAAACAATGTGTTAACTCTGAGTTAAGATTCTAGTCCATGTATTTTACATCAGGGAAGATAAGACTTAATGACATATCCATAGGCCTTGTATGCATGATCCCAGCCTCTTGTTTGTTTGATGATGTCATGAATTGTGGCAAATTGCATCACTCTTCCCTGTTAAAGACTGCAAACTTTATCACTTGTTTATAGAGCACCTAATATTGTAGGCTTGGAGAAAGAATGCTGAGCAAGATGGATGAGGCAATGAAGTACATGTTTTATGAAAGCGTTGCTAAAATAGGCAGGACTAGCATTTTTTTTTTTTTTGGGGGGGGGGGGGGGGAAGGGGGTTCTACAACAAGCAGGCAATCATCAAGATTGGCTTCTTGAAAATGATAGCCAGTCCTTTGGGTGGTCCTCCTGTACCTGAGTTAATTATGGAAGGCAAGTTGTGGTCTACCATTTTCATGGACGGGACAGGTGATCTGTTCCACTTCTTGGTGTGCTGAGGGTTTTGATTTTTTCAGCTGTAGATGAAGGGACACAATGTCAACATTAGGAAGATTGAGTGCCGGTTGTTGACCCTAAGATTTTGTATTTGGATACATATGGAACTTCAAAACTTGCAAAGATAGCGGATAGTGAGGGAAGGGTGGTAGATGTTGGCCAGGCTGGCCAATGGCAAGTGTAGTGAGGTGATTGGCTGGGTTTTATGGCAATCCAAGGAAGCAAATGTATGTTTGGGTGAGAATTATTGCTGGTAGAACATCATTTCAAATCAAGATGAATGCCTTCAGTTTTTGCTCAAGAAAAGACATAGGGATATGCTTATAGGTACCTTTGTTCTTAATTTTGCTCCAGCCGAGTCAGACACATGTATTTGTACCTGCGCATGACACGTGAACCTGATTCCAAATTCCAAGCAGCTAATGGCTACTTCAATAGTGTGTGTTTGCATCGTAAGGAAGAAACTAGGTTTTATTTTGACCAAGCTTGTAACTTATTACGTGATGATTTTGGACTCGGGCATATATAGTAGGATGACAGTATGACACGTAGTTGAGCAAATTTGATAAGCTAAGAAGGATCTGGTGATGTTTTTCTGAACTATGATGTGTAGGCACTGTGCAGTTGCATACAAAGGGATGATTTAAGCAAGCAACTGAAGCCAGTCTGATTGTTTGATGAAATTAGTGGAGCCTACCATGCTGTCTGGTGGATGAGGCCCTGTACTTAAACTGAATTAGTGAGTGGTGTTACATTATACGTCATTGCAATGGTCCGACTATATTAAAAATATGGATGAAAAAACTCGGAACGGACATTGCCATGGATTGACATGAGCCTGAAGAGGAACAGGTTGGGCTTTTGATGTCCAGGTGAAAATTGACACATATGTGGCAAATGTAGGAAGGAAGACAAATTGGTTGTCTTCTTAACTGGGACATCCTCTCTTGATTTTGAGGATTTACTAAATATCTGGTGGTCTTTTGTCAAATAACCTTGCTGAACATCAAACTCTTGTGGATTTTTCTCTCAGTAGTCTTCAACTTTTCATGACTTATCTGTTTATTCTTCTATTTCTCGTCTCCTTTGGTGCAGACGTGAATTATGTCCACTTCCCATACTACTGAAATAGTCATTGAAGAAACAATTTTTCCTGCTTTATATAATGTACGGTTAAAAGCAAAATGTCTTGCTAAAGCATCTCTGCCTCATTCGCTCTGTGGTACTGCATTAGAACCTCCCAAATGTAGGGTTTAATGGATGTATAAGATGTTAGGCTCTGAATCTCCCTCCCCCCCCCCCCCCCCCCAAAAAAGAAAAGAAAGGGAAGGGAAGGAAAAAAGGAAATAAAATGCAGCATGGGACGCGGGGTTCGTGTTTGGCATGGCTGGTCATCTTATGTGGACACTTTTTCTCATAAGTTTGTGAAAATATTCCCAACATTTGAATCTTTAAGGATCTATTGTGGCCGTGCACTCGAAGGTAAACCTTACTTGAATAAAGGCCAAAAGGTAATAAAACAAATGAAGTGAAACAATAAAACATTTATTTCTGAAGCTAGTGAATTGGCTGCTGGTTGATTTACTGAAATCTATACTTCTGTTGTGAAGCTTCACTGACTGTCTAAAAGGTGAAACGTAGGTATAACTTTTGTTCATATTCATTAAGATTGCCCGGTTCGTCAGGCACCCTTCTTTTCTGCTGTTCATTTGTTAAACTGTTCAGCCTAGGTGCATTATGTTAGCAGTTTTTGCAACCAATTAATTTGTTTCTATCACCCAGGCAATTGTCAAGATGGACAAAGATGGAATTTTTAGTCTAAAGAATCTGGGCAGGTGTTCAATCTATGTAAATAGCAAGGAAATATTCCCTGGACAATGCCAGGGTCTTCACTCAAGCTGCTTGATTGAGGTATGTTACCAAACAATGTTCAGATGATGACCATGTACTTGAAAACGTCCACTACTCATATATATTGTGTACACTTATACTGACATTTATAGTAGCTCCACTTGTTACTGTGGATACTGCATTGGCAGAAATTTTCGTTAAGATCATTACTATTGAGCCAAGATATCTTTAGTAGACATTTCATATCAATATGTAAAGCAAATTATCATGCTTTTGAATGATGATGTTTGTCTTACCTGATTCATTTCTGCATCGCAAAATTGGAAAAAGTCAAGGGGTGTGTACTTGTATCTCAAGGGATGGAGTAATCAGTTTAACAATTACAAATTGTGTGGAACCCTGTTTTCAGTCTAGTAAATTAATGTCATGGCATGAACATTCAATAGAGAAGGTCAGAGTGCTTGAGACATGTATTTATTAATCACACCATTAGGACGACCTCCATATTTGTTGAAAATTGTGGTAGTTACTTTAACTGCCAGAAGTGGTATCCATTGTATTAGTATGCTCATTATGTGTTAACTCTATTTTTTGCAGTATCAATTTTTCCCCATGGGTTTTTGAGGATTTAGGTCCTTGTCAAAGGATAAGGTTGTAAATTTTGTCCTTGTCCTGAATTCGGCAGTAGCACTTTTGTGGCGTTGGTGTCAATTTATCTTGGTGGCAACTGCTACGATGTTCAATTACAAGTAAAATGTAGATACTTCAGGAAATGTTATGTCTGTCAATACCCCTTGCAGCTGACTGTAAGAATCTAGATAAACACGGTTGACAATCGCAAAATTAGTTCTAAATTATGCTCAAATCTGGTCCTGTACGCAGATCAGGGGAATGCCCTTCATATTTGAAACGAATCAGGCGCGTGTGAAGCAATACTTGGATAATGCTGTCCTAAAATCCGAGGGCAATGGGCTTATATCTTGATGCTGTGCAGATCAGGGGAATGCCCTTCATATTTGAAATGAATCAGGCGCGTGTGAAGCAGTACTTGGGTAATGCCGCCCTAAAATTCGAGGGCGATGAACTCAGCGCTTGATGGATGGACATTAGAAACCACAAGAAGTGCTTGTTTTATTGCACTTCTCGGTATGTTTGTCTAGCTTCTTGTTGTTATATCTAACCTTGCTGACAAGAGTAGGAATAGAATAGCTTTGTTTATAGGCTTGTAAATTGAATCACATGACTTGAAATTACTCTGATAGTTGTTGTGTCTTCTGTTCAAAGCTCCCTTTTGTGCTGCTTCCTAGTTAGTCATTTCAAGTGCAACCATCTTGTGGAATCAAGCGGTTCCTGATATCTTTTCCTCTGCCGCTCGCTTTCTATTTTATTTTTTCTAACGAGGAGCTTAATTTTAAGATGCTTGAAAATGAGATGAATTACTTGTAGCTTGATTCATTTGAAAATATTCATTCCCTAGATTTTGAAATGAATATTTTGCAGTTCACTATTAATATTGAGATGGAGGCAGTCTTACATTCTTATGCATAGACTTTTGCCGGTAGGGTTGGGCAATAGGCTGGATGTCCGTTGGATCCAGCTTGTTAGCTTCTTTAACATAGGGTCAATACAGGGCGGGGTCAATATTGGACCGACCTATTAAGACATATTAACGGGTTTGGTTGGGTCGGTCTATTAATAATCCGTTTAGTGATTTGGAACTTTTTTCAACATATTTGCTACAGTAATTTACATGCTATAATTAGTTAGGTTTACTATTAATGTTTTATATGTAACGATAATTATTACATATATTTTTTTGTGCAAGTTTGCTTCATTTTAAAACGGGCCAAAAGCGGGTCACGACCTGGCCCATTTATTTTCATAAAAATTTCAACACAGCCTACATCATTAACGGGCTGCCATGACCCAGTCGACTCGTTTTATAAACAGGCCGATCCTAACCCGATCTCACACTGTCAATTGTCCACCCCTACTTACCAGTTGTCATTGTAAATTGTAGTGTTGCTGTGTGTATACTGTTCCTTGTTGCAGGGAGGTCATGGTTGCTGAACTCAATGCGAAAGAACATCTCAATGTTTTCATGGCACTTACTTGCGGGTGGTTTTGGAACCTCCACAACTAAAAAATGTTCCTTATTTTTTTTTTTTTTTTGGGGGACTTTTGCAAATTAAGTTACCTGAGATGGTTGGTAACGCATGTGTCTGCTAGAATATTGAGACGCGAAATTGACATCTCATATAAATTTTCATGAAATAGTTTGTATAATAGTCTTTTTTTGGTAGCAAAATATTCCTGTGAAAAGCTCATTTGTTATTTGAAGTTGTTTTAAGTAAAGTCCTTGAAGATTGAAATTACTAGCACCAATTGTGGGTTACTGCTCCAAAAATATGGAATTGCGGTAGTGCACCGAGTGGTGTTAGGCGACAATTTGTCGTATTTTACGTGCCTCTGTTACCTAATTTTAGCTCGTATAATAATATAATTTTTAGAATTTTTACTTGTTTTATTTGCTTTTGTAGGTAATAAATTTCAATTGAGCAAATGTTGCGAAAAGAAGCGAAGACGGACAAGAAAAGCAAAAGACGGCAAGAAAGGATGACGGGGTGACCGTGCCACCGTGCCAGAAAATCGGCACGGTGTGGCCGTGCCACTTGCCCCCCCAGCACGGGGTGGCCGTGCCCCCTAGCACGGCTGTACCACCCCTTCCGTTTGCTTGCTCGCTTGATTTCCTATTTAAAGCCCCTTCGGGCGTTTTTGTTGGGGCTCTCCCCGGCTCTCCTTCTGTGACTTTTTGGGAGTTTTTAGCTTAGGTTTAGCCAATAAAAACCCCATTTAGGGGATTAGATTAGGTTAGTTTTGTGTATAATTTGTAGAAGACGGATCGATTTCAAGATCGAATGCTAAGTTCTTCTTTTCTCTCTCTCTTAATTTTATGTATTTGAGTTTGTTTGCTAGTTCAATAGATTATTGTTTTGCTTTGGTTTCAATGTTTATTTATGAATTAAAGTCTTGATCTTTGGGTGTGATTTGTTCTTGAGATGGCCGATTGATTCTTATTTAGGCCTTGACCTAACTTTTTTATGCTAGAATTTAGAGATTTCCCTCGCGTCCACCAAGTGTTCGATGAAATGCTTGAAAGAGCTTTCATATGTTTTTTTGGGGCAATCGACTTATGCTGAAAGGTGAGGTCAATTGTCTAGTATGGGTGAAGAGAATGGCTAGTATTTGGACATGAGATCCAAGGTTACTACTTTTGTAGTTTAATTAGGCTAATTCTATGAAAATAGGTGGTTAGAATAATTAAACTAGCCTTTGACCCTTCAGAGAGGGCTTAGGTGAGCTTTGATGGTGCAATAGATCATCCCTGAATCCTAACATAGCTTGGAAAGGTTAGGGTTTGACTTGATTAATTGGTTTATCTTAGGTTCAAATATAATTGAAGTCTTTTGTTTGTTTTAGCAGTTTAGTTTTATTTTCTATCCTTTTTGTTTTGCATAATTTGAGACGCTTTAGTTAGTTCTGGTAATTGAAAACACAACTCCCTGCAGGCGACACTCCGAGTACTCAACGATACACCTTGCACTTGGGGTTTATAAATATTAAAGCTTTTCCCTAACAAGTGGTCTTTTAATATTCTACTTTCATCTTTTAATATAAAGATACACACACACACACACACACACACACACACACACACACACACACTCTATCTATCTGTGTGTGTAGGCTAGTAGTACCCTTATCGCAGCTGCATTAATATTCTCCTATCTTCAATTGTTAAAGTTGTAAACTGCTCTTGGCAAGACTAGTATTATCTCTCTGTTTGCTGCTTAAGGTACGGATAATTCTTAACCTTCCTAATCTCTTTAAGAGTTTTGGAACTCCTCAAAAATGGTAAGCTTTGATATGAAACATATGAAATTTTCAAGTCTAACTTTAAGAGGAGGTATTACCAAAATCATCACAGTAGCATTTGATGAAACAATGGTATTCTAATGTTTGGTAATTAGTTAAATGGTATATTAATTATTTGCATCCATTGTTAGTATTAGTTGTTTGACAAAAAGCATTTAATAAAATATATTATTTTTGAAAAAATGAAGGGCGTGGGGGTTGTTAATATTTTAGGAGAACTATTTTTAAAAAAATGATAGTTTGACCTCTCCAAATCAATTTTTTAGAACAAGAAGCATATAATACATTGACATGGATCACATCATGGTAGTTTGAGAAACGATGGCGATCCGTGTTTTTCTTCTTTGATCTGCTGAAGTGATTGTTGGTGGGGCTTTGCAATGGCTCTTTATTGTTGTGTGGTAGCCATGTGCATAGCCTTGTCGGAAAGTTCTTAGTTGATTTCCAATGTCTATTTGTTAATTGTTACTCCCACTTCTTTATTTATTTATTTATTTATCTTCCAATGAAATACCTCTTCCTTTTGATGCTGAATATTTTATGGATATATAAGTTGGGTAATTCAATCAGTGGGAGGTTGTATTCTGGCAGTGGCAAGTGTAAGTGGTATAGTTATTATTGTGAATTTTGATCCACATAATAATTGTGAAAAACAACATCTATTTTTATTTATTTTTTCAACAATGATAAGTGAAAAAGTGGAAACGGTCTCTTTTTGTAACAACATGTTTATGCAAATTAGAGTAGAAGATGAAGCCCCAAACTGTCAAAAATTGTGTAATTTCAAATTTGTGAAGAATGTCAATGTCACAACCTTGACAATCAATAAGCTGACTTGTTTGCCTTCACAAAAACATGCTTGATGATAACCTATGAGCAATCAGGGATACTCTCAATACGTCATTGATAATCAGTATTATATTTGTTATGCATTTTTTATTTCATTTATGTTTGAATTACTATTTTGTTATTGGCTTTCACCATTACATCTATATAACCTGTTGCAATTGCAGCTAAACTCCGTTGCATAAAGCCTATGACTTTGTGATCAAAATAGAGGCCCGGTCAAATTCCATTGCTCCTACCTTGGGACGATCTTATGTCCAATTATGCCTAGATACCAAGTCTTGAATGTTTCTAATGTGATGATAATCCATGAAGAGGTGGTCCATAGGATTCCATTTGACAAGATGATAATACCATTTAATCCACTCTTAATCAGTACTCTTCTAACAGGTTGTGAGTTATTACAAATCTGTATACTAAAATTCTATAGTTAGAGCGCACCTTATTAGCAAGCAATAATCAAATGTCAAATGGCAGTGCACTAGGAACATAAAATACACTTTAATTTTAAATATCTATACATGTAATGTATAGATTAACCTCTTAACCTGCATCAAGAGAGAAATGAAAGATCTTACACGTTTGTCTTGGGCAAGTAAACCCTAAAAATGTTCCAACATGAAATCTATAAAAATAATTAATCAATATTCTCAATCTCAATACCATTAGCAGCAAAAGTCTGTCCATTAGTCAAATTTGTCAATCCCAACTTGACTTCATTAAGTTTTAATTGTTAAAAAATAAAACCCCAAAAAATATCAAACCAGAGAGACTGTAAGAGCTGCAAAAACAAGATCCTATATCAACTGAACTTACAACTGTTTTCCTTTTCATCAGTCAGATTCATCTGTATGGCTCAACTACCTGATCTTCTTCTTCCTTTCCCTCTCTTTCTCTCTCTTCTTTCACTCTCTTAACTCACTCTACTGTCTTTTGAAGTGCACCCCACTTCATTTCTTTGGGATCCAAACACACCCTTAATCTGGAAGGAAAAAGTGAAAACCCCACAAAACAATGAATCTGCTGCTACATTATTTCCTCACTCTCTTCATTTCTTATCCTGGTTTCCTGAGTTTGCGAGTTGACTCGGTCACTCATCCAGATGACATAGAAGCATTGAAGGATCTCAAGGCCCGACTCAATCCGGAGTCAATCGGGTCGGGTTCGTGTCTGAGTTCCTGGGACTTCTCTGTGGATCCATGTGACAGTCTTTTCAGTGCCCATTTCACCTGTGGGCTCAGGTGCGACTTTGAGCAGAGTGGACTCAGCCGAGTCACAGAGGTCGCTCTGGACTCGGCAGGTGATTCTGGTTCAATTACCTCCATCTCCATTAACCTCCCTTACCTGCACAGTCTGGACCTCTCAGGCAACTCGCTCACTGGCTCGGTTCCTGACTCGCTCTCAAGCTCACTCGTCTTAGACGACTCAGCCTCTCGAAGAACTCTTTCTCTCTACACATTCCCCCCTCGCTTGGGTCCCTTCCCTTGCTTGAAGAGCTTTACTTGGACAACAATCAGCTTACCGGCTCAATCCCACCGAGTTTGAACAAACTCAGTCGCCTAAAAAGGCTTGAAATCCAGCAAAATCAACTCTCAGGGGAATTTCCCTATCTGGGTTCTCTGAAAAACCTCTGTTTCTTAGACGCAAGTGACAATAACATCAACTCAGTTGGGACAAACCCTCTTTCTCTCCCTCTCTCTCTTCTTTCTCTCTCTATGAGGAACAACAGCCTAAATGGGCAGCTACCCAGAAATTTTCTCCACATGAAGTCTCTAGAAGCGTTGGACTTGAGTTACAATCAGCTGATGGGTTCTTTAACAGGGGAAATTTTTCAGCACCCATCACTTCAGCAGCTTAGTCTCTCTCATAATCGACTTTCTTCGCTCGAATCTCCGAGGGGAAGCTCAGATCGAGCGTCGAAAATGGTGGCAATCGATCTAAGTTACAACGAGATTAATGGGTTGTTGCCAAAATTCTTGGCTAATTTGGCAAAATTATCAGCACTGTCTCTGGAGCATAACATGTTCACAGGGATGATCCCACCAGGGTATGTTAGAAAGGTTGCAACGGCGTCGTTTCAGAGGCTTTTGTTGGGTGGCAACTACTTGGTCGGCCCGATACCTTGCCCGTTGAGGTGGGTCCGACCCGGTTCGGTTAATGTGAACTTGGTGGATAACTGCCTCTACACTTGCCCTGATACTCTCTTCTTTTGTCAAGGTGCGGTTCAGAAGTCACTCCTTCAGTGCAAAGCATTAAGGCCTAGAGTTCCTTAATTAGTGAGTTTAATTAGTGACTCATTAAGTTGATTATTGAGATAAATATAGGTATGTATGTACGAGTAGTATGTATGATATGTGATGTAACATTGAATGATTTTGCTTTGTTTAGAAGAAATTATTATGATGTTTAGAATTATAAAAAAGGCTGATCTTATTAGAATAAGGTTCGAGTAAAATAAGGGATAAAGAGCATAGTAATAAGAAGTAATGATAATCATGTAACCCAGTTGTGATTCATTAGGTTTGTGGGTGTGGACACCATCTGCTCCCCCTCTCTCTCCTTTCCTAGTTATGTAAGTGCTCCCGGGTAACACTTCAAGGAGATGTTTTACTCGTCGTTAATGATCTGTAGTACTTACGTCGTTTTTTCTTTTTATGTACCCTTCGTCTTCATTATTTTTGGTGTTGTCTTTGTGGAGAATTCAGGAAAATAATTTTTGTAGTGTTATAAATCGATATTGTGAACAATGAGTTTACAAACTAAGAATGTTAATGTTGAGGTGTTTCTGGTTCAGTCCAGTGATCTTAGGCATATGCCAAGTCCAGTATATGTTGCTGGGGAAATTTGAGGGTTTTAAGCATTCTAGGCAAGGGCAAATCCAACTATTTACCAACAAAATAGAGACTAATCTCCATCTGTGCGCTAGCATGGTCAAATATGTGTTAAGATCAATATTTATTTCAACAAGGGCGAATCAATCACCCGAACCTTAGTATATCTTATAATTTAATACCATTTTAAACTGTCTATTTACATGTTATTTTTTTCTATCAAAATAATTAGAGGCTAATATTTGGCAAACAAGGTGGTTAAAACACTCAAACATTACAATTTTAGATATTTCAAATCTTATGGAGATTTTATTTTATTTTATTTTTTAAAAAAGGCTACTAGTGAATCAGTGTCAAGAAGGTTCTCATCTGTTTAAAAACATTTATAATCTTCCCCCTTTTTGAAAATGTATAGTCCTTTAGACTCGTCAGAAAAAAGATGCAAATGATCCTAGGAGAAGAGTAAAACTCGAGTAAAACTCATCGTTTTCCTAGCAATTTTACACAAGGGAACTATAGATAGGTGATCGTAAGACTTGAGCCTATGGATGAAAATTGAGAATATATGCCATCAAACTCTCCAACTCTTATCGAGACAACTAAGTTCTACCTAAACCATTATTGCGGAACGCGCCTCAAATCTTACATGACTAAACATAGACCAGCTACAATGGCTGGCTCGTGAGGCAAAAGGGAGGAAAGAGAAGAGGGTTGAGGAGGGCGGCTACCTGCAGCAAACGCCTCACGACTCACAAGGTATTTTTTTGGCTTTTTTATTTTTTAAAAATATTTTTAATTAGTTCTTTTAATTCTAAAAATAAAGTTGTGTTATAGGGTGGGTCTATGGTACTATTTTATTTCGTAAGTCTTGCATTGGAGAGAGAGATAGAATTGTGAGCTAAAAGTGTTAGCTCACAAACTAATGTGGTAGATATAAGTTTCACTGATGAGTAAAAAAACTGACTCACCAATGAAAATACTCTTAACCTCTTATAAAGGAGGGCAAGTTGAGCAGGACGGACAAGCCTAGGAGTTTCAATGTTCCATGTTTATTGATGCAATAGCTTCATGTAAAGCGAGGAGTGATGGTTGGACATTCCCGAAGGCAAAAGTCTCATATACATGTGGGGTGCTGCAATTTGATTGCTATTGGCATGTGCAGATTTTTCATAATTATACTGCCAAGCAGAGAGATACCATCAACCATGCAATCCTATTAATTAATTTGCTCCTCGTATTTATTATCTTCCAACTCCATGCTTCTCTGGGTCCTTCCTCCTTTTCTCTGGGTCCTTCCTCCTCTTTTTTTTTTTTCTGTGTTTCTTTTTCAACAGTATGTTTTCATTTATACTTTGGACAGTAAAAAGGTTCTTATAGAAAAGAAGTAATTTCACGGTAACAATGTGTAAAAGAGTCAATGAGATCTTAGACAAATGATTAAAACTAAGGGTGTGTTTGGTAGGAGGTAAAACTATTTTTTCAGAAAATAATTTTCCTATTTTACGTTGTTTGGTAAAAAGCGGAGGAAAAAATCATTTTCAGGGAAAAATGATTTTACCTCCTGAGAAGGAAAATGTTTTCTTGTGAAAATGACCATAAAATCATTTTCCTGGTATTCGAAAACAACTCTGCTTCTGTTCGATGTTAGGAAAGCTTCAGCAACGTTCGAAAGTCTTACTTCCTCTCTTGAATTTAGAAGTTTTGACTTTCGCCATTGTTGGAAGCCGGTTGAAGCACTCTCGCCGCTGTATTCGAGTCTCAGTCTAAGCACTCTTATCACTGTATTTAGATTCAATTTTGCAGGTAAGTTTTTAGATCTAGGGTTTCAATTTCTCTGAATTCAGCTGAAAATTTCTTGAATTTGAAAGTTTTAGCTCTCGCCATTAATGACTTTTCTTTATTGATGGGACTGAAAATTATCAATTTTTCTGTCTATTGCTTTATATATGGTTATTCAACCAAAATTTTCCATTTATCTCTATGTGGTATGTTAAATTTTGCTTGAATTTGAAAGTTGTGGCTGGTTTGAGTGTACCTTTTTGAGGTGGTTGATTTGAGGGAGGCAATGATTTGTGGAAGGATTGTTAAAGAGCCTAAAAGACCATCCTTTTGCTACAGGACCATATTCATGTCTGCTGTTTTTTGAAAGAATTGTTGATTGCTGCCGTGTTTGCTGGAAATTTTGCTGTTTGCTGAAAATTTTGCTTGAATTTGAAATTCATGTCTACTGTGTGTTGTGTAATTGGATAAGTAATATCATTATTTGTCATATCTTGCAAGGATTTGTGAAGTAAGAGAGGGTTTAATCCGTTCAATTTTTTATGATTATTAAAAGTACATTATTTGCTAATATGCTAACTGGTGTTGGCATGCATTGTTAAAGTTGCTTTAACCTTAGTTAGGTGGTTGAAGGTCTAAACGTTATGTAGAACAGATTGTGTTTCAACATGTAATAATTCTATTGACAAACATTTTTTTGGTCTCCCCTTTTTTGGTTAAGGAGAACAAACAGTTGAGAATTCTGACTTTGTGACTGTTTGATGACTTTGTAAGCATTGCTTGATGACTAAATTGACCGTTTATCTATTAGTTTAACCTATTAGTATCAAACATTTGAGAATTATGGTATTGAAAAATGATTTTTTATTCTACCAAATAACAGAAAATGATTTTTCGGGAAAATAATTTTCCATTCTACCAGACAGCAGAAAATGTATGTGGAAAATTATTTTCCTTGGGAAATCATTTTCCATGGAAAATTATTTTCCAGGAAAATAATTTTTCCCCCTACCAAACACACCCTAAGATTTTTTGAGTATGTTAGCTTGATTTTTCCCTTCGCTCATTACATTGTAACTATATTATACTATTCTTTATGTCTTCTTTGAATCCAAAATTTAAAAACAAAAAACATGTGTGGAAGATTGTCATGTGGATTATATCTTTTTTTTTGGGGAACTTTCAGAGTCAAATTCTTAAAAACAATGACTAATTTTGCTATATTAAGAAACATATTTTATATTAGCATATAAAGTTAATGTAGCATAATTTAGGAGGAATGCAGCTCTACCAAGTGGGAGCGCCTGGGTCTATTATATCATTAGAAATAATACATAATTACAATAGTATCCTTAGGATTCTTCTATCACGCCTCCCTCAATCGATAGTGGCAGATGCACAGACAGATTGGGCTTAAGAAACAAAAATTTTATTACAAGAAGAGACTTAGTAAAAACATCGACAAACTGTAGCTAAGTGGGAACATAGTGAGCAACAAGGTCACCATGAGAGACATGTTCTCAAACAAAGTGATAGTTCACCTTTATATGTTTGTTGCGACCATGGAGAATAGGTTGGCAGCAATGCCAGTGGCGAAAATACTATCAAAAGAATCTTGACAGGTTCAATGATAAGAATGCCCAACTCAGCCAACTAATAGCGAATCCAAAGAGTCTCAGTAATAGTGTAGGCAACAGCTTGATATTCAGTTTCAGTAGAGGTCTTGGACACTAGAGGCTGTTTCTCGGAATGCTAGGAAATAAGATTAGGACCCAAGAAGACAGCGTAACTAGTTGTAGACCGAGAATTATCAGGGCAACCAGCCTAATTAGCATCAAGGTAAGCCACGACAACTTTAAGGTGAGCCAACTTTTTGAGAACCAATAAATGATTTATCAT
Organism: Carnegiea gigantea; assembly: GCA_029747015.1. Taxonomy (NCBI): domain Eukaryota; kingdom Viridiplantae; phylum Streptophyta; class Magnoliopsida; order Caryophyllales; family Cactaceae; genus Carnegiea; species Carnegiea gigantea. Next base: position 1,256,540 of record JAKOGI010000057.1, on the reverse strand, counting down.
GTCGCGTAAGTATCTAAAGATTCTCTCAACAACAAGATGTGTAATGGGTGGTGCATGCATAAACTGGGATACAAGATGAACCACATAAGCAATATCTGGCCTAGTCATAGTTACGTACCGTAGGGCCCCAACCATACTCCTATAATTAGTGGGATCATAAAGCAATTCCCCATCCATTAAGGATAATGTAGTACAAAAAGGAAGAGGAGGGCGAATCAATTTGTGTTTGGAAAAGTTAAAATGATCAAGAAGGTCCTGGATGTATTTGGATTGAGAAAGAAAGAGCATCTTAGGATTATGCACCACCTGTGCCCTAAGGAAATAGTGAAGATTGCCAAGTTCCTTCATAGGGAATTGAGTAGAGAGAAGATGAATGAAGTGATGGAGAAAAGCAGGTGAACTATCAGTGAAAATAATATCATCAACATATAAAGAAGTATGAGGAGAACACCCGAAGCTTGAAAAATGAACATAGAAGAATCAATCTAGCTACAGGTAAAGCCTAATGAAAGCAAAACCTTGCTACATTTGTGAAACCAAGCCTGAGGAGCTCGTTTTAACCCATATAGAGATTTATTCAATTTTTGTACATGATGTGGGTAATTAGGGTTAGCAAAGCCTTGTGGTTGGGTCATGCAGACCTTTTCAGTAAGATCACCATGTGTAATGTCCCAATTCTTAATCAGCTAATTAGTCTTAATTAATTGATCTTTAGAGGTTGATATAGCGAAATCATTGAGATTAAGAGGTTACCGTCATCCTTAAAAGGATTAAGCCTAATTTGTTCATTTAGTATAACAATATGAATCTCATATTTCATATATAATTCACAAGATGCAAAATTTATACATGTTCAAGCTCAAATAGCATCCCAACAACATGTAAAACATACATGTAGATGATCCAAAACTTTACAAAATGTCACTGTGAGCTGTATAATCTCCATCGGTTGCCTTGCTACTTCACTTGTGTAGCTAAGTAGTAAATACTTAAACAAATGCCCAACCTAAAAACATAAAAACACAAAAATACTCGAATCGGTACATCTACCCTATATTGTAAAGAATAAAATTAATTTTCCAGTAAGCACGCACATTTGAATTTATTTTTGTTCAAATTGATGGGGAGAAAAAAATTATATTTAAAATAGCTACCGGTTAATTATCTAGAAATGAAACCCAAATTGGCAAGCTTGTATATGAACAGTGTGATTATTGAGTAAGGTGCACACCTCACAGGCTGATTGGAAAGCAAAAATTGCAACTGTTGGGTGAATTGGTGAGTATAAGGTCTGATAATTGACAATTGATGAGTCCTCTTGATTACGTGAAAAAATAATACTTGAAAACAATTCATTAAATACTTGTATACTATGAGATTTTGATATTTATAAAGGGATACGTGAATTTTTGAAGGGTACAGGCAGTAACATACCTTATTTCTTGAAATCGATTCTCTCCCTTAGAAATTGATTGAGAGATGGCTAGATAGCGTTGACCTCATCCTCTATTGCAAACAGACTCTAAAATTCTTAATAGTTTACATATTTTTTGTCTTGTTAATTCTAACTACATAAATCTAATACACTTGGGTATATTTATAATCTCCACTCTCTAATTTATTATCGTTGTTTTTGTTATTGCTGACGTTGTTGTTGCTGCTACTACTACTACTATTGTGAGGAAAGTTAATATTAAGGTACCCCCACAACTATTGCCATTGTAGGAAAGTTACTATTAAGGTACCCCGACATATGCGACATTTATTTTTCAAGGCCTAAGCTTTTGAAGTAAACATTTTAGTATCTCGATATTTGCTGACCGAACTTTTAGGTACCCTCCTTATTTTTTAAGCCCCTAAACTTTTAAAATTTGCATTTTAATCACAATCCTTAAAAACTTACTTTCAAAAATTTTAAATTTGTGCATGTGTGATTTCTATCATTAGTAGTATTTGAGGTCTTCTTTCATTTGGTATCAGACCCACGCGACCAAAAAGAATTAAGATAATTAAGCTGATTAATGATTAATCTAGCTTATTAACTGTGTTTAATACTTGAATCATCACCTGCTTGCCCTAGTCCGAATTATTCACACATTGTTCACTCACCAGAAGGAATCTCTTCAGTAGCATCTCAATTAAACTATATCACTTATATAGTTTTAGAACTAAAAGTACAACTAGCTTAAATTAAAACTGAAGTTAAGGAGCTTAAGAAACAATTATCTATAATTTATCTATCTCTAGTTAACGAAGTGAAGCATAACGAAAAATCTACTTCAAGTATTAGTACTCTATTTCAGCATAAATATTCTTTCCAAACCCAAAAAATAAAAATCCATTTCCTTTGTATGATATAAAAGTCCAAAAAGAAGTAAGAGAAAAATCTGCTGAGAAATCGTCTGAAAAGGCAGAAAAAGAATAAGAAAATAGAGTATAAGAAGTATACTCTTGAAGATTACAAAACATGTTTGAGAAAGAACAAAATACAGAAGAATTAAATAAGATTATGAGCTCAATTATCAATAAACATGACATATTATCTGATGATAATAGAGAGACAAATAATGGCCAATTAGAAGAAGAAATATACCAGCAGATGAATATGATTAAACTAGAAGATCTTAACGTATTACTATTAGAAGAAGTTAAAAGACAACTAGATAAAAATATGGTAAATGATTGTTGAAGACGAGATTAACGAGATTGGAGAAGAACTTAACATAGATGAACTCGATACCAATCTAGTTAATAATGTTGTTCCCAAACTCGAAGAATTTGGTGAACCTTCTAGGAGAAATACTCATTTTATCAGACCTAAGTACGTTCTAACAGGACGTACAACCAATTTTCCCCTTGGGTTCATCCCAAGGAACACTACGATCTTTGAAGAGATTAGCCTTTCCCCAATTAGCCAAACCGGGTACATCTTAAACATAGATGAAGCGCATAATAAAGAAGAAATATTTGAGCATTGAAAAAGGGGAATAAATAGTGTCTTAAATTTAAATACCACATGAACTGTAGTAAATTTCTAAATTTCATCGAACATAGTTTTTCTGGCATTATAGCTGATTGGTATGATTATTAAATAAAGACGGTAAAAATACATTAAGAATGATGAAAACACCAGCTGCGATGCTCAAAAATTTATGTAAGGAAATCAAAACCGAATTCATCGGAGTTAAATTGTTATATCCTATAAACTCTATAATTAATGAAAAGTACATTACATGACTTGAAAAAGTAGATGTCATTGATACCATTAGTTCAAGAATCGCTTATTTAAGAAAACAATGATCAATTTCTTGATCTCTAAAAGCAAAAGAAAATTAAGAAGCAATTTCTAACTTGTTGGGATTCATCTCATCAATGGGGAGAAGAACCTGAAAGAAGAAGGAAAAAAAATTTTATAAGAAAAATAGCTTTAATAAGAAAAAGAGAGAGAAATATAGAACAAAATATTATAACAAATCAAATCCTAAAAAACGAAATTTTTTTAGGAAAGCAGCTTATTGTCCTGTATGGAAAAACAACTATAAATGCTGGACATGCGGAGAAGTAGGACATTATACTAATGAATGCCAAAATAGGAAGAATAATAAGCTGATTGAAACTTTAGACAGCCTAGATTATCTTGAGCTTAGTGAGGATGAGGCATTGGACCTTGCCCTCAGTAACAACAAAGAAATTGTTGAAATCATACTAGACAATGAATATGAAGAAAGTGATTACGAAGAAACCAGTCATATGGTGGAAAGTAGCTCGACTAGTCTTGGCAATCTTCAAGGAGAAAAGTTTGTGGTAGATAATGATAACGAAGAAGTCAAAGGAGATTAGGTCCTTCTCATAATTAAGAAAGACATAATCTACAAAAAAATCCATCTTTTAGTTAAAAAGCAAGTATGTTTGTGAGATGATCGAAGGAGATCTAGAAATCAAAGACTGTGAGTATGATGTAGAAGAAGTTAATCTTATTAATTGAAAAAATATCCTTAAGCACAACAGGGATAGAAAGTATAGATACATCCATATTGGAAGTGTCTAAATTCAAATCACTCCATTACAATATTATAGCAAAGATATTGACCTTTATGATTTACTGTGTGATATTAGATATACTAAATTTAATAATCAAATTATCACAAGGATATTAACTAACTTATGTAATGAGACAGTAGGATTTAATTGCTGACTAGGATATTTTGTGAGTCTGAAACATGAATTTACTAAAAACTTTCTATCCCTTAAGATAAAAACAGTTGGAATGTACATGAAAAGAAGAGGATACCCACTGAGTATATTTTGAAAAATTATCTACAAATTAGACAATACAATAGATCCAAAAACTAGAGTAACAATGATAGAAGTAGAAAAGTTTGAAAGTGCTACTCCTATGCAAAAGATCCAGAGGATTAAATCCAACCCTGCTGAGATAACAATTGATAGATCATAGATTTCTAACTTTGCCAACCCTACTAAAATCAATAAGAAAAATGTGATAAAAATTGATGAGAATGGTAAAATAACCATTAAACTCTAATTATTAAGAAGCATGAGTGCAAGATCAGAATAGGGAGAAGGAACTTCATCAACTAAAGAATAGCTTAAAGAAGATGATACAATTAGCATGACCAGTAAAATGAGTAGAATGAGTTTTGAATTTGCAAAATACAGCGTTGATCGAAGTATGAGTCTTGATAGAAAGGTCATTGGGTACAAACCAGAACTGTTAGTGAACCAATTTATGAGGATGAATTAGTAAAAGATATGATTATGGAGATATGCTATGAAGCTACAAATACAAATCCTAATAGCATCTATATCCTAATTAAGGTATGTTTAGAGGGATATGATAAATATGAATTGTGTGCTTACATAGATAATGGTTGTTCTGTATGCTTTGAAAAAAGGTCATTATTTACAGAATTTATGCAGAAAAGAGCTAAGAATCCTTTACAAGTAAAGATAGCTAACCGTAGTATCATAAGCCAAAATGAAGTTATAGAAGGGTTATCCATAGAATTAGGAGGAGTTTAATGTATTATACCAGTTTTATGAGTTACTAATTAACTCTCGCATGATATAATTATTAGAAATAATTTTTAGAGATTATATTCTCCATGCATACAGACCATAAATCCGATAATATTCACAATTAATGGTCACTTAGTTCCTATTGAAAAATTAAACAAGGTTTACACTCATTAGTAAATTGAGTTTACACGCAGTCAGCGTGGTGAGAACGTAATGCCTGCACAACGAGAGGTAACATTGACAATTTCATTACTTGAGTTATCTATTAAAGAGCATATTACTGAGCAACAACAGTGATTGTGTAAAGAATTATACTCTGATAATCCACTAAAATTTTGAGATAAAGATAAGACATTTGCAAAAATTACTTTGTTAAATCCCAATACTATTATTCGGGTCAAACAAATGGTGTATACACATTAGGGTATCCCAGAATTTGATAAACAAATCAAAGAACTTCTGAAAAAAATATTAATCAGGAATAACAAGAGTCCTCATACCAGTTCCGCTTTCATGGTAAGAAGTTATGCTGAAGAAAAAAGAGGAAAAATAAGAACGGTAATCAATTACAAAAAATTTAAAGATAATACTATCTTTAATGGTTATTATATTCCTAACAACACAGTCCTTTTTAATAGAATTTAAAGAGCCTCTTGGTTCTCGAAAATGATACTGGCAGGTAAAAATGGATGAAGAAAGCATTCCTTTAACTGCTTTTACTGCCCCTTAAGGACATTATGAATGGATAATAATGCTATTTGATCTTAAAAATGCACCTCAAATATTTCAAAGAATAATGGATAACATCTTCAAAGATCTTAATCACTGTTGTTTAGTTTACGTCGATGATATTCTTGTCTTTTCCAAAACCATAAAACAGTACAAAGATGATATCTTAGCTCTCATCCAAAAATGCATTGATCATGGTCTTATACTTGGTAAGAACAAGTGCATTTATGTTGAACGAGAAATTGAGTTCTTAGGCCTAGAGATAAAAGTTGGACAAATCATCCTACAAAAGTATATTCTAGAAAAAAATAAAAAATTTCTGTAAAAAGATTGAAAATAGAAAGCAGTTGGAAAGATTTCTTGGATGTCTTACCTATGGTTTAGATTTCATTAAAGATTTAGCCAAACCGAGAAAGCTATTGTAGCAAAAACTCAAGAAAGAAGTAAGTTGGACCTGAACCACTAGTGATTCAAAGATTGTTAAAAACTTCAAAAAGATATGTAAAAATCTTCCTGTTCTTAATTGGCCTAATAAAGGAGATGATTTGATTCTTGAGACAGATGTCAACAATAAGCACTAGAGTGCAGTGCTCAAAATCAAAGAAAGAGAAAAACTCTGCAAAAATTATCGTAAAACTTTTAATAAGATAGAATACAACTATTCCACGATGGAAAAAGAGATTCTTGCAGTCATAAGGGAATTGAAAAGTTCTTAATCTTTCTAACCCCAAAATATTTTCTTATTCAAACTTGTTGCAAAGGAATACTTGGTTTTGTAAAAAAAAATTTATCAAATATATAAGCACAAGGGTGACTTCTACGTTGATAATTATGGCTTAATCAGTTTTCCTTCTCTATTAAACATATATAGGGATTGAAGAACTCTCTGGTAGATAGTTTAACTCAGGAACTCACTAATGGTGATTATCAGAACATAACTCCTGCTGGAAAAGAAGAAAATCCATAATGAAATGTCATTGCTTCTAGAATGGGTTTCTCCTTCCAGTAAAGTCCTCATTGATAATTTGGAATTTCATATAAAAAGTAAACCACGCTTTGGTCTATTATCCTCTGCATACCTAATAGCCTAAAGATTTTTCCTTTGAGAGTTACAAGTTAATTACCTAAGGTGTCCTTATGATATCCAAGAAAAAATAAGTTCTCATGCTCAAGAAAAATGGTTCAATGAGTGGTATGCAGCCTGCATCGGTCGTTATCATAATTATTCCTATCATATTTGGAAATCATGGAGTACTACAATCTACTTTTCTGATAAGTCTGTAGCTGGTGGTGTTGGTTTTCTAGCAAATTCAATCTCTCTAAATGACCCCATCATTAAAGCCTAGGAATACGTGATGATAGTTTACTTTATAGAAATTTCAGATCCAAAGTTTTCATTTTTCTTAAGACTAACTAAATTTGCATATTTCGGAGGATCCATTGGATTCTTAATCTCTTGATGGTCCAACAAAAATTCCAAATAATAGATGCCTATATGTAGGAGTACATTGTGCACTAATCAAGCATGAAAATGAAAAGCCAAACCAACCTATTATCTTATTCAGATTGTTAATTTCGATGATCCCAATAATCAATGACAAGAATGGTTTCCAGAACGATGAGAATTAGTTACTGATCCTACTTTACCAAGAGCCATTAATTTTTACAATATTTATCATCAAAATTGAGCATTAATTGATAGAGGACAAACACTAATGCATGGCGGAAACATTACTTTTGCTTATGACAAAGAATTTAACGAATATGTGAAGGTGGATGGAGCAGTTTTAAAAGATATCTTTGATTATCTATTCGATGTTGGAGCTGAAAAATTCTTATCTGGAAATGAAAAGAAATATCTTAAATTATTTGAGAAATTGGATCCAGAGCATCTTCAATATGATGAAGATTTTGATAATTATCCGGATAATGATGGTCTGGAAGATATTATTGGAGACGAAGGCATGTAGAATCTCAATAATAATGACTAGTCTTGCCATCGTTAAAAGGCTCTGAAAAGTGGTTGCTCCATTATTGTACTATTTTGACAAGTGTCACCACTGAAAAATACGGCAGTCTACTGTAGTCATGTAAATGTAATTGTAGCCATGTGAAAAGTCAGTGTGTACTCTAACTGTTAGGGCATCCTGTGTACCTCTCATCCCTTCTATAAAAGGAGAGGTCGAGTGTTGAGAAGGGACACAGTCATTTGAACATTCTTGAGCAATACAGGAGTCCGGACCATTTCTCTATGAGAAAATATCTCTAATGATCTTAGTAGTTTAAATCCCTCTAAATTCTTCCATTATAATATTTCCACTTTCAAGATTTCAACAAAAAAAAGTTTCCCAGTAGAGAACATTATTCAATTGAACCTTATGTCTTAAATATTATAATTTCTTGATTAAAATTCCACTATCCTTAAAATATAAAGAACTTGACTAGTAACTATGGTCCGAGGTAGGAAACAAAACAGGTCTGTGCTATGCCTGATTTAAAGAAGGTGTGATTGAGATTAACAATATCTGTAAACTAAAATCTAGAGAAACGTTAGGTCCTACACCGACTAAGTTCAGGTAATGGTCGAAACTCTCTAATTAAGTTTTAATTATTTTGCTAAGTATGATGGGCCTATAACTACAGAAAGTATAATATTTATGATAAAAGTAGTAGATTGTGATAACCAGTACCAGTAAAGTTATTATAAAAAGTTTAATCGTTTAAAGCAAGCATATTTTCTGAAAAAACTAGCCTATTTGCATAAATTATCCAATTTGAGGGCCTTTTTGCAATTTCTAAGAGTTTTTGGACCAAAAGTAAAAAAGGAAAGAGCAAGGGAGGTATTAAAAAATTTAAATAGATTTTCAGAAGGTATCCAAAAATTAGAACGACATAGCTCAGGGTAGTTAATTGTATACTCGAAAAAGTCAGGGTCATAAAAATTAATACATCAAAGGTTGGAGTGCCTAGTACTCAACTGTTCACTATTGTTATTATCATCATCATCATCATCAGTTGTTGTTATTATTACTATTATTATTGTCATTATAACTATTATTATTGTTGTTGTTGTTGTTGTTGTTGTTGTTGTGTTGTTGTTATTGTTGTCATTATTATTATTATCATCATCATCATCATTATTGTTGTTGTTGTCGTTGTCGTTGTCATTGTCGTTGTCGTCGTCATCATCATTGTCATCGTTGTTGTTGTTGTTGTTGTTGTTATTCTTCTTCTTCTTCTTCTTCTTCTTATCATTATTCTTATTATTGTTGTTGTTGTTGTTGTTATTATTATTATTATTATTGTTTTAATTATTGTTGTTGTTATTATTATTATTATTATTATTATTATTATTATTATTATTATTATTATTATTATTATTATTTACCCTCAAGTGATGTTGTGTTAAGTCATAATTCATGTATGTTTTTAATAATTAATTTGATTATATTGTAAAAATTATTTTGTCTAATTTACTTTATTTTATATATTTTTAGGTTAAGCATTAATAAAGCAAAGTGAAGAAGAAAAGATGTCGAAGTGCGGGTTTGATTGAAGTATTCTCACGGAATTATCAAGTCGGTCCAAAAATAATGATTTATGAAAAATATTATTTTCGTAATGATTTACTTGGGATAGGGTTATAAGATTACTACTCCTAGTTAAAGAGGAATTAGAAAACTCAGAGAAGAAGACATCCTACAAGAAAAGGAAAACCCTAGAAAAGTCATGATATAAAAATCCATTCACGTCCAACCCTCACAAAAAATACACACACGCAGCCCTCATCACATCTCATGGTGTCACGCCTAAACTCCATCTCTATTCATGCCTAAACTCCATCAACCCATAATCTCTATTCACGCCTCCCACAAAGCACCACCTTGATCAGAACCTCACACTCCATCATCATTGTCAATCATCATCATCATCTCACATCTCTGGGTATCACACACATCCTCATCATCTCACATATCATCCTTATCATTGACTATTATCATCATCATCATCAAGTAGTATTGTTTTGATTTTTTTATTTTGTTTTTTTTTGTTTAGTTTATTGTTAAACATGAAAGCTTGGGTTAATTGTTGTGATTTTATTTTTAATATAAGTGAGTAATTACCTTGTACTTAGTATAATCTATTTGCAACCATACTAAATTAATTATTTTGAAACAAGTTTTATACTTTATTATCTATTTGATTTTTATTTCATGATTCTATAACGATTAGTATTTATCGTTTATGATATTCGTGTTAGGTTAATTAAAATGCATGCTAGTTAGTTTAATACAAATTCATATGATAATTTAAAAGGCTTTAGTATGTAAAAGTTATAATCTTTTAGGCACAAGTATTACCTTAATTGATAATGGATGAATCAAACCCATCTCTTTTAATTAGATAATCATTATAGATCTTTGTTAAATTAATTTATTGGTAAATTAGTTACAAGGCATTAGATGATGCTTTTCTAGTACTTAATACTCTAATTTGATTAAATTCTTGCACTGGTGTTAGGATTATCAAAACTGGTAGGGTTTATATTAGGGTTAGATCTAAATAAACTATAATATAAAGAAAAACGGGGAAGATCCGCTGATGGGTATCTTCTACAGTCTAATTCATAGATAAATCGATTGGTGTGTTGATGATAAATATTAATTTGCATGGTGGATATAGATTATGCTAAGTGTTTTCATAAATTTGGTATCTTTAATAATTATTTGTTGCTTTTTGGTTAACTTCTTTAGCTTGTGAGTTTTAATTCTTAAGTTTATAGTTCTTAATATTAATTTCGTTTATCATGCCAAAAGAGTATTCTTTTAGGAGTGTCTTGCTAATTTTAGATCAGTTATATTTTGATCTTTAGTGCAATTATAGTTTTCAGATTTATTTTCTATTCTGTTTTATCATTTATTTACCGGTTTGTTAGAAATTAGGCTAAAAATAGTCACTTTTGTGTTATTTCATATTTTATTTCATTTTAGAGTTTCTTTAGTATCTTAATCTGTTTATATTTAATTTCAAAATTTGTGGAAATTATTTCATAATTTTTCAGAATTATTTCGTGAGTTTAATACATGCAGTTTTTTTATTATAATAAATCTAAAAATTATGTTTTTAATTTTTAATTTCGATTTTTAGGGTTTTATTTAGTCTAAAAAATTATATTTTAAAATATGGGTACTTTTTTATTTATTTTTGTATTTATACTAGTGCAGTTTATTATTTTTCTAATTTCAGATTTTATTTTCTGTTATAATTTTCTGTGGTTAATTTTCTGTTTTAATTTTTTTGAATTTAATTACATATAATTTTGGAGATATAAAGTTATAAACTTGCAGAATATTAATTTAGATTACTTTATGTGAATTTTAATATTAATTTTCTACCTATTATTTTTTGTTTTAATTTTCAATCTAATATTATGTGATTATTTCTGTTTTTATTTTTTCAGAATACGTAGGATAGCTATTTACTGTTTTTATTTCCAGAATTAAATTTACAATATTTAGGGGCAATATTAAGTAATTTTCTAAATTTTTACTTGTTTCATTTGATTTGTTTTAGTAATATAAAGAGAATGTAAAATAAATTAGAGTAGTAAATTTAATTATAATTAAACTAGCTTATTATCATAATCTTTCCTCATGGGATCGGTCCCTACTTTCCTATGCTATAAATCTTATTTATAAATCAAAGTAGTAGTTTAATTTGTAATTTTACGACAAGCTTTACAAATTTTGGCGCTATTGCCGGGGAAAAAAAATAAAATTCGATAGTTTGCTTCTATTAGTTTTACTACTTGTGTTCTTTTGTTTTAACTCTAGTATATTGTTTTTGTAGGTTGTTTTAGTTTATGATATTAAGAAGTGGTCGCATAATCGAAGAGAAAAAGGAGCATATGTTTGAGGTGTGTGAAAGTAAAGTAAGTGATTCTGAATCTGTAAGCCCCGAATCGGTAGGTTGTGAAGTTATTAGAGTTGAGATGACTACTTTACGTGAACTTACTGCACCTAATTTGGAAACTTAACCTTTGTCTATTACTTATCCTGTATTAGACCGACCACTTAAACGTAACTTTGGATTTTTAAATTTACTGCCTAAGTTTCATGGAGTGCCTGTTAAGGACCCATATCGCTATATTAATGAGTTCATTATTATATGCTCGACTATGCAACCTAAGGGAGTACTCAGGATCAAATTAGGTTGAGAGCCTTCCCTTTCTCACTTCAGGAAAAGGCCAAAGACTGGTTATATTACTTACCCCCTGCAAAATTCACTACACGGACCCAAGTTCATAAAGCATTTTTAGAAAAAAATTTTCCCGCATCTAGAATTGGATCCATTAGAAAGGAAATATGTGGAATTAAACAATTGAATGGGGAAACTTTTCATGAGTATTGGGAATGTTTTAATAAATTATGTGCTAGTTGTCCCCAACATCAAATTTCTGAACAATTACTAATTCAATATTTCTATGAAGGTTTATTACCTATAGATAGAAATACGGTGGATGCTGTTAGTGGGGGGACTTTGGTTAATAAGAATCTAACTCAGGCTAGGGAATTGTTTAATATCATGGCACAAAACACTCAACAATTTGGAACTAGGGAACCTCAGTTTAGGAAGGTCAATGAGCTTAGTTCAGGTTCATTTGTAGAGACCTAGTTGTCTTAGATCACTGCTATGCTGAACAAACTCGTCACTGGAGGAGTTCAGAAAGCAGTGGTGTGTGGTATTTGCTGTTTAGAGGGACATGCTACTAATGCACACCCTACAATTTAAGGGGGTGATGTAAATGCAATGTTTTCTAACCAAGGTCAAAGAAAGTATGACCCCTACTCCAACACTTATAATGAAGGATGGAGAGACCACCCTAACCGTAGGTATGGACCTAGAAATAACCCCTTAAGTTTTGATCAACCATCATGCCAACCATCTGCTCAGGATAGAACAAAATTTCTTTTAAAGCAAGTCATAAAAAAGATGGATGACCAGAAAAGGAGGTTGAAACTAGATTTCAAAACATAAAGATGACTCTTAAATAGGTCTAGGAAAGACAGACTGCTACTGATACTATAGTTAGCAATCTTCAGGCCCAAATACAATATAGATTGTCATCTCAACCATTCCAGAATGCAAAGGAAAATGTGAGTGCGATGACACTTAGGAGTGGGAAAGAATTGAAGGAACCTATAAAGAATAGAGGTAGAGCATGAAATAAAGATCAACAAACCTAAATCTAACCAATATCAAGACACTACCTCTAATGTTAAGGAAGTAGGTAAGGATAATAAGGAGCCTTACAAGCCATTACCACCTTTTCCTAGTAGACTAAGAGGGAAAACCCTGAATGTAGATGAGGCAAACCAAGAAATCTTAGAAACATTCTGCAAAACGTAAACTGAAAGGGAACGAAAAGGTAAGTTTGGGGGAAAATGTCTCTGCTATTTTTCAAAAAAAGCTTCCCCATAAATGCAAGGACTCAGGTGTATTCTCTATTCCTTGTAAAATTGGAAACCTCTCCTTTGATAGAGCTATGCTTGATTTAGGAGCTTTCATTAATGTGATGCCTAGGTCCATTTATGATAAACTACACCTAGGGAAGTTAAAGAAAACTAATATAATCATTCACTTAGCTGATAGGAGTAACGCATATCCAGATAAAGTTTTAGAAGATGTCTTAGCCCAAGTCAACGAGCTTGTTTTTCCTGCTCACTTTTATGTATTGGACATGGGTGATGCATGCCATGATGTTCCTATATTACTTGGTAGACCATTTCTTAAAACATCTAGGATAAAAATAGATGTGCATGCAGGGACACTGACTATGGAATTTGACAGTGAAATTATTAAATTCAATATTCTTGATGCTATAAGATTTCCTACTGATGTGAACTATCTGTGTGCACTTGATGTGATTGATAAATTATTCCAAGATGTTTATGAACTGTCTCATGATGATGAATTATTAATTGTACTTACTCAAGGTTTCGATTAGTTTGTATTTCATAATGTGCCTTACCATATTAATAATGAGTTAGTGGACAGCATAGAGTCTTTGTTGCAATTGCATGTAGTTGACAGACCTAGGAAGCTAGAATTGCCTGAAAGTCATGCGAAGATGCTACCCTCTCGCATTTCACCCCCTAAGTTATAAGTAAATCCATTGCTCGAAAATCTTAGGTATGCTTATTTAAGGGATGATGAGACCTTACCTGCTATAATATCTAATGCACTTACATCTGAACAAGAGGTTAAACTTATTAGGGTGCTTAGAGAATATAGTGAAGTGTTAGGGTGGACTTTAGCAGACCTTAAAGAACTTAGCCCCACATTATGTTCACATAAAATTACATTAGAATCAGATACTAAGCCTAAGAGAGACCCTCAGTGAAGACTAAATCCACCTATGATGGAGGTAGTTCAAAAAGAAATTCTTAAGTGGTTAGATACTGGAGTAATATACCCCATCACTAATTCTGAGTGGGCTAGTCCTATCCATGTGGTTTCTAAAAAAGGAGGAACAACAGTAGTGCAGAACAAGAAAGGTGAGTTAATACCTACTAGAATCCAGAGTGGTTAGAGAGTCTGCATTGACTTTAGAAAGACTTAACAAGGCCACAAAGAAGGATCATTTTTCATTGTCCTTTATAGGCCAGATGTTAGAGAGATTAGCGGGGAGGTCACACTATTGCTTTCTTGATGGCTATTCAGGATATATTCAGGTCCCTATAGCTCCTGAGGATCAGAAAAAGACCACTTTTACCTGTCCTTTTGGCATCTATGCTTTTAGAAGGGTGCCTTTTGGTCTATGTAATACTCCTGCTACATTTCAAAGATGTATGATGAATATTTTTTTTCTAATTTTATCACTAAAATTATGAAAGTTTTCATAAATGATTTTGCTGTACATAGTGATTCATTTGATAAGTGCTTGCATCATCTTACTCTAGTGCTTAAGCGTTGTAGTGGGACCAATTTAGTGCTTAACTTTGAAAAGTGTCATTTCATAGTGGAACATGGAGTAGTTTTAGGTCATGTAGTATCGTCTAAGGGTTTAGAGGTTGACTAGGCTAAAGTAAAAATCATTCAATCTTTGCCCTATCCACAATGTGTCAAGGAGGTGAGGTCATTTCTAAGTTATGTTGGGTTTTATGGGAGGTTTATCTAAGATGTTTCTAAAATTGCCTCTGCTTGATGTGCTTTACTTGCAAAAGATGCTTTATTTGATTTTAATGAGGACTATAGGAGAACTTTTGACCAATTGAACTTGAAATTGACTACCACTTCTATAGTACAACCCCCCAACTGGGCCCTGCCTTTTGAACTCATATGTGATGCTAGTGATAAGGCAGTAGTGGCAGTCTTAGGTTAAAGAGTAAGGAAGGTATCTCATGTGATTCACTATGCTTCTAGAAGTTTAGATCCAGCACAGTGTAAGTGCACTACTATAGAAAAGGAAATGCATGTTGTTGTTTTTACTCTAGAAAAGTTTCGTCCTTATCTGTTGGGTGTTAAAGTTACTGTTTATACTGATCATTCTGCTATTAAACATCTTTTGAGTAAGAATGACTCAAAACTAAGATTGATTAGATAGGAATTACTATTGCAAGAATTCCAATTGGAGATTAAAGATAAACCAGGAGCTGAAAATTTAGTAGTTGACCATCTAAGTAGGCTAGACAATAGGGAGAGTGGGAATCCATTAAGTGATTATTTTCCTGATGAGACTTTATATGCTATCACTGATATGCTACCTTGGTATGCTGATATGGTTAATTATATAGCAACCAAAACCTTTTCTATAGACTTGTCTGGAGCCCAAAAGGAGAAGATAAAAGCTCAATCTAAATATTATGTTTGGGATGAACATATTTATGGAAATTTTGTGGTGATCAGATTATAAGGCATTATGTAGATGACAGTGAATTTCATTCAATTTTAACTTTCGGTTACTCTTCTGAAAATGGGGGACATTTGGACCCAAAAGAACGACACACAAAGTTCTTGAATGTGGATTTTATTGGCCTACTATTTTTAGGGATGCCTATAAATTTTGCAAAAGATGTAAAGCATGCCAGAAGACAGACAATTTATCTAGAAGGAATCAAATGTCTTTACATAATGTGTATATTTATGAGATTTTTGATGTATGGGATGTTGATTTCATGGGACCTTTTCGCCCTTCTTTTGGTTTTACTTACATTCTTATGCTCGTTTACTATGTATCTAAGTGGATTGAAGTTATGGCTACTAGAGCTGATGATGCTAAAACTATGGTGAAACATGTTAAATCTCTCATTCTACATAGATTTGGAGTTCCTAAAGCAATCATCAGTGATAGGAGCACACATTTTTGTAATAGAGCCTTAGGTGCCTTGCTAGCCAAATGTCATATAACTCATAAGGTGTCTACTGGTTACCATCCCCAAATAAATGGTCAAGCTGAAATCTCCAAAGAGATTAAGGGCATATTAGAAAAGGTTGTTAGATCAGATAATAAAGATTGGAGTCTTAGGTTAGAGGAAGCTGTCTGGGGCTATAGGACTACATATAAGACGCCTATAGGTATGTCACCTTATGGATTAGTTTTTGGTAAATCATGTCATCTCCCTGTAGAACTCGAGCATAAATCATATGAGGCTGTAAAGCACTGTAGTCTAGATTATGACCTAGTAGGGTAGGAGCGTAAGTTGCAATTACAGAAATTAGAAGAGATTCGCCTGGAAGCCTATAACAATTCAGTGATCTACAAAGGTAAAGTTAAAGCTTTTCATGATGCTAAGCTTAGTAGGAAAGATTTTCAGGTGGGTGAAAAAGTGTTGTTATTCAATTCAAAATTGAGACTCCTTTCTAGTAAGTTGAACTCTAGATGGCTAGGACCTTTTATGGTAGTAAAGAACTATCCACATGGTACTATTGAGATTAAATCTTTTGCTACTAACAAAATTTTTAAGGTAAATGGTCACAACCTAAAGTACTTCTATGAAGGAGATCAGGTATGCTTAGTGGAGGAGATCTGACTAGAGGATTCATGAGCTCTTTTTAGTCGCACGAACGACAGTAAACAAAGGCGCTGGTTGGGAGGCAACCTGATATTTTTTAGGAAAGTATACATTTAATTCTACTTTTATCTTCATTATTTTTATCTTTTTGCATGTATTAGGGACAACGCATAAATTAAGTGTGGGGGAGTGCATCCTGCATTTAGTTCCTGCAGTATTCATTGTTGTAAAAAAAAAAATTGATTTTCTTATAAATAATGCATAAATATGAGTTTATGCTAGGCCTTCTTGTTTAAACAATTTTTTTTTCTTAGCTATTTTTAGTTTATTATTTTATGAGTGAAGACTTCTGAGCATGCGAACTGTCATTCAGATAAGTTTGAGTTGATCCTCATATATCTCTTTAATGAGTAACTATCATGATTATCCATCTTATTTGATCATGTTATATATCGGCTTCAGCGGCAATAAAATAACCTAACCCATTTTCTAGACTATTGAATTAGTAGAATAACTCATTAAAATTATGACTTTTCTTGTCTTGTAAAGGGAAAAAGAAAAGAGAGAAAAAAGAAAAGGAAAAAAGGTCAGATTATCAATATGGGTAGGAATAAGTGGCTCGGCACCTTTTTCCCTTAAGTTTAGGTCTTAAGTTGAGCCCTATGCATGGTGTAACCCATGTTGGGAGAGTCATGCCTCTTTTTGGGCCAATCAATTACTCATACCAAGCTAACCGTCAATAAATAGATAAATAAAATAATAATGAGAATAAACTGTTAACTCCAGCACCTCTATTCGGGTGAGTGTGAGACATGGAGCGTTTAATTTCAAAGACCCAGTCTCGAATATGTGCGTAATTGGAGTTTTAAAAAAAAAAAAGAAAAAAATTACCAGGCAAGTTTAGAATCAATTTCAATAAGTTATTCCTTCTATTTCAATTGTCTCTATATCCATACCGTACTTCAATCTTTCTAAACTTTTTAGACTTTTTGATCAGTATATGCGTACTTAAAAGAGATGGATGATTATTGCTCTTGTTATTTCATTAAAGAAATATTGTGAGGCTGATGAAGAAACTCTTTGATGGTAGTTGGATGATTAGTAGTTATTCACTTGTTGGAAGAAAAACTAATTAATTTTGAATAAAATGTTTTTAAAGCAAGTCAATGCCTAGTATAAATATCATATCTATGCATAACTTTATAAGAAAGAAAGAGGGTCAGTTTTTAGGTCGAGTCCTAGATTTCTTTGCACGAGAACGTCCAAAGTCTAATTGTAGGGGAATTTGTTAAGTCACAATTCGTGCATATTTTTAATAATTAATTTGATTATTATATATATTATTTTATCTAATTTACTTTATTTTATATATTTTTAGTTAAGCATTAATAAAGCAAAGTGAAGAAGAAAAGACGTCCAAGTGCAGGTTTGATTGAAGTATTCTCACAGAATTATCAAGTCAGTCCAAACATAATGATTTATGAAAAATATTATTTTCATAATGATTTACTTGGGCTAGGGTTACAAGATTACTGTTCCTAGTTAGAGAGGAATTAGAAGACTCGGAGAGGAAGGCATCCTATAAGAAAAGGAAACCCTAGCAGGGTCATGATATAAAAACCCATTCATGTCCAACCCTCACAAAAAAAGCACACACGTAGCCCTCATCAAATCCCATGGTGTCACGCCTAAACTCCATCTCTATTCACACCTAAACTCCTTCGACCCATAATCTCTATTCATGCCTCCCACAAAGCACCACCTTGATCAGAACCTCACACTCCATCATCATCGTCAGTCATCATCATCATCTCAGATCTCTGGGCATCACACACGTCCTCATTATCTCACACATCATCCTCATCATCGACTATTATCTTCATCACCATCAAGCAGTATTATTCTGATTTTTTTATTTTTCTTTTATTTTATTTTTTTGTTTAGTTTATTGTCAAACATGAAAGCTTGGTTTAATTGTTGTGATTTTATTTTTAATATGAGTAAGTAGTTTTCTTGTACTTACTATAATCTATTTGAAACCATGATAAATTAATTATTTTGAAACAAGTTTTATGCTTTATTATCTAGTTGATTTTTATTCCATGATTCTATAACGATTAGTATTTATCGTTTATGATATTCGCGTTAGATTAATTAGAATGCATGCTAGTTAATTTAATACGAATTTATATGATGGTTTAAAAGGCTTTAGTACGCAAAAGTTATAGTCTTTTAGGCACAAGTATCACCCTAATTGATCATGGGTGACTCAAACCCATATCCTTTAATTAGACAATCATTATAGATCTTTGTTGAATCAATTTACTGGTAAACTGGTTACAAGGCATTAGATGATGTTTTTCTAGGACTTAATGCTCTACTTTGATTAAATTCTTATGCTGGTGTTAGGATTATCAAAACTAATAGGGTTTATATTTGGGCTAGACTTATAAACTATAAGATAAGCGTAACATCCTCTACTCCCGAGAGATGTCACACCGCCAGGATCCCCCAAGGGAGACCCCTAAGGCTGTCGTAACTAAAGACTTTCTTAAAGATTCAATCTAACTCTAGATTAGTTAGGGAATTTCTGGAACAAAGCTGCAAGAGTCCCGCCTATAATTTCAACGGTTGTAAAATTCGCGTTGCGAACTTAAGGGATACCAATGAGTTTACAACAATATTCAAAATAAACTAGAAGTTTCCCCACGAGTCACACACTCAGGGTTGAGGCTTATGCCTTTACAAACACCTGTTCAAATAATTTACATAGGTTTAAACACTGCCAGAGCCACTATATGCTTACTAATTACATTCCATCAACCAAAATAGGAAGACAAGTAGCTTCGCAAAACACAGCTTCATAGGAGCACTTGCAAAAACGACTGGTAGTCCTATGTCCGATAGCAGACATGGTCTTTCATTCATCACCTGGGAAAAAAGGGGAAAGGAAATGGAGTGAGCCACCACATGCTCAGTGAGTGTTCCTCCACTCCTTAAAACAAAACCTTTACAAGTAATATTACTTATAATATTCACTTAACAAGCAGTTAAGTAGTACTATCATTGTATTAAGCTACATGACACAGATCGTAGGCACTTGGCTAGACATTCAAGCATGATAGATTTTTAGTTTCAAATAACGATGGCATGCTAGGAACTTGCTTACACAATATGCACTTCTAAACATAAATACTTGATGCATTATGAGAACATGGTCACACACTACTTTGAAGTCACATACATCCATACTTAGAAAACCTTCTTCATTAGGTACGTGTAGAAACTTTCTTCTCTTTCTTTGCAAACACTTTTTATAATCTCTTAAGGTTAATATTCCTTAAGGAAATCTCTTCGTATTGGCCTTTTGAGACCCTTATTAGTTTTTCACTTAATCTGGCCTCTTGATAGCCCTTAAGACTTTCTTTCTTTCTAAAATACTTTAAAAAGGCTATATGCCGGCTGTTTTCTTACTCATTAGGAAAGTAATCTGGGCATAAGATCATCATAAAGTGCTAGATGAGAGAGATCTACACTCAATCCCAGTGAGATTAACTCACACTAATCTCTCACTCCCGGGATGGCAACTAACTTTTGAACTTTAACCTTTGTCAGGGTTTCTAGGGATTACTCCATAGGCTAGGAATTCCCCCGTTCAAGTAGGTTCTCTCCCATCTATTATCCCTAAGCACTTATCTTAGCCATTTAAACTGGTTATAACGAGTAATAACTTTATTGTTTCTTCTCGCAAAATCATTTATCATACAACTCACACCTTGGTAAAACATTTTAGGGATTCCCTCGTTTAAGTAAGTTCACTCACAAACTATGTTTGTGTAGCTAAAATAGGCCATTGCTTGCTACTAGCCATGGCTATTATTAATTTAAAATACGAAAAACATTCTTTGTCAAAACACCACTCTCACACACATAATGCATCTTAGTCATATAAAAGGGAAGGGATTTACACGTATCACATTCAAGCACTTCATAATCATGTCAACACAATGAGCCACACATGGCCTCGCAATCCACACGATTGCAGTAATCACAACCCAGACTCCCTCCTCACATAGCAACCGACTACGGGAAACCTCGAATCACTCATAGTTCTACCTCAAACCGTCCAACTACCATCTTGGTTTTAATTTCACAATCTAGTATTTTAACCATCATGATATACTAAAAAGCACTACATAAACTTACATAACTTACCAATGCTTAACTTACCGAGCAAGCAAACAATATTTAGCAGTGTGCTGCAGCCAACGGTTATAACCATACATACATATACATACATACATACATACATGCATACAAACATACATACATACATATAATATATATATATATATATATATATATATCTATATATCATATTATATATATATATATATATATATATATATATATATATATTCATATGACATTAACTTGAAACGAACGCTCAGTGAGCTGAATTAAACCGATAACACATGAAACATGATTACATTCATATATTGCAGTTAAGGGGTAAACATGCTCACTTCGTCATTCAAAAGTTGTTTCCAAAGCCACTTCACAAGCATAATTCAACTAAATAGACAAGCATCGATTTGAGGCGTTTATTCATTGTTTCAAAGTTACATTTCAAGCCTAATTAAGCTGTTTAAGCATAATACGATTCAAGGCATTCGTTTATTACATCGAAGTTACTATTCAAGCTAATTTTCAGGCATGCATTAACTGAGTATACTTGAATCAATTCTAAACACGTATAATTCATTTCGAACTAAATTTTCAGGCATGAATTAACTGAATTTACTTGAATCGATTCTTAACATGCATAATTCATTCCGAACTAAATTTTCAGGCATGAATTAACTGAATTTACTTGAATCGATTCTAAACATGCATAATTCATTTCGAACTAAATTTTCAGGCGTGTACTCCATCTAACTTAACATGTACAGCATCTCATTGCAGAATCCATGAAATTAACTAAACCTAAGCTGACATGCATCATCGTTTAGGCTAAAACGTTTTCGAATGTAATAATAAGTTTGGAGGGGAAGAACACTTGCTTGAATTAGCCTAATTATCCGCTCACACAGCAACAAATGCACGCCCTAATTCATTGAACTCGAAACCCCAACCGTGTGCTTGCAAAACCCAAACCCTAACTTTCGACTGGATGGCATTTGTGGTTGATTTGGAGCTGAATTTAGCCCCCAAATTATAGAGGAGGTCGATGGTGGTGTTGGTGGCCGGATTCTAACACATGGGTAGTGAAATCGGGGTGGCGACGCGCGGTTTTCTGGGTTAATTCAGCCGTGAGAAGTGGAGGATGGAGAATGGTGGTGGTCGACGACTGGTGACGAGTGGGTAGGGGACCGGTGGTCTCTTTCTCTTGCCGGTAACGCGTGGTGGATAGTGGTGAAGCCAGAGGGCGGTCGGTGGTTGCCCGCGAGAGGAGGGGATGCACGATGGTAGAGAGAGAGAGAGAGGAGGGTCGGGGGCTCGGGTGTCTGAGACCTGAATTCATCCCCCCTTTTCATTAATTTTCCTTTTCTCTTTTTTTTTTTGACTGCTCAATTAACACAATACAGTTAGGTTCTAGTCCCAAACTCATTAGCGATTAGACGAAACTCGAGTTGAAATGGCCTACAACTAGCATTTTAATTAAACTTTGAAAATCGACTAAATAAAACGAAAAGCGATTTTTAAAAACTCGGGTTAGCATCGATTCAATAATTTTATAAATAAGTAACGTCAGTAATAACATTAATAATATTGTCATTCTTTTTAGTAAAATTAATTGTTAAAAATGCACACAACTGACTTAATACCCTTGTTGAAAAATAATTTAAATGTAGATTCGTAAATTTAGCAACTGAAACAGTTAGTCAGCAATAGAATGAAAGTGCAGCCCTTACACTCTCCCTCCTTAAAAGAATTTCGTCCTCGAAATTGCTTATCTGATAGAAATAGCGCAGGGTATTTTTCACACATTTCGCTTTCTAACTTCTAAGTCGCTTCTGCCACCTTGTGATGTTTCCATAACACCTTAACATACGAAATGCTCCTGTTTCTGAGCTTCTTCTCCGTCTTCTCCAAAATTCGAATGGGTTCTTCTACATAGGTGAGATTCTCTTTGACTTACAGGGGTTCATATCGGATGATATGATCCAAATTTGGAACATATTTTGGAAGACTGGATACATGAAATACGTTATGAATGCCTTGCAGTGAGGGCGGTAAGGCTAGTCTGTACACAACCGATCCCACTTTCTGCAGAATTTCAAACAGTCCAATGAACCTCGGGCTCAGTTTTCCTTTTTGCCTAAATCTTATGCTTCCCTGGAGTGGGGATACTTCTAGAAATGCATGGTCTCCAACTTCAAACTCCAGTGGCTTTCTTCTAACATCCGCGTAGCTCTTTTGCCTACTCTGGACAAATTGCAGCCTCTTGCAAATTGCCTTGATTATTTCGTTCGTCCTATCAATTAACTCTACCTTGGAGGGTTCTCTTTCTCCTACTTCATTCCAATAAATAGGAGTTCTGTAATGTCTACCATATAATGCCTCGAAAGGAGCCATGCCTATACTGGCATGGTAACTATTATTGTACGCAAACTCGACCAGAGGCAGGTTATGATCCCAAGTCCTAGCGTAATCGAGTGCACAGGCTCTCAACATGTCCTCCAGGGTTTGGATAGTTCTTTCTAATTGTCCGTCTGTCTGAGGGTGGAAGGCTATACTTAAACGCAGTTCTGTGCCCATTGCTCTTTGAAAACCATACCAGAAGCGAGATACAAATTTGGTATCACGATCTAATACAATACTGAGTGGCACACCGTGCAATCTGACTATCTCCTTAATGTACAAATTAGCCAACTGCTCAGAGGTGAAAGTGGCCTTAATGCCTAAGAAATGTGCAGCCTTGGTCAGCCGGTCAACTATAACCCAAACACTGTCGTGCTGTTTGATAGTTTTTGGTATTCCAATCATAAAATCTATGGTAATGGGTTTTCATTTCCACATCGAGATTAACAAGGGTTGTAGTAGTCCTCCAGGTTTCTGATGCTCGGTTTTCACCTTTTGGCACATAAGACATCAAGCCACGTAGTCCGCAATGCCCTTTTCATCCCATTCCACCAATAATGGGTTTTCAAATCATGTTACATCTTCGTGCCTCCAGGGTGGGTAGCAAGTGTGGAATTATGCGCTTCTTTTAACAACTCCTTTTTGAGAGCTATTATGTTTGGTACACAGAGTCTATTCCCATGCCAAAGTACTTTATTTTGGATTGAAAATTCCTTATTCTTTCCTTCTTCCACACCCTTCCTTATCTTCATAAGTTCAGGGTCGTCCTTCTGCTGTTACTTGATTTGTTCAAACAATGGCGAAGAGATTTGAAACGCTGCTAAGTAGCTTTGATTTCCTGGTAGTACTACTTCTATTTGTAGCACGTCAAGCTCCTTTAGAAGTCTCTTTTCTTGTGTAAGTAGGCAGGCTACGGATCCAGTAGATTTTCTACTCAGTGCGTCAGCCACCATGTTTGCCTTACCAGAGTGATATTTAACCTCCATATCATAATCTTTCAGGAGCTCTAACCATCTTCTTTGCCTCATATTCAACTCTTTCTGAGTAAAAATGTACTCTAAGCTCTTAGGATCAGTATATACCTCACACCTTACTCCGTAGAGGTAATGTCTCCAGATTTTCAGGGCAAACACAATCGCGGCCAATTCTAGGTCATGTGTTGGATAATTTTCTTCGTAAGGTTTCAATTGGTGAGAGGTATAAGAAATAAGTCTGCCTTTTTGCATTAGTACACATCCCAGTCCCTTCTTGGACACATCACTGTAGATTACAAACCCTTTATTGCCCTCAAGTATTGCTAGTATTGGGGTAGATACCAATCGTTTCTTTAGTTCTTGAAAGCTATCTTCACACTCCATGGTCCATTCAAATTTATTGGTCTTCCGAAGAAGTTTGGTGATAGGTAAGGCTAGTTTAGAAAATCCCACTACAAATCTTCGATAGTAGCTAACCATACCTAAGAAGCTTCGCACTTCATAGACATTTGTGGGTCTTGGCTAATTTACAATGGCTTATACCTTTGCCGGGTCCACTGATATGCCATCTTTGGTCACTATATGTCCCAGAAATTGCACCTTTTCTAACCAAAACTCGCACTTTTTAAGCTTGACATATAGCTTGTGCTCTTCTAGGGTTTTCAACACCATTCGTAAGTGGTTTGCATGTTCTTCCCTGGTCTTGGAGTACGCCAAAATATCATCAATGAATACCACTAAGAATTTGTTGAGGAAGGGCCTAAAGACCCTGTTCATCAATTCCATAAAGAAAACAGAAGCATTTGTTAATCCAAATGGCAATACCAAGAACTTGTAATGCCCATATCAACTTACAAAAGGCGGTTTTAGGCACATCTTCCTTCTTGATCTTCAATTGATGGTACCCCGATCTCAAATCAATTTTTGAGAACACCGAAGCACTAGCCAACTGATCAAACAAGTCATTAATTCTAGGAATTGGGTATTTATTCTTAACTGTCACCTTGTTTAGCTTTCGATAGTCGATACATAATCTCAAAGTTCCATCTTTCTTTCCCACAAAGAGCACTGGTGTTCCCCAGGGTGAAACACTAGGCTGAATTAACCCCTTGTCTAGCAACTCCTGCAACTGAGTTTTCAATTCCGTCAATTCAGCAGGTGCCATTCGATAAGGTGCTTTAGATATTGAGGCAGTTCTAGGTACAAGTTTAATGGTAAATTCGATTTCTCGGTCGGGTGGTAGCCCCGGTACTTCTTGGAATACTTGTGGAAACTCCCTTGCTACTGGAATCTCATTCAAGTCTAGGTTCTTTAGTTCTGTGGCCTCTATTGTACACAGATAACCCTGACATTCTTTCCTCAACATCCTGAATGCTTGCATAACAGATACAGTTGGAATGGTCACTTGGTGGCCACTTCCCTTAAAGGTCATTCTTTCTCCACCAGGAGCCGAGAAGCTAACCAACTTCTTTTTGCGGTCAATAGTAACTTTATACTTAGTTAACCAGTCCATCCCTAGGATAACATGCCAACCTTATATATCTAGTTGTACTAGATCTATAGGGAGAACTCTGCCTTCAACTGAATGGTACGGTTTTCGAAAACAACATTAGTGTAGTAGGTAGATCCTAAGGAAGTGGTCACTTATAGTTGCACATCCATCTCATTAGGCTTGCTGGCAAGCTTCTTTACAAAGACAGGATTTATAAAAGAATGTGTGGCACCCGAATCAAATAAAACAAAAGTATAAAAATGTTTGATAAGGAGAGTACCTGATACGGTGGTAGTGAGGTTCTCAACCTCGTCTCTTTTCAGACAAAACACTCGGCTACCTGCTTGCGGCCTTTTCCCACCTCGGTTGCCTCCCAAGGTTGTGTTCATGGGAGGGCGACCTCTCTATGTGACGGGATTGGTTCCCATTCCTGAACCTTGAACGTTGCCTTGACGATTTCCTACTTTTCTAGGGAAGTCTACAAGTTTGTGGTCTATTGCACCACAACCATAACATTCTTGAATACCGTACTTACACGAACCATAATGCAAACGTCCGCATTGACTGCAGGGTTCCATCTCTTATCTTGGCGCAACTTGTATTCCTTTACCCCGATCCTTCGCGGGGTTGAGGTTTCTGAATCTCTTACTCCCCTGAGCACCGGATCCTCCTTGGCCAAATTTTCTTTTGGCTAGGCCTATTTGCCGACTCTCAGCCTCAGTTTCTTTCACTGCCCTCTGATACATTTCTTGAAAGCTGGTAAAAACATATTCAGCTATCATTCGCTTGATTGGTCCTTTGAGGCCTTGTTCAAAGTGATCCATTTTCATCTCTTCAGTGGCGACCTAATTGGGCTTAAAGCGGCTGATTTCATTAAATTCTGCCGCATACTCCGTCACACTCATCTGTCCTTACTTTAAACGTAAAAACTTTTGTTTGTTTGCCCTTTTCATGTCTCAGGGCATCCATCAAGGTTTTTAACTGTTCCCAGGTTAGAGGTTAACAGTACCCCACCAGAATTCAGCCTCCCTTTCAAATTGGTGGGTTGCCAAGCGCACTTTAGAGCCTTCGAGACAGTTCATCACCTCAAATAAATTCTCCATTCTTCTTAACCATTCTTCATACGCAAGGGGGTCTGCCCCACCACTAAACTTTGGTGGTTTCAGCTTGTTGAACTGGCAGGTCATTTCCAAGGCAGTTGCCTCCGCGACTGGTTACCTTCGAGGAGGCATTGGCTACACAACTGTTTGTACAAAGTTGCTTAGTTTTATGCATGAAAATAGATTTGTCAAAGGCATTTAAAAGCATAGTACAATATTAGATAGAATTCATAGTTTTTAAGTATTGGTGCGATCCTATCCCGGTTACACAAACACTTCTTTTTCCTTGCTAAAAACACGCATTCACATTTTACAAAACATCGGGGTAACACCCCTGCTTATTTATTCATTTTGAGGGTACACTTAGCTTGGGAGTCATCTAGGGGCTTTCGATACACTAATGCCTTAGTAAGGAAAGAAACTAGGATGGCACACTAGCTATGACTTATTTAGATACAATGCATACATTAGCAAACTTTAGGTTCCACATGACTCTAATCATCATCTGAGGAATCTTCCTTAGGAGGGTTATCTATCACTCGCTCATTCGAGCCTTCAGACTCAACCGGGGCTTGTAGGTTCTACAATACGAAAGTTGGGGAATATTCCACGTCGGACGCTCCATCCACCAGCTCCCTCATTCTCAGCATCGTGGCCTGCCAACCATGAGGATATTGTACACCAAAGGAATCTATCCAGCGTACCCACATGGTGGCTACGTACTTGTATCGCTTCACCTGAGGGTTTTCCACAAATAGAAGCCTCATTTGGTGATGTTCGATTTGATTTCTTTTGACTATTGTGGTCGGTAGATGTTGTATTAGCAGCGAAAGCAATTAAAGCCATATTGACCAGTTGAACGGCGACATTGCTCCTCTCCAAGGGGGTATCTCCTAAAGAATCCATCCGTTCTTCTGCTAATATCAGGAAGTCTACTAATCCTCTGAAGGTGAACGGGGTGTAAGCCCCTATGTGTACATGAAATTGACGGAGGACGGAGGTAATGTCACTCCATCTTCCTGTGTAAGGCATTTCTAGAATGAATTTGTAAGTCCAATGGTTTTGAGTGACCCGTAGGGGTCTCCACTGGTTGCTTCTAACCACCGCTTCCCAGAAGATGACTGCGTTTCATGCAGCCAGCCAGAATGGAAGGTACTCAAAATCGTCGATTTTAAACACCATCCTACATCACCACACTGGGTTAGAAAAAAACTAGCAAGCACGTATTTGTATGGGAGTCCCAAGCTGCATTTCTAGTTTGTGCACGCAAGTATG
The DNA here is from genome assembly GCA_029747015.1 of Carnegiea gigantea. Lineage (NCBI taxonomy): Eukaryota > Viridiplantae > Streptophyta > Magnoliopsida > Caryophyllales > Cactaceae > Carnegiea > Carnegiea gigantea. The sequence continues at coordinate 1,228,333 of JAKOGI010000057.1, read as the reverse complement.
CAATGTAAGCACATAGTAAGCTCATATAGGTACTTTAAAGCATATATTTCACACACTGAAATTCCTAAAGTCACATCTAGATGCATATGCAAACCTATGGCTCTGATATCACCCAATGTAACACCCCTCTACCCCTGAGAGATGTCATACCGCCAGGATCCCCCAAGGGAGACCCCTAAGGCTGTCGTAACTAAAGACTTTCTTAAAGATTCAACCTAACTCTAGGTTAGTTTGGGAGTTTCTAGAACAAAACTACAAGAGTTCCGTCTATAATTACAACGTTTGTAAAATTCATGTTGCGAACTTAAGGGGTACCTATGAGTTTACAACAATATTCCAAATAAACTAGAAGTTTTCCCACGAGTCACACACTTGGGTTTGAGGCTTATGCCTTTACAAACACCTATTCAAATAATTTACATAGGTTTAAATACTTCCAGAGCCACTATATGCTTGCTAATTACATTCCATCAACCAAAATAGGAAGACAAGCAGCTTCGCAAAACACAGCTTCACAGGAGCACTTGCAAAAACGACTGGTAGTCCTATATCAGATAGCAGACATGGTCTTTCATTTATCACCTAGGAAAAAGGGGGAAAGGAAATGGAGTGAGCACCACATGCTCAGTAAGTGTTCCTCCACTCCTTAAAACAAAACCTTTACAAGCAATATTACTTATAATATTTACTTAACAAGTAATTAAGTAGTACTATTATTGTATTAAGCTGCATGACGCACATCGTAGGCACTTGGCTAGACATTCAAACATGATAGATTTTTAGTTTCGAATAACGATGGCATGCTAGGAACTTGCTTACACAATATGCACTTCTAAACATAAATACTTGATGCATTATGAGAACATGGCCACACACTACTTTGAAGTCATACACATCCATACTTGGAAAACCTTCTTCGTTAGGTACGTGTAGAAACTTTCTTCTCTTTCTCTGCAAACACTTTTTGTAATCTCTTAAGGTTAATATTCCTAAAGGAAATCTCTTCATATTGGCCTTTTGAGGCCCTTATTAGTTTTTCACTTAATCTAGCCTCTTGATAGCCCTTAAGACTTTCTTTCTTTGTGAAATACTTTAAAAAGGCTACATGCCGGTTGTTTTCTTACTCATTAGGAAAGTAATCTGGGCATAAGATCATCATAAAGTGCTGGATGGGAGAGATCTACACTCAATCCTACTGAGATTAACTCACACTAAGCTTTTACTTCCGGGATGACAACTAACTTTTGGATCTTAACCCTTGTCACGATCTCTAAGGATTGCTCCCTAGGTTAGGGATTCCACCGTTCAAGTAGGTTCACTCTCATCTATTATCCCTAAGCACTTATCTTAGCCATTTAAACTGATCATAACGACTAATAACTTTGTTGTTTCTTCTGGTAAAATCATTTATCGTACAACTCACACCTTGGTAAAATATTTTGGGGATTCCCCCATTCAAGCAGGTTCACTCCCAAACTATATTACTCAGCAATAGAATGAAAGTGCAGATTTATAAATTTAGCAACTGAAACAGTTAGTCAGCAATAGAATAAAAGTGCGGCCCTTACAATAAGAAAAAACGGGGAAGATCCGCTGGTGAGTGTCTTCTACAGTCTAACTCATAGATAAATCGATTAGTGTGTTAGTGATAAATATTAATTTACATGGTGGATATAGTTTATGCTAACTATTTTTCATAAATTTGGTATCTTTAATAATTATTTATTGCTTTTTAGTTAACTTCTTTAGTTCGTGAGTTTTAATTCTTAAATTTATAGTTCTTAATATTAATTTCATTTACCCCCCCACCAAAATAGTAGTTTTTTAGGAGTGTCTTGATAATTTTAGATCAGTTATATTTTGATGTTTAGTGTGAGTATAATTTTCAGATTTATTTTCTATTCTTTTTTGCCATTTATTTACCAGTTTGTTAAAAATTAGGCTAAAAATAGTCTCTTTTGTGTTTTTTATTATTTTATTTCATTTTAGGGTTTATTAAGTATCCTAGTATGTTTCTATTTAATGTCATAATTTTTGGAAATTATTTCATAATTTTTCAGAATTATTTCATGAGTTTAGTACATGCATGTTTTTTATTATAATAAATCTGAAAATTATGTTTTTAATTTTTTGTTTCGGCTTTTAGAATTTTTATTTAGTCTAGAAAATTATATTTTAAAATTTGGGTACTTTTTTTATTTATTTTCATTTTATATTGGCGCAGTTCATTATTTCTCTAATTTTAGATTTTATTTTCTGTTTTAATTTTCTATGGTTAATTTTCTCTTTTAATTTTTCTGAATTTAGTTACATATAATTTTGGAGATATAAAATTATAAACTTGCAGAATATTAATTTAGATTAGTTTCTATGAATTTTAATATTAATTTTCTACCTGTTATTTTCTGTTTTAATTTTCAGTCCAATATTATGTGATTATTTTTTTTTAAATTTTTTCAGAATATGTAGGATAGCTATTTACTATTTTTATTTCCAGAATTGAATTTACAATATTTAGGGGCAATATTAAGTAATTTTTTTGGATTTTTACTTGCTTAATTTGATTTGTTTTAGTAATATAAAGAGAAAGTAAAAGAAATTAGAGTAGTAAATTTAATTAGAATTAAACTAGCTTATTATCATAATCTTTCCTCGTGGGATCGATCTCTACTTTCCTATGCTATAAATCTTATTTATAAATCAAAGTAGTGGTTTAATTTGTAGCTCTACGATAAACTTTACATGTTATTTTTTTTTTTCGCTGTAAACCTCAAATATCCATTCCATTCCCCTTTATTACTAATTGATTGTGAAATAGTTAGGTCAAATAGGTAAGGTTAGTTTAATTTGTCTCGTCGGTATGAGTCAATTGTCATACAAAATCAGAGGCTAGAAAACTATTTCTTTCAACGTTTAGAGTGGATTTTACTTGTAAATTTGTTTAATGAAAGGGTATTTTATGTTGTTATTGTCCACTAAGCAGAAATTAGGACTTTGGTCCCTATTCCTATTGATTTATCATATTCATGTTTCACCCTCCTCTTAATTCAATAAGTCACGGCCTCTACCTTAATAATTAATTTCTCTTTTATACGACTTACCTCTATCTATTTTCCAGCAACTGATTAATGACTTTTCCTAATCATTTTGAAACTGATTATCTTATCATAACTGATCACTTTTCAACTAAGGATGAACACAAATCCTTTCCATTGTATGTACTAGCTTATTCACATTAAAATTTCAATAGAAAGCTAATTTGACTCTTAAAGTTAATTATACATAATTAATCTAAGATTTGAAGTCCTCTTTTTTCCTTCCGTTTCATACATCCCTCATTAAGATTATTTTCCTTCCTACATCCATGACAAAACTTCAAACTAATTACTAATTCACACAATCAATATCATTCTATTAAACTTTGAAGTGGAAATTATACCTCAACCTTTCCAACTCAGTTACATCAAAACTCATTTCAGATTCTCAATGATGTAAAGCTCAAGTTATGTTTGATTACTTCAAAATCTTAAATTTACTCATTTCCTTTTCTTTTTCCAACTGTCACTTCACTATTCAACTCCAATCAAGTATCACTCTCTATATTTTTAATCTAAAATGACAATTAACTCCTTTAGTTAACAAGATTCAATCAAAACTTTATGAAAGGAAAACACTCCTCAACACTACCAATTCACCCTTAAACTTATCATCCAACATGCAATACCCTAATTTCATTCCATCTCAATCTACCCTAATTTCATTCCATCTCAATCAACTAAAATCAGTACTTCAATTAACATTTGAATACCAATGTAAGTCCAAATAAATACCTAATCTTATCAATTCAAGAAAACTAATCAAGAACATGCGAAAAGGGTGATGGAGTTTTGGGTTTTACCTTGAAAAGTTAGGGGAATAGGCAAGAACAACGGGAAGATAGTGGTAGCAGTGATCGACAAGCTTAGGCGACTCTAGCGACAACGACCAGCTAATCTAGGGGTAGGCAGCAGCATGGTGCATGGGCTGTTTGGGGCTGGGTAGGGAAGAACAAAAGAACAGGAGGAAGGAGAGAGAATTAAAGGCTTTGGGTTTTTGAGGGGGCAAAAAATAACGTATGATTGGATAAGATTAGAAACGTAGTGATTGGAGACAAACTTGGGTGGCACCCATAGAGGATGAGATGAGAGAAGCTAGACTAAGATAGTTCGTCATATAAGGAGAATAAGCATGGATGCATCAGAGAGCATATGTGAGAAGATTGATATTCCAATAGGTAGAAGAGGTCATGGTAGACCAATGAAGAGTTGGAGTGAAGTGATTAGACACGATTTGCAAACTTCAGGATTAGCAGAGGACATGGATCAAGACAGAAAGCTATGAGAATCTAGGATTATTGTTGCTGACTCTAGGTAACACGTTGCTTACCTTTTCCGTGGTTCCGTGGGCACTAAATTTTGCTGGTACTTGGATTGGGGTTTCACTTATAGTGTGTTACTATTTCTTGTGTATGGCTGTATGGGTTATTATGTGACTTATTGTTATTTTCAATGCTTTTAGTTTTATTATCTATCTATTTCTGTATTTATATTTTAATTAAAGAATTTTCAACTATAAAATATTTTTCCAAACTCTTTTTGTGGGTCTATTGGAATCAACCTCTTTGTAGGTAGTGATACCTGCAAAGATAAGACTACTTACATCTGGATCTCTCCAAATCTGTGCAAACGGGACCCACACTAGAAGGTGGTTGTTGTTATTGTTGTCGTTGTTGTTGTTTGCTAAATTTTGTTGCTGATTCTTTTATTTGTTTATTGTTTTTTTGAAGTATGTTAATTTCTTTCTAATAATTAGCTAATTGATTGGATGATATAATAGCTTATTTACATAATTATTTACTCAATTATTTTATATAACCTAAATAATAAAATTTAAACATGCATTTTATAAATTAAACTTTGTCATAATTCCCATCAAAAATTTATTTTTATATTATTTACCTTAATGTTAAATAATTAAATGATCATCATTTAAAATTCTTAACACGGGGCCATTAACACTAGTTTGAACCCTGCAAAATATATGGGTTCCAAATATTGAATTGACCTACGTGCGCTTGATTTTTACTAAAGCTTGATTAGTAAAAATAATTAACGTAAATTAGGTTCAGACTATTATACCATGCAACAAGGCATTCTTAACATCTAGTTGCCTAATGACCCAACCACAAGAAATAGCTAAGGAAAGAACAACACAGATGGTTGTGGGCTTTACAACTGGGCTAAAGAAGTCATGGTAGTTTGGTCCATCCTACTGGTCAAACCCACGAGCAACCAATCAAGCTTTTCATCACTCAATAGTCTCATCCGAATGATGCTTATCCCTGTTGACCCATTTACAAGTTAACGAGTTCATATTATAGTGGTAAGTAGGGATGGCAAAAAGTTGGGGAATTCCCGTCCCCGCCGGGGCCCCGCCTCGAAGTGGGGAAAAATCCCCGTCCCCAAAGGGGATGGGGATGGGGACGGGGAGGGAAATTAATCCCCGCTCGGGGATGGGGACGGTGACGGGGACATAGTTCAACCCGTCCCCGTCCCCATTTCCCCGTCGGGGATTTTGCCCCGTTCCCATCCCCGTCCCCGATTCCCCGATTGGGGAAAAATCCCCACCTCTGTCACTAATTTTAATTAAAATTACAAAAATAACCTTATTTTCAAAATTTTTAAATGAAACAACTAAGGTTATACACGTAATTTTCTTTGTAAAAATCCTAGGTATATATTGGATTTGGTACTCATGGCCGTGAAGAGTTTAGAAGGTAAGGAAAAAATAGCGGGTAAAAATCCCCGTTGGGGCCCCGACGGGGATTAAATCCCCGCCGAAGATGGGGACGGGGGGGAATTTTTTCCCCGCAGCGGGGAACGGGGAGCGGGGATTCCAGCGGGGACGGGGACAGGGAATATACTCCCCGTCCCGAACCCGCCCCGTTGCCATCCCTAGTGGTAAGGGACCAAAGTCCAAATGTCATTTTGAGCAAGTGCATTGAACTCTTTTGCTAATAGCATCAATCCATTCAGGGTATTTAGAGGCTTGTGAATAACAAGTAGGTTCAAAATCACAAGGTGCAGATACATGCAAGACAAGATGACACAAGGTTTAGATGCACCAGACATCGACCTAGTTTGCATGGGATGTAGCCTTATGCAGGTTATTGGGTCGGGTAGCAGAGGGTTTAGGCCATCTGTTGGGAAAGAATGGGAAAGGGGGTCTGAAGGGAAGCTGGGCTGCACTAAGGGAAAGGCTGGACTGGGGGGACTTAAGAGAGGTGCTGGGCTGGCCCAAGTCAGGGGAGGTCCTGAGTGGAGGACCGGGGGGACACTGGGCTGGGTCGCAGTATTGTGTGAGTGGGCTGGGTGGGCGTAATGGGCAGTCCAGCAGACGAGCAAGATGGGATATCAGACGCCCCTTCAGTCACAGCTGGGGTAGAGATAGGGGTTGGAGCGGGAAATGCGGTTCGGGTAGATAGTTCTGAAGGAGAAGGGACGGGGTGGTGAGGTCAAGAATTATAGCACGTAGTGGTGACAACAAGCTCAGAGGGGGGATGACTTGGGCAGAGACTTGGGAAGGCACAAGTGCAAGGTATGGAAAGACATCATCATGAAAAAGGACATGACAACTCACATAAACATGACCCGTTTGAGGATCAAAGCATTGGTAACCCTTCTAATTAGAAGCATAGCCAAGAGAAAAGCACGATCAAGATCGAGAAGATAATTTGTGTGGCGGATTAAGGATGGTAGGAAAGCACTCACATCTAAAAACTTTGAGAAAAGAATAATCAGGAACCTATTCAAAAATTGTTCAAAAGGAGAATGATTATCTAGTACGGATGTGAAAAGATGATTTGGAGCACTGCCATCCACTGGAATGAGTTCTAGTAGTAGGGCCCAACATTCCATAATTTATGGAACGAATTGTTCCTAGCAACAATGCCATGGGGGCAGCATGCAAAGCATGTTGTTCCCCAATTCGTTCCTTTTTTTTGTCTTTTTTTTGATTTTTTTGTTTTTTGTTTTTTTCGTTTCAAAATATTATTTATATGATTAAAAAAATATTATATGTTATGGGATGAGTCCGTGATAAAGATCTTATTGGGTGATCTAAATTAGATATCCATGGATTGAAGATGTAAATGAATACAAGTTCTAAAAAATAAAACTTTGTCTGATTGGCAGGATGGAGTTCCAAAAAATGGAACTCTGAGTGAGAATGCTCTTATAAAGTAAATGGCTGCATATTCATTGATGTCAAACCTATACATCAATATTGTTGCATTACTATGCTTAATGGCAAATTAGCACAAATCAAACATGTTGGTTCAGTTCAGATCGGAACAAATTTATTGCTAAGAGATGTGTTGAATGTGCCTAAATTTCAATTTAGTCTCTTATCAGTGAGTAAATTGACCAAGAAGTATGGTGCTAAGGTTCTTTTTTCATATGATGCTTGTTTGCTTCAGGACTACACATTGTAGAGAGTAGTGGTCCTTGGTAAAGAAGACAAAGGACTCTACTTACATTGACTTGGCAGATAAGCTTGTAGCAGGATGTGGATCACAGTCATGTGAAGACTTGAAGAAGAATTTTACTTTTACTTATGTTGTTTATCTCTCCATTTCAGAAATGTGGCATTGTAGGCTTGGACATCCTTCTTTTGAGCAGATGTAGCACACGAGTTTACCAATTTGCAATAAAAGAGAACAACATTCGATATGTCAAATATACTATATGGCAAAATAGCATAAATTACCCTTTTCCTTAAGTGATATGGGGATTCCAAATTGGTTGAAATCTTACATGTTGATATCCGAGGTCCTCATACTCATAGTACTAATAATGGTTGTAAATTTTTCCTTACAATAGTGGATGATTTTTCAAGAGCTACTTGGGTTCATTTGTTGTCACACAAGAGTAATGCTTGTTAGGCCATAATTTGTCGTATTTTACTCACCTCTTTCACCTAATTTTTAGCTCGTGCAATAATTTAATTTTTAGGATTTTTACTTGTTTTATTTACTTTTGTAGGTAATAAATTCAATCAAGAAAGTATTGTGAAAAGGAGCAAAAGAGGATCAAAAAGGAAGAAAACAAGACGTCGGGCATGACGGCTGCCGCCACCACACTGCTGCACCAGGCAGTAGAGGGCGACGGCCAGCCATCAACCTCGTGAGAAGCTGTCCCACCGGCAACGGCCATCGCCCTCTGCTCTCTCGCGTGATGCTTTAGCTGTCTCGTTTCCTCTTTAAAAGGGGTGTCTTCGGAACATTTTGGGATTGGGGGTTCCTTTTGGGCGATTTTCTAGACTACTTTAGGTTAGGTTTTAGCCAATAAAAAGCTCAATAGGAGGATTAGATTAGGAGATTAAATTGTATTTTGGGATTCAAGCTTGTGAATTTCAAGTTCATTCAATCAATTCAAGCCAAAGTTTCCCTTTTCACTCTCTCTGTATTTCATGTTTATTCTTGTTTTTCTTTTGTTTAATCTTATTAGTTTAGATTATATTTAGCTTAAATGTTTAGTTTTTATTATGATTTTGTGTTCATTAGTTATTTTAATCCATGTTAGACTAGATTAATTTCTCCTTTGTTCATGTTTGTTGAGTTATTTGTTAGTTTAGGTTTGAATTGGGGTTTTTGCGTTTTATTGATAATTAGTTGTTAATCTTGGTTGCTTGGATTGTGATTAGCCTTTTGATGGCTAATTAGACTTGTATTGGACCTAAGCACACCCAATTCTTACTTAGAATTTAGAGTTTTTCCTCACGTCCGCTAAGTGCTCGATGAAATGCTTGAGAGAGCTTTCATCTAAATTTTTGGGCGATTCACTTATGCCAAGACATGAGGTCAATTAGCTAGTGTGGGAGAGGGGATACTCGGGTTCGGGACATGAAAATAGTCCCCGATCCTAGCTAGATCTGAGAGTTGCTAATCTAGTGGTCTAATTAGGCTAACTCCATGAAAATAGGTGGTTAGACTAATTAGGCTAGCTCATGATCCTTGACAGAGGGCCTGGGTGGTCTTCGAAGGTGCAACCGAGCATCTCTTGTTTTTAGTTGAGGTCGAGCAGGTTAGGACTCATCTTGTCTATTTGGTTAGTCAATTGGTTAAATCATAGTCTCAAGCCACCTCTTTTGCTTTTATTAGTTTAGTTTAGCTTAGATTTCATTTCCTTCCTTCTTGGCCTAGATTGAATCACTCTAGCTAATCCCGGTACATAAAACCCAACTTCTTGTGGATGACACCCCGAGTACTTGACGATCAAACCTCGCACTTGGGGTTTATGAATATTAAAACTCGAATTCTTCCTATCACTGCTACTCCTCTATTAAAGACTTTGATTGTGTTTATGAAGACACAATTTGATGCCCAGGTTAAAATTATGAGGAGTCAGAATGGATTAGAATTTCATAGTGAATCCATAAAGCAGTTTTATAGTGAGAAAAGCATTGTGATTCAGTCTTCTTATACGAGTAGCCCTCGACAAATGGGGTTGTAAAAAGGAAAAATCAATATTTGTTGCAAGCTACCAGGGCCCTCATGTTTTAGGCTAATTACCTCAACAATACTATGGAAAGGCTCTTTTGACAATAACACATCCGACAAACAGGTTCCCAACTTTAGCCTTACAGCTCAAAACTCCATTCCAAGTGCTACATGGTAACTGACCTACTTAGGACCAGCTTAAAGCCTTTCATTATCTGTGTTATGCCTTTACATTGAAAAGAAATAGAAATAAATTGCAGGAAAGGGCATAACCTTGTGTCTTCTTAGGATATCCATACGGCCAAAAAGCATACAAGTTATTAGACCTTAAAACAAAGAAGATTTTTGCCTCAAGAGATGTGGTGTTCCAAGAGACTATCTTTCCATATCATGGAATTCCTCATACTTCAAATATCCCATTGCCATTTGCCATTACTGAGTTCATACCAGAATGCTATCCTTAACAACCATCTTCAATGAGTCTGTTACATCAATAGATTCTTTCACACTAATGCACCAGCCATCATCTATACCAATTTTAATTAAGTCTTCTTCGGGTGGTTTAAATCAATCAAATGGCAATTCAATCACTGAACATGCAGAACCTTCAATACATATGAGAATCAAAAGTTCTACCAGATCTCACAATCCAGTAGTATACTGAAATAATTACCATTACCATCTTGCACATATTACCTAAGAATCCCTCATTAATTCAAAAGTTCTGCCCCATGAACAGTATGCTCTGGTGTTTATTCTCTCTCAATATACAGAACTAAACTCTCCAAAACATAAAGAGTGAGTGGAGTCAATGAATAAAGAGATTGATGCTCTTATGGAAAACAACACTTGGGATTTTGTAAACTTGCATGCAGGAAAAAAAGGCGATAAGTAATAAATGGATATACAAAGTAAAGCTCAACTCTGATGGCTCTTTGACGAGGTTCAAAGCTAGGTGGTTATTAAGGGACTCACACAAAAGTATGGAGTGGATTATCAAGAAGTATTTTCCCCAGTAATGAAGATGGCAACCATAAAAAACATAATTGTTTTAGCAGCCTCAAAGGAGGGAGTCTTTTTCAATTGGATGTTAATAATACATTCTTACATACAGAATTAGATGAGAAAGTATACATGGAGTGTCTAAGGGAATTCCTAATCCTATAAACAAGGTGTGTAGATTGAGAACATCCTTATATGTCCTCAAACAAAGCCAGCCGGTAGTGGTTCAATAAGCTAAGCACTACTCTTCTTGGTGTTAGTTATCAATGATCAACCAATAATTATTCACTCTTCCTTAACCAGCATGATACAGATCACTACTATTGGTGTTTATGTAGATGATATCCTTATTACATGATCTAATCATGATGAATGCCTTGATGTAAAGAAGCACCTTGACAAATGTTCCGATACCAAGGATATGGGGAAGCTACACTATTTTCTGGCTTTGGAAGTGTCTTATTCACCAAGAGGCATTGTTCTTAGCTAGAAAAAATTCACAACTGAGCTCCTAAAAGATTCCAATTCATCCAATGTCAAACCCACACTAACCCCCTTACGTTTAAACTACAAGTTACTCCCATATGATGGAGCACCCATTTTAGATCCAATTTATTACAGGATGATGATGGGAAGATTATTAGTAACTGGAAGAGTTCCAGTTGTTCTTTTCCTAAATGGGAGGGTTTTGTTTTGGTGCCCCGTATTTGCTGTTTTGGCCGTGTATTTGTCCTCTCTGTTAGCCCTGCTTCATTATTTCTCCCCTTATTGCTAGTTTTTGCATAATTGGTATTAGTTTTTGCTAGTTTGGCCTTTGGCATTATTAGTATTAGTTTTTGCAAGTTTGTTTTCGACCTTCTTTGCTGGTGGAGTTCTATTTCAGTTGTTTCTGGGTGCCTTTGACAGTAGTAGTTCCTTTTGCAAGTTGGAGGGTTTGCTGTTTAACATTTTTTTGGTAAGCCCCTTGTAATTTTTTTTTTTTATTTGTTAGTTACTCAGTGGTGTGATTACTATTTTTCTACTGTGTTAGTTTATTGTTGGTTTTCTCTGCCGTTGTCATTATTAGCATTATTTTTATTATTAGTGTTGAGACTAGTTTCAGTTTTCCTTTTTTAAGTAGCTCTTGGTTAGTAGTTTGGATACTATTACTTGGTTCTTTCCCTCTCTAGGTTACTCACTTGGAGCGTAGTTATTCCTTTTTTTTTTTTTGGGTTAGTCTCTTGGCTTCTTTACTAGATTTTCTAGGCCGATTGTCTAGGTAATTGCTTTACTGCTAATTTTTTTTTCTATTAGTGCTCCATTTATTATTATTATTATTATTTTTCAATTATTGCAAGTATCGTAGCATCGGTATTTACTATTGTGTGTATTGTGGTAGTTGTGTTTGGGCGTATTAGTATTTTCGTATAAAGTTAACTTTTTTCAGTTACTAGTTTTCATTGTCTAGTGGGGTTTTTCTTGCCGAGTAGACTCCTAAGCTTGTTTTCTTAGGCTGTGGTCCTCTGTAGCAAGTGTATCTCTGCCGTTTAGTTTTTAGTGTCGGGTTTGTTTCCGCTTTTATTTCCCTATTATTTTGGGACCATTCGGGATTTTTTGGGGGAGCTTTTCTGCTTACTCTCCAATATTTTTTTCAATGCTTTTTGTGTTTCTGGTAGGTTCGTCTAGTGCATTGCGGGAGGTGCGTGCGGGCTTCTTAAGCCAGTGGTGAGCAATGTAGTGCCTTCAGCCAGTCCTCCGGGGGGTAATGGGGTCAGGAGGGGTAGAGGGTTTCGAAAGGTGCACCTAGCATCTTGGAATCTTGGGTCTCTTACGGGTAAGTCTATAGAGTTAGTTAAGTGTTTGCATCGGTGTAGGATTAATATAGCTTGTGTTCAAGAGACGAAGTGGGTGGGGGCTAAAGTTAGAGAAGTTGATAGGTACAAATTGTGGTATTCGGGGACAATCAAGGCGAGGAATTGAGTTGGCATCTTGGTTGATAAGGAGTTGGTAGACTCTGTCGTTGAAGTGAGGCATAAGAGTGACCGAATTATGGCCATTAAGGTTTTGGTGGGTTCAGAGGTCATAAATGTGGTTAGTGTGTATGCTCTTCAAATCGGTCTGGCGGACGATATTAAGAAGCTTTTTTAGGAGGATTTGGATATGGTCATCCAGGATGTACCTTGGGGCGAGAAGCTTTTCATAGGAAGAGATTTTAATGGTCATATTGGTGTTGACTCAGACGGGTATGACACGGCCCATGGGGGTTTCGGTTTTGGGGAGAGAAACAGTAGAGGAGTCTCTGTGCTGGACTTCACGGTAGCGTATGAATTGTTAGTGGCAAACTCCTATTTCAAGAAGAGGGAGGAGCACTTAATGACCTTTACGAGTGGCTCCTTAAAGACCCAAATTGATTACTTCCTAGTGAGGGCGGATAGTCGGAGGCTTTGTAAGGATTGTAAAGTGATTCCTAGTGAGTATCTAGGAACTCAACATAGGTTACTAGTGCTAGATGTGGAGTTCAAATGTTCTAAGTGGAAGAAAAGGAGAGTCGGGGACCCTAGAGTTAAGTAGCGGAACCTCACAAAAGAGAACGACGTGTTACTATCGGAGAGGATTTCTGAAGAGGGGGCTTGGGGGTGGGCAGAGGATGCAGATAAAATGTGGGAGAAAATGGCAGATTGTATTTGAAGGTGGGCTAAAGAAATGCTCGGTACTACTCGAGGAGGTGGTAACAGAATGAAGGGTGCCTGGTGTTGGAATGATGAGGTAAAGGAGAAAGTCAAGGAGAAAAAAGAGGCATATGCAGTTTTCATGAACAGTGAAGTAATTTAAGAGAGAGAGATTAGTCGAGTTAGATATAAGGCTGCTAAGAAAGTAGCCAAGAAAGCTATTGCGGTAGCTAAGAGTAGGGCTTATGATATGTTATACCATAGTTTGGAGACCAAGAAAGGGGAGAAGGAAATCTTTAAACTGGCGAGAGCTAGAGATAGAAAATCAAGGGATTTAGGTGTTGTGAGGTGTATCAAGGATGAAAATGGTAGGGTGCTGTCTGAGGATGCAGAAATCAAGGAGAGATGGCAAAGATACTTTTCCAAACTCCTCAATGGTGAAGGGATAGAAGACGCCCGTCGTAAGGTAAGAGAGCTTAGTGAGAGGCAAATGGATCCGCGAGTGTGTGGTCATATCAGTAAGGACAAGATTAAAGAGGCCTTAAATAAAATGACCAAAGGGAAGGCAGAGAGTCCAGATCAGATACCGGGGGAAGTGTGAAAGTGTTTGGGTGAAGAAGGATTAGAGTGGCTGACGGAACTTTTTAATGTCATTTTTAGGACTGCTAAAATGCCCAAAGAATGGAGGTCTAGTACAGTTATCCCCCTGTACAAGAACAAAGGGGATATTCAAGATTATAATAATTTTAGGGGCATAAAGTTGCTCAATCACTCTATGAAATTATGGAAGAGGGTGATTGAGAGAAGGTTGCAGAAGGATGTTTCGATATCAGAGAACCAATTTGGTTTTATGCCGGACAGGTCGACTACAGAGGCGATTTACCTCCTTAGAAAGCTCATGGGTTTGTACAGAGATAGAAAGGTGAATCTCCATATGGTATTCATTGACTTGAAAAAAGCATATAATAGAGTTCCGCGTGAAGTGGTTTGGAGATGCTTGGAAAAGAAAGGAGAGTCACCCTTATATATTCGAGTTATTAAGGATATGTACGAGGAAGGTAGGATAAGTGTTAGGACGCCAGGAGGGGTCACTAATGACTTTTTCGTTAGTATGGGCCTATATCAGGGTTCCGCCTTAAGCCCTTTTCTTTTCACTCTAGTCATGGATGTGTTGACAAGAGGGATTCAAGATGAGTCACCATGGTGTATGCTTTTTGCAGATGACATTGTCCTTATTGACGAGACTAGATAGGGAGTTAATGACAAATTGGAGCATTGGAGGCACACTCTGGAATCTAGTGGTTTTCATTGCTGTTTCAATGGAAGGATAGATGCAAGGGGAGAAGTCACCCTAGAAGGGAGGTCGATAACTAAGGTCGATAAGTTTAAGTATCTAGGCTCGATCATTCAGTAGAATGGGATTATTGATGAAGACATTAACCAGTGAATAAAAGTGGGCTGGCAAAAATGAAAGTCTATCTCAGGTGTGCTGTGTGATAAAAGGGTGTCCCTAGGATTGAAAGGCAAAGTCTATCGTATGATAGTTAGACTGGCAGTTCTTTATGGTTCAAAATGCTAGCCTCTAAAGAAGACACAGGTTCAAAGGTTGTTGGTAGCAGAGATGAGGATGATTAGGTGGATGAGTGGGTATTCGAGGATAGACAGAATTAGGAATGGAGTTATCCGGGACTTAGTTAGAGTAGCTCCTATAGAAGATAAGACAAGAGAGACAAGACTCAGATGGTTTGGCCATGTGAAAATGAGGAGTGAGGGCGCTCCAGTGAGGAGATGTGAGATGATTAACATCCCCGATGGCAAAAGAGGGAGGGGTCGACCAAAGAAGAGTTTGGACGAGGTGATTAGAGAGGACTTGAAAGTTATCGGTTTGACGGAGGATCTGGCTCAGGATAGAAAGCTGTGGTGAGATAGGATTAGGATCTTGGATCGCAGAGAGTTTGCCCCGTAGGTGCCTTCTGGTGCAGTAGCATAGTGCTTTTTCGCTTGTCGTGTTTGTATACAGGTAGTACTCTCTTCTGGGAGGAGTCATTACCTACTACGGCCTGTTAAGGTATGTCATCTTCCTCCAATAGTTTGTTCTTGTTACATAGCTCTAGCAACTGGCCCTTTCTATATATCTTGGCCATCTCTTGATATGAGTCCTTAACTTTCCTATTAAATGTTTTCACAAAATCTTTTCTCTTTAAAATATTTTCACAGAATTCTTTTTTGTGGGTCTTTTAGAATCAGCCTTTCTATGGGTAGAAATACCGGTAGAGGTAAAGTTGCTTACAGCTAGATCTCCCCAAATCCCGTGGAAGCGGGACCCACACTGGGAGGTGTTGTTGTTGCTGTTGTATGATGATGGGAAAGCTTAATTTTCTATCTAGTACTAGGCCTAATTTGAGCTTTGCTACACAAATCCTTAGTCAGTTCATGTACCAACCCAGAACTACTCATCTTCAGGCACTTTAACATAGACTAAGATAAATCATAGGGACAATTGGTGGAGGCATCTTACTTAAAGCTACTGATCAACTTTCTCTTCAAGCCTTCTCTAACTCAAATTGGGCAGCCTGTCCAACATATAGAAGTTCTACCATAAGATATATGATGCTCTTGGGAGCTTCACCTATATGCTGGCTTTAGAGGTTACATGGCTATTTAAACTTCTTAAGGAACTTGGAGTTACATCTCCCAAACCAGTAACGATTCATTGTGATAACCAGTCACAATGAAAAGAATCCAGTCTTTCATGAGAGAATAAAGCACATAGAGATAGATTACTACTACACAAGGGACATAGTTTTGCAAGGCTTAGTGCAACTTAGTTACTTGGCTACTGCACATCAACTAGCTGATATATTCACTAAGGTCCTTCCTTCTACCCAACATCAACTACTCCTAAGCAAGTTAGGAATGGTCAATCCTCAATACTATCCCAACGTGAGGGGAGGGGGTGTTGAGCATTACTGCATTGACTAAGTTTCTAGTCAAGACAGCTCAGCAGAATTTGTTACAATTGTAAACAGTTAGCTATCACTAACTTATCTTTAGAATCTACAACTATAAATACACAGTTGTGATAGCTAGAACTCATTATGTATATTTCCAGTTCTCTCACTAAATCAGAGACTTTCTCTCTCTACAAGATGTTCTCTCGGCCTCCCCTTTCTCTTTCATTCAGTGAAGATCAATTTGCATCAGTTACCCTTCATGTCAACATCAAACGAGTCACCAGGACCCAGATTTATAACCCGTTTGATCTCCTTGGGTGCTTTGGTATAACCAATGGTGGTGGTGTGGCTGGCATCAATGCTATGACCCTTGCAAGACCATTAGATTATGATGATGATAAGGATGATGGAAATGATGGTGATCATCATGATGAGGAAAGATTTATGGACGATGTAGCACTATAAGATTCCGGTCCATTGGAGACCGAAAAGTAAGGCGGTCTCCAGTTTTATGTTTGAGACTAAGTTCAGAGACCAGCCAAAACGGTCTATAATTGAAACTAATATTCGAGACCAACAATAAAATCGGACTCTAATAGAGCCCGCTTATTGAGACTAACGTCTTTGGACTTAGATAGAAACGAACATTAGAGACCAACACGTAGCCCAGTTTCACATAGAGACCACAGTCAAGAGCGGTTTCTAAACTTGGTCTCAAACTCCTTAAGTGCCTCCTTTTTTCTTTTTTTTTTTTATCTTAACCATTCTTCTCAACTCGTTGAGACCAAATTAAACCAGATCTATGCTTGTCTCTCGCAACCTCTTCCCTCTTCCGGTGCAGACTCTTCTCTCTTCCAACGGCAGGCCGCATTCCGGCGACCAGGTTGGTGTTTTCCGCCTCCTCTTCCTCGCTATCTTCTCTATGTCCTAAGAATTCTCACTCACGGCCTCATGTTCTTTGTGCATTGCAAGTTAATTAGTCACAACAGCCGGCTCAGGCATGGTTTGGTGTTTTCTGGCAAATTGTTTGCACGACCAAGTTGGTGGACAAGTATTCTAATTGATCTATGTCAATTACATTCAATTGCATGTGTTTGGTGAGTTAGGGTTCCGGAGACCAACATCTGCTTGCTTTCCTCTGTGTTTGTCCACCCTTCTCTTCCTTTTTGCTACCACTGCCACCAGGCGGAGGCTGCTGGAGTTGAAGTGGGTTTGTTGTTTCCACTGGTGCTGGTTTTTGCCTTTTCAAATTGATGAAATGCACCTTCACTCTTCTTCACTTCCACCACTGATGCCCTCTTAGGCTGATGTTCCTACACACTTAAAAAAAACCCAAAAATTAAAAAACTGCAAAAATAAACAAAACCCAGTTATTAAAATCGAAAACCCATTAATGTAGACTAATCAAAATTAGAAATTCAGGGTTGATTTAGAATTACCAACCTCATGAGTGGTAGGTGGATCTGGGGTTTGGTTCCAGAGCTGAACACACCTAAGCCAATCTGATTTCTTACTTAATTTGTCACTATTATCATCATTTTCATTACTATCTTGGACAATGTTGGTGTGTTCTTTGTTAGATTCATGCTCGTCATATTCTTCATCATCATCTGGAGAATGACTCCTCTTTAAGGGATAAATTCCTCCAAAACTGGCCCATTGCTAGTCGTTTGCTCTGAGCGCTCAGAATGCCCATGAAAAAACTCCGCAGTTGTTGCATTGTCCCAGATAATTGTTGATTACATGCTTCTATCGCTGCAAATTCACCCAAAAAACAAACACCATTACTTTCACACAAATAGGATCGAGATTTAAAGAGATCGAGATGTATGTAGCCTTATTCTCGACAGATAAATACAAAACCCAATCGATTAAGTACGTACATTGGGTAACAAGCTCTAAACAGAGAGGATGCTCACGCTGGAAAACCTAAATCTTGCGTCTTTCCTCTTCTAAAACCTGGATATACTCCTGACATTTCTGCATATTATCCCTAAAATCGACCGCCATTTTTACCCCAAATTGATAAAAGCAGAGATCACAAATCTAAGAAGTAGTAAGATTTTTTCCAGGGGTTTTGTTTTGTTTGTCGAAAAGGTGAGGAAATATATAATGGGGTATCTCATCAGAACCATGGAAAAGAACAAGCTTGAATGTCTTATATATTTGCGTTTTGAGGGGGAGGCCGCGACGTCGTGTCGCGTTACGCTACAAATCTTTTATTGTGTTTCTCTCTCCTCGTTTTTAATTTGGGTTTTGTTTTCTTTTTGGGGAGATTTCTTATATTGGAATTCGTTGTTGAGATTGTTGTTTTCCCTTGGAAATTGACAGCACAAAAGAAGTGCAGTGAACATTCTTAAGTATCAATACATAATTTGTAGTGCTGCTCAACCCGATGGTGAAGTTATATATGGGCGTTTTCTTTGAGTTTCAATTAAAGGCTGTCTATAGTAGACCTAATCAACTGGTCGGAGATCCGCCCGATCCGGCCCGACCTAACCCTTAAAAATAAGGGTCAGGGTCAGCCTTTTTTGTCTCCGACCCGCCCCGACCCTCAAATTGAGGGTACCCGACTATGATGAGAGTCGGGTTTAGGTAAAGGTTTTGACCCACTGACTCGACCCGTTGACCCTCACTTTTTAAAAAAAATTAAAATTAAAATAAAAATAAGATAGTTTCTGTTTCATTTGTTCAAAACTTCTTCGTTTTCACTTTCTCATCTCTCCTTAGCATCTTCCCCCCATTCACCTCACCAAATCCCACTAGTTTGTAAGATTCTAACGCTCTCTCTAATGTTTAGAGTAGACTGAGTAGTTATTTTGGTGAACTAATTGATTTAATGACTAACTTACGCATTAAAGTGTTTGTAGTTGTGATATGCTTCATCGGAGCATTATATTATCGTTTGACTTTTTATTTTGTAAGTTGTTTAGTGTTGATCTTTATAATAAAAAGAAAATTTAGCGAAAAATCTCATTTTCTACAGCAGAGGGTTTGAGGGTCGTGTCTGACCCGATAATCCGAGGGTACCCGCAGGGTCAGGGGTATGCTGACCCGCATGACGATCGGGTAGGGTCAGAGTCGAGAAAATCCTACCTGCAGACCCTCATGACCCGACCCGACCCTCATTTTGATCAGGTCTAGTCTATAGTAGTGGAAAAGCTTGACCAAAATCTCAAATCAACTAATAGATATAGATTCAAGTGATAGGTTGTATTTTTCAAATTGATTAACAATATGTGAAATAATTCATAAATTTATAAGCATAATAAAAAGTTACTAGTTTTTAATAGCTAGCTTGACCAAATTCTCAAATCAATAAATTCTTGTATTCGGGTCGAAGATGTGTAGGCAAAGTTTGAGAAAAGACTTCGAGAACGGTTCAAAGAATATGTAAGTGCGATGGCATATAAGTACATATATATATATATATATACTATATATATATATATATATAGTATATATATATATATATATATATATATATATATATATAGACACACACACGCACACACATTATATGTATACTTACACAGTGCAATTTTTTTTTTTTTTGAATGTTACGTGCAGCATCAATTCAGATGGGATCCACCGCATGAGGCGCTAGTCAGAAAAGAGTGGCAAGAAAAGGTGTATGGAAGGTTGAAAGATATGGTGAACAAGGCCGCAAATGAACCTCCTGATGAGATCATTAGTTGGATGACGGATGATGTTCGCACTGCATTGAAGTACAAGAGAGAAACTGATGAGGAGTTGAAGAAGCGATCTGAGCGAACAGAAAGAACAAGACAGAAGGGCTAAAGAATAAGATTGGGCACAACGGGGGTTAATCTCGGCTACAATGTGGGCTATGAAATTGCTATGGATATATGAAATAATGACTTGATAATGTGTTTTTCGACTTTGCTGAGTTGCTAATGTACTGTGAGACCTGTTATATGATAGGCGAAGCAGCTAAACAGGAGACCTTCAGCTGCTGAGTTGTTTGCTGCCACTCATTCAAAAGTTGATGAGAATGGTAAGCGGATTTGTTGCAATGCTTACGCACAAAGTGTTTATGTAAGCCCCATAATAGTAGTTTGTTTTAAACTTGGACAACTGAAATCTATATACAAGCTGCTCGTTTGACTTTTTCTATATCATCTGATGCAGGAAAAATATGAGCAACTGAAAGCCGATACTAATGTGCAAGTCGGCTCATCAGCAGATGATCACCTCTTCTTCAAGGCATGTGGTGGTTGGAGCGAAAAAGGGTACTCTATACGGACTTCGTAGAGAGCGTGCTGCCATGTTTGAGCGACCAGTAGTACTTTGTCGGCATACTCCTCCCCGTTAGTGACCCAGCTCTAGGATCAACTGCAGACGACGCAAATTGAGCTCCAGATGACCCAAGCTCATCTACATTCGACAGAAGAGTAGCTGAGGACTACTAGGGAGGAGTTGGAAGCTACTAGAAAGCAGCTGGACGACCAAAGAATTAGACTTCTAGAGTTTAATGCTCGATTTTATAGCTTCTCGGCGCTCCTTGGCCACCACACGCGTGCCAACCACTCTCAGGTATTATCATAGGATTAGGTATGTACGGTTTTACCCCTTAGCTTGGTTAGTTGGATGGGTACTTGTAATAGTTGAAACGCTTGAATGTGGAATGCTTGTATGTTGGATAACCGTTGTTGATTAACGCTTGCATGCGAAAGCGTTCGATAGTAACTTTGGGTGTTGTTGTGGAGAATGTTGGATATGGAACTCTTCGATGTAGTTGTATATTTTTGCGGAATACAAAATTGGGGAAATTTTGGTGTAATGTATGATTTGTGATGCTGAATGTATGGCATGTACTTCGAGTTATTGTAATCCGTGGTAATTGTGGCCCGAATATGTAAATAGTAGGTTATATAAAATGTAAACAGCACGTTCAAGTTGGCAGAAATGTTGCAAAAAATATAGGCAAATTAGAGACCGAAATTAAATTCACGGTCTTTGTTTGAGAACGAGGCAAAATTGCGGTCTCAAAAAATGCAAAATGGGGCCCCAGTCTTTGACTGAGACCAAAGTATGCAGCCGGTCTCCAGTAGAGACTGAGAATATTGGTCTCCATTGGAGACCGAAATTCACTGTCTCAAATGGAGACCGGCTAGTTATGGTCTCAATCAGAGACCAAATTTTTTGGTCTTTAACAGCGACCGGGACTTTTGGTCTCTAACGGAGACCAGTAGGCCCAGACTCCAAGAGACTCCAGTAGACATTGGTCTCAAAATTCGGTCTCAAATGGTACGCTTCAGTCTCGAAAATTCAAATTGGGACTAAGCTTTTGGAGACTGGAGGTTTGCAGTCTCTGTTCGGTCTTAAAAATTAAATAGAGACCGAATTTTATATTTTTGAGACCAAAATCTTCAGTCTCTAACGAAGTGCTTTGTTGTAGTGTAGGCTGTGCTTCTTGCTTTGAAGAATTGAAAGTAGTGCTTAATCACGAGGACAAAAATGAAGGTAATACTCCAACGAGGTTAATTGCCATGCCAACATGTTTTTCGTGACAGTTGCATCCTCCTTTGGTTCAAGAAGAGTCGTTTTTGCCCTCGTCGTTGCTCCAATGCATCTGACAGAGCTTTCATTCTAGTGTTTACTGCGTACTAATGTCAATTATAATGTTGGGATTTTTTGAATTATCATTTGTGATGATTTGCTGATGAAACACACAGAATTATAGACACATACAAGTGATTGTCAAATTCAAACTAGGACGGTCTTCAACTAATTAATTAGATTAACTATTGATTTTTTTCCCTTTCTAATTTCTATAAAGGACTCTATTCACTGTAATCCACGCGCATAATATCACATTGTTCAATGCATCTCAAGATTACTTGATTTGCTGCGTAGGATTACATCAAAATTCTAATTAGCAAACTTGTCACATGCATATTCACACCTATGCAGATTGCCTTCTTGTTCAAATTATATATTTTACCCTTAACTAATTGGACTGACATGCACAATAACAGATCTAATTCTTTGTAAATTCGGCTTCAAAGAATAAATATCGCAATCCATTATTATTTTACTAATGTTTTAAGTGAGGTGGTAAACATGACATCTTGACATTGCGTACTTTAAATATGGCTTTCTAATAGTTAGATATTGTGTTTGCTACGATAATTTTGTAGTGTTTACACAAAATAATTTTTTGCATATTATGAAACTATTTAAAAAGGAAGAAAAATAGATAAGATCTTCGTAACTTTGTTAGTATTAAAATCTAGTCTCCCTACATATCCAGCAACCTATATTTAGACATGGCAAATGGGTCATTCGGTTTGGGTATGGGTCGGGTCAAGTTCGAATCAGGTCATGTTCGGGTTAAGTGACATTTTGGGTCGTTTTGGTTTGGGTCAGGTATGGTTCGGTTCGGGTCGATTTCAGGTCAACCAATTTTTGTTCAAATACGCTCCTAATGCCAAAACAAGCAACTTTGTAGAAAATTTTGGGTCTGGTATGGTTCGATTTGGGTCAATTCGGGTTTCGGGTTGACTTTCGGGTGAGCATATTTTGGGTGTCGGGTCGGGTATGAGTCCGGCCGTTCAGTTCGGGTTTCGCGTCTCGGGTCAGTTTTGTCAGGTCTACCTATATTATACTTGTAAGTATAAATACTATTAAGTAGCACTGGTAAAAATCCGTCCGACCCAATTACCCAAATTTGTTCGACCTGAAAAAATAGCTATGATGACAAAATTTTTGTTCGAATTTAAAATTGGGACAATCGATCATGTCCGAATTTAAATCCAAGTCGGGTTCTAATTTGGACATTCGGATTCGGGTTGTCCGAATTTTTGAATCATTTCGGGTTTGGACACTCAGACAATCGGTTTCGGTCATCGAATAACCAGGTTTATGTGTAATTTCAGTTCAAATTCTCTATAAAATTTCATAAAAACAAATTCGAATAACTCGGTTCGGACATTGAAAAATCGATTTCAGGTTCGGTCACACAAAATTTTGGTTAGAATGTCCCAAAATCATTTGCAAATTCGGACACTCGAACAACCAAGTCCGCATATCAGACATTCGGGTCTAGGTTTGAATTTTTGTCCGAATGTCCGAATCGATACGGACTTGAGTTGTTGTCAATCCTGCTATTAAGAGTTATATGACATTATTTTCATCAGCATTTATTTGTAATATAGGCAGGCTTTAATATATGTGTACTCATATAATTTACAGGTGTATACACTCCTCGAAATATGACATAAAAATTGTTCTTCTCCTTTTCTTTTCTCATGGGAGGAACTTTACTGTAATTAAGAGGGGTTATTATTGAGATTTTGTTAATAATAAGTCCTAATATTTTCAATGTCTATGCTTTTAGTAGTACTTTTCTTTCATTAGATCTTTCTTTCCGTATTTGAGAGTGATTTCTTCCCTTCCTCTGCGGAGTGATATCACTTCCTCCCTTTTATAAAGTTTCCATCAATCTAATTTAGGTCATTGAGATTGTTGAAGATAGAATTATTTCTTGATTGTATCATGGTTCTTCAATGTAAGTTGATTTTTCAAATAAGGTCTTTTGTGACACGTAAATTTTTTACAACAAAGAACGTACACTAAATCTAGGGATGTCCTTCTAGGAGGTTGCGTTAGTAAATAAGTGAGTGAAAGACGAAGATTTAGCATGTCAACAATAATTTTTTCAAGCAAAAGAAGATCGTCTATCTAAATTTTTAAATATAATATTTATTGTAAATATCATGTCTTTTAGTTAATAATTCATAGCTTATAATTACTAATTTATCCTTTATTTACAGTAAATGGTAAGAATTTCATGACTCTCATATTCTTTTCTATGATTTCAAGAGCTTACATGGCCCAAGTTTGGTTTCAAAAAGAAAGCAAAACCATGACGGTCAAATACGAGAACCTATTCCTGAGACCTTAGGTAATAACTCAGAAGTATTTTCTATCTTCGTTGACAATTTGCTAATGGATTTGAGTATTACCAACTTTAAGGATCTGTTTAGTAGTTGTGGAGAAGTTTTGGATGCATACATTCCAAATAAATTTGGGAGAAAATCTGGCATAAAGTATGGTTTTATTGCTGACATTCAAGAGGATTTGAAAGCGATTGAGCTTTTGAACAATAGAAGGGTAGGCGACTGTAAGTTGCATGTCATGTGGGTGAGATACCAAAAAAGATTGTCATCTAGAGGGAGAATGGGGAGTTCTTCTACTAGAAAAAAGACCGTTTGGAAGTGGATTCCCAAGGCGAAAAACGTTCCCAATCAACATTCCTCATCCCCTTATAAGCAAGCATTGTTGAGCAATCCGAATGGCGATGGATTAGAAGGCCACAAAAGTGCTAATGAGGTTGTGGAGGAAGATGTTCGTGAAAATCTTTCCGACAATAGCAAGACAACTAGTCAACCTTTCAATAATGTGCACAGTCACCCAATTTATGTTGGAAAGTTTCCCTCCCAAGTACCAAGTTGTGGATCCTCGATGGAGGATGATGAAAACATTGATAGCTCCTTGCGAACTTTTGATGATCGTCTCGAAATAGAGCTTCAACTTCATGAGAAAAGTGAGAGATGTAAAGTTTCTAGCAAGGGTAAGAAGAGAGATAGTAAGAATCCAAAGTCAGTTTAAAATTCGCCCACCCCACTGAAATTGCGAAAGAAGCTTTGAATTTTGGAAAGAGACTTGGTCTTTCTGCTATCGGCGATGAGTTCCCGACAATAAGAAGAATAACGAGAAGCTTGAGAAAAGAGTTGAAAAATAAAAGGCAGACTAGAGGTTTACATTCATAAGATATTTCTTGGACAATAAGGGGACGTTCTAGTTGATGTTTGTGTTGAATTAGAGAGCTGCATGAGCTGGGTTGTTTGTAATCTTAGCCTATAGAATGTTCTAGCTGCTTCTTTAAACTGTGTAGTGGCAGTATTTTTTCTTATTTATAAGGGTCATGCCCAACTAATAATCGAAAAACAAGACGGCGGAATTCATTGTGTAATGTCCAGAATCCTTTAGATCTTGCGGCATTTTAGTGTCTCTACCAGGTCTACAGAAAATTACAATCTCGGGTACAATTATAAAACGTAACCCTTTTCCTTTTTGTCGGGTTCAAGACAATTATAAATTTAGAAGCCTAGTTTTGAAATAAAATATAACAATTTCATTAATAAATGCCAAATAGCTAGCAATTACAAATTTAGTAGTTGTTGCAATCATGAAAGTGGATTTGAATTCTCCGTCATCAATTGTGCTTCCCCCTCCAATCCAAACGCATATACACGGCAATAATGAGGCGGGTGTTTATGGATAACCTTAAACACACACATGCACTCACAACTGTTTGCAAAGTTCTAAATAAGGCCGTCTAATACAATTATGGAAGGCAATAACGAAGCCCTGATTTATGAATGACCTTTATATAATATTTGATTAGATGTAATCAATTTTATAATACAAATAAGTTCGTAATTGTATTTTCATTACTTTGTTTAGTTGTATGAGAGTATTACAATAAAAGAATTATCTAGTAATTATGATCTCCACAAACTACGTATTACATTGCAAAGCTGATTTCATTATATTGCAATTACATTACATCTAACCAAATATTGCATATTAATGTTTATGGGAGGTGACTAATTAATTAGTTATTATGACTTATACAAATGAATTACGGCTAAAATATTAGGCCCCATTCCTTATAGTTGTGTGGTTAAATTGTAAAAATTGTAAATGGTTGCAGGCAGTTGAAAGCATGGAACTTGCTGATCCAGACAGTTGAAGTCTACTGGTCAGTAACCTAACCTCTAGTCCTTTGTTCGAAAAATCAACTCTTTACAACTCATTGTACTCACTTGTGCAACAGGTCTTTATCACATTTACATAAAAAAATTATGCAATGTTTTTGTAATCTGTATATGTCGAACATGTGATGTGACATCTCCCCCCCCCCCCCCCCCCCCCCCCCAAAAAAAAAAGAACAAACACCCATGTTAGACCCTGGATCATCACTTAAGCTGACATTTGCGGTAGTGGCATTGATCATTCACCAATAGTTTCCTATCCCTTAGTGCGAAGTAGGTCCAGAACTACCTGATTCAAGATCCACTCTAACACCATTTGTAACATCCCAACCCAATAAGCTAGGTTGCTAGGTAACCTATTGACAAAAAACCTAGTGTTCGGGCCTTTGACCAAAAATTAACTATTCAGAACTCGTCGTTCTTATTTGGATTGTTGTAATAGGTTTACATACCACTTACAGACACTATAAGGTGTTTCAAACTTTTCAATGTCGAAAGGGTGTGTTGCAAAACAACTATAAGAAAATGAAAGAGGTTGTCAGGAGTTGTATAAAATTATAATGAACTGTAAAAAGTTCAAAATACCATAATTTTAGAGTGAATTTTAACCCTGGAATAAAAGTTATTGTAAACAAATTTTATTTATCTACAAAATTTTTTAGTGTGAATTGACCAAAAACACAGCTGAGCCCGGCCCCTCTTACTTCCTTTTTTTTTTTGGGCAAGAAAGAAAGCGATAATTTCATTAAGAATTAAGGAGTCATCTGGCATCTACAAGATAAATTCGAACAAAACAAATACAATCTTCCTTACAAAAATAAAATTCCAACTTCATAAAATCTAACTTGGTACATACTGAATATTCGTCTTCCCACGTAAATCGCTGTCTTCCAGAAGTACAACATGGGGAAGAGATCCACAGATCCATCAGTTTTTTCTTCATATTGTAGACCTGTTGATCTAGTGTAGACTTCATGAATAAAATATGATCTCATATGAGAGATTGTACTTGAATTGTCGAATGCTATTGAAGAGTCTTGCTGCAACCTTCACATTGTTCATCCCAAACATCACAAAGAAAACAACCATAAACAATACATAAGCAAGATAACCAGGATAAAACGAAACACTCCCACACAATTGTAGAGACAAAATCTCACAATTGGGGAGACAAATCATAACAAAGATAAGAAAACAATAATTAAACATAGAAGTAGATTAAAACGGAAGAAGAGAGGGTCGGGAACGATCATTAAAGATCATTCCTGACCTCTAATGGCTTCTTTAGGAGAGGAGGATGATTGAAAGATGAGGGTGAGTGGGTAGTTTCTAGCGAGAATGGAGTGGGTTGTTCACTCTTAATTCTTTTGTTGAGCTTAATAGAATAAAACAATTCAGTGACAAGGTTTCCCAATAATAAAGTGCGGATATTACGAAGTGAGTTTTATTAAAGGCTTTTATTCTTTTCCCCACTTCCTAAAGTATCGGTATAATTTTAGTATGATTTTGCGCACTATATTAAGGTATGAGATTTAAGGTCCCTTTAGAAGAAGACTTAGGAAGAGAAGCAAAGGCTAAATAAAAGTACAAAAGAGTTAGGGTTTGAGAGTGTTGGGAAGAGTACTTTAACTTATTCACTAAAAGGCTAATCTTTGTATTTATATGAGAGTAACTAATAAAATAAGTTAATTATTGAATGCCATTTGTTACATACTTATATTTGAACATTCAACTATTAGCGAAACTGGTTAAAACAGGCATCTTGTTTTGGATTGACTTTTCTACAGAAGTAGCATTTTTGGAGAAATATATAATATTTTGAGAATATTATTAAATAATTGATTGATGTATGAAATATTTACATTAAAATTTATTATGGCTCCAATTAAAAGGAGTATCAAAGAAAATGAAAAAATATATTAAATATAATGACTAAAAGTATTTTAGAACAAATTAAATAAAACTATTCATGAAAGTAATATCAATCAAAGCAACTAAAAGCAATGATTGATAAATAAACCAATGACTCAAAACCCCTGTTTTCGACTGATTGGAATTGGTGCAAGCAATAGTAAAGGTGCAATTGAAAGTATAAGATTTCCAATAATTAACTATTTAGTGAATAAAAAATAAAATCCCACGAATACTAATTGTTTGAACATATAAAATAATTGTTCAAGTGTAAGCAATAGTCAATATAGGAATAGACTATGGCAAATGGTATTTAGCTGGTGACATAGTAATTCCTTTTCAGCTTGTATCACCAACAAAAAACGATGATGCTAATTAGGTGAATACGCATTAAAATGCCGAATGAGATGCATAAATTTATTTGGTTAGTTAGAGAAATAATTATTATTGTAATCCCTCATGGGAGACTTTTTCATCCCAGCCAAATGTAACAAAAAATTGATTCTTATTTCAACAACATGAATATGGCGTAACCCCTACTTATTGGTGTGACAATGCCATACACGAAGTAGCCATCAAAAATATAAGGAAGAGAAGTTTCTGGTCTAAGTGATCCCTTCTTGAAAGTTAGTTTCAATCATAATAAGAATATTTTCAATAATAGAACTACTAAAACTGCCTTCATTCACAAATGTATGCATAACACACTTGGGTTTCAGTCTCAGAAAGGAGTTTGCATCCTCATCATAAATATCTTTGTTCTCTACATTTCCTACACAATGCTCCCATATTATTAAGCTTATAGGCTACAACACTACAACCGTTTTATGTGGATCTTTAGGAATCAGCCTCTCTATAGTCAGAGATGTCTATAGAGGTATACTGCCTACATCTGGATTTTCTCATATCCCACGAAAAACCATACTAGGAGTTGTTATTGTTTTTGTTCTAGGCTACAACACTACGACCCAGTACAACCCCTACCCTACGCTCATGGCCTTCATAATCCTCACTAGACCACACATGATAAATCCCTTCACTACTGATCATCCTATAAACAGGGACCTTAAAAAAATCCCATAAGAAAATCTCAAATATCTAGCTCAAAAAGGCTGAAGCCTGCCGTCCATGGTAGTCAAATAGATGTCAACAGAGGGGATAAGAAAAATAGCTAATGTCATAGAGACAACAAATAAAAACCAACATAGCTACAATTAAACTCAAAGGGAAAAATAAAAGATGACAATTAATCTTGCCTTCTTTGTCATATCTCCTCTTGTTTATGCCAAATGTCCCGTACAGCGAATGATAGATGAATGTATTTCTTCTAGTCCAAAATCTTGAGGAATTATCAACTCTATATAAAGCAATTAATCATATAAATAAAAGAAAATAGTAAAATCATAATCAAAGACAAAAAAGTATTATGTTTTTAAAAAGAACACGGCAAATATAGCAGAATCACTGGTTCAATTATAGACCAATCAAGGAAGAAAAAAGGACAAACGATTATTATGGGAATTGTCATGATGGGCTGCTAATTGATAGGAAGATCTTAAGCTCAATTCCACGATCGACAAAAGATCATGTCTTCCATGTGATAGAAGCTATAGTAGGACTTTTACCGAGAAAATGCTCAAATAAAGCTATTTGTACTCTAACGACACCGCCCCCTCCCCCCCCCCCCCCCCCCCAAAAAAAAAACCCACCAAAAGAGAAAAAGAAACAAAAAATGAACTTCCGTTAAGAAATGCCTACACTGTCGATACAGGATCCATATTCAAATACAAAATCTTTCGAAACTCACCCAACCAAAATATTTGATACAGGAATTTTATGTTCTTGGACTATGTACCCAATGTATGAATGAAGATACTTTAATCAAAATCACATATTTCAAACTAAATTCATTATGAACAACTAAAAATTTCAGCATCTTTAATCACAAAGAGAGAGATGTACTAAACAAAATGTTAATTCTGAGCTCTATAGTTCTAAGAAGAATCCATCTGGAACATACCTCTAGAAAATCCCACGTCTTCACCTCACTTCAACACCCACTTAAGGACTGCATCTTCTATAACCAGCTCATATCACCGTACATTTGGAAGTGAAGTTTAAAACACCCTGAAATTAAATTCAAACTCTAAAGATTATATCTCAAGGGCATCAAACCAACGAAAGGTTTAAGAAATAATTAAACCCAAATGAAAGGCCTAAGCTCAAATCTGTTTAGAATTTCATTTCTTCATAACCAATGCTAATTGTTTGTAGAATCTGTTAGGGCTCTTTTTTCTTTAAAAAGCGTTACAACCTTATTTATTTGTCATGATCAAAATTATATGTATTCAAATACCACTAAAGCCCACCTTCCAGGTGAATTATCATTGTTGTTCTAAGTCCCATTGGCCATGACTCATAATAAATGCTAATGACTCTACAAAAGTCACCACTGACCACCCTT
Organism: Carnegiea gigantea; assembly: GCA_029747015.1. Classification (NCBI taxonomy): domain Eukaryota; kingdom Viridiplantae; phylum Streptophyta; class Magnoliopsida; order Caryophyllales; family Cactaceae; genus Carnegiea; species Carnegiea gigantea. The sequence continues at coordinate 1,198,010 of JAKOGI010000057.1, read as the reverse complement.
GTAGCTTCATGCTACTTTTGTACTTACTTATTAAAGGAGAGACGGGATGGAACACATCAATCATCTTTTATATCTTAGCTACATAAATTGGAACAAATGAAAGACCACATCCAATCCCGTGTCGTGCAACAATAGTCAGCTAACTCTAAGATTTGGCTTTCATTTACTTGAATTAAACAAAGTGCATTTAGAGTTTTAGCTTGAATCAGTTCAAGGTTTTCACAACCAAAAGTCCGAGAGATAAAAAAAGGTTAATCAAGTGAATAAATGATTTTTTAAGAATTAGACCATCTTAGTAGTATCTTAACAAATCAAATTCAGGATCTTGGAACTAAACTTAAGCAAAAGAAGAGTTTAGTAATCTAAAAAGAACGTATTCCATTTAGGTTGAAGAACGAGTAATTTAATATAAGTCATAAATTCTAATTTCTATTAATAGAAAAGTTCCACCCATAGACATCTCCCTTTACCTGAATCTTCACCCGTAATTGATTCGATTATTCGTTAATAGGGGAAATTCGATCCAGCAAACAATCAAACTCAGATGATAGCTTACAAGACTTAATAGTACTTAGGGAGCTCCTCCTCCCCCCCCCCCTCCCCCCCAACCCCCCCCCCCCAAAAAAAAAAAAAAAAAACCCCTCAGAAAAACGGAGAAGTTATACTTAAACTGACGAATTATCACAAATATATATATATATATATATATATATATGTATATCTAATTCAAACAGAAGGCTTACTCTTCATGTCTCTGCCATAGCCGATTAACTGAGGGATAAATTGGTGATGCGTAGGTCCCACAAGCCCTGAAGTCAAATATTTAAAGAAGCGAATGAAATAAATATATCTTACCTTCATGTTTTATGGAGCAATGGACAAACAATGTCGGACTAGGATTACAGAGGGTGTCATGAAGTTTTGGAAATCAAATAGATGGAGAAAAGAAAAAGAAAAGAAACTGGGAATTGGGATTAATGTTGGTGATAATATATATTACCTTTCAAACAAAAAGGCAATTTTAGCAACGTTAATGGAGATGACATTAGACCCATTAATTGGAATATCCCTACAATCACCCCCCAAAAAAAAGGTTTTTTTTAAAAAAAAAAAAAGGAGCTTTGTACAATTTAAAAAAAAGTTGATGAAAAAAGAGGCTAAAAACCAAATAATCAAGTAGACATATTAAAACAGACATATAGTTAGGGCTTCAATTCCAAATACAAAATGGAGATTAAGGCCTTGGTGTAAGTTTTCAATGCATACTTGTTCAGTTGGAATGTTAAAGACAAATTTTAGATTAAGGATTAATTATAACATTCATTTTCAATAATAATAATATTTTACTCTTCAACTTTTAAAAACGGACTCTTTTCTTTTTACATTAAAAAATAGAGAAAAATTACACAATAAAATGGATTGTTTCAAATTTAAGTTTTACAGTTTTTAAAAATCATGTCATTGCCGTACTCATGTTATAATTTTTCAAAAATTTAGCATGTCCCCTATCCGTATTGTGTCTTATCAATGTCCATACCTTATAATTTTTTACCTATTATTAGATACATGAATTTAAATATCTATTTATGGCCCTGTTCGGTAAAATTAGTTGTTTATGTAGCAAATAATGATTCAGGTAGTGGATAGGTGTCTAGGTAGCTCATAGCATTTCTAATTTAGCTGTTAGCGGATATTTGTTTAGATAAACGGTTGAAATAAATGTGCCTGGTAAATTTAGCTGTTGAGTACTTGGGTTAACTGATTAATGTCAATTGACATAAAAAGATATAGACAATTTCTAAGGGTGTGTTTGGTAGGGGGTAAAACCATTTTCTCAGAAAATAATTTTCCTATTTTACGTTGTTTGGTAAAAAACATAGGGGAAAATCATTTTCAGGGGAAAATGATTTTATCCCCTGAGAAGGAAAATGTTTTCCCGTGAAAATGACCGTAAAATCATTTTCCTGGAGCTCGAAAACAACTCTACTTCTGTAACTTCTGTTCGATTTCAGGAAAGTTTCAGCAACGTTCGAAAGCCTTACTCCCTCTCTTGAATTTGGAAGTTTTGGCTCTCGCCATTGTTGGAAGTTGGTTAAAGCACTCTCACTGCTGTATTCGAGTCTCATTCCAAGCATTCTTGCCACTGTATTTAGATTTAATTTTCTAGGTAATTTTTTAGCTCTAGCGTTTCAATTTCTCTGAATTTGGCTGAAAATATTTTGAATTTGGAAGTTGTGGCTCTCGCCATTAATGGTTTTTCTTTGTTAATGGGCTGAAAATTACCAATTTTTCTGTCTATTGCGTTATATATATGGTTATTCAATCGAAATTTTTCATTTATCTCTGTGTGGCATGTTAAATTTTGCTTGAATTCTATTTATAGATTGTGTCTCAACATGTAATAATTCTGTTGACATACATTATTTGCCAATAAACCTGCTTCTTGCTGTTGTCTTTGGAAATACATGTCAAGCTTGTATTATGCTCAATTGCTATTTGCTTAGAAAAAGACACTTAGGAAGCTTGTTGCTAGTTATGCAACTTTTTTAAAAGCTTGTATTCTGCTTAGTTTCCTTATTACAGAATGGACAAAGGGAAAATGAAAGAGGTTAGCGAGGATAAGAAAACTCAATTCTGTTGGTCCAAGCCAATGTCGAAGGAACTACTCAAGTTTTTAGCTGATGAGGTTAAAAAGGGGAATCGACCGAACAACACTTTCAAGTCTAGTTCCTTTGTTGCAGCAGCGGATACAATATCAAAGAAATTCAATGTCAAATGTCTACCGGATCATGTTGACAATCATCTAAGAACCGTGAAAACTGCCTGGGGCATCATAGCCAAACGTCAAAACCAATCTGGCTGTGGGTGGGATGAAAATATGAGGATGATTTGCATGTCTCCCGATGTGTACAACACCTATGTTGAGGTATGGCTGCCTGTTTTCTGATTTTTAATGTGCCTGTTTTCTATTGTATTATGCATGAAATGGGCTTCACCTTTGTGACTCATGGTTCTGTCATGAACTGAGCATGCTGCAATGAACTTGTTTGTAACAACTTGTGTATTTTTCGGAAGGTTATTTTATTTATTATAGGCTTATATGTTGTAGTGAATCCATTGCAATATGCTGCAGTTCTTCTTGTTCTTCTGTTACTTCATTCTTGGGGCTTTGGGTTGGACTTAATTTTGCTATGACTTGCTTTTAAAAAAAAAAAAAGATCTTTAACCTTCATGAAGTGGGGGACCACGAAAAGCTTAAATTTATGGTACACTCTGATAAAACATTACAACATTTGTGGACTAATGATCGAGAAGTACCATTCTAAATTACAACTACAGGGAAAGGATAAAAGATCAGAAGAGGCTGTTGAAGACAAACTATAACCGCTTCCCTTTAGAGTGGGGATCTCACTGCAGCTTAAGATAACGGAGCAGCCTTAAGTCAAACCTCACAAAAAAGAACCTAAGAGCTTATATTTACTGTTTTTTTTCTTTTTGCCTGACATATCTCCATCACATAATTCATTTCAGGATGGCATACATTCTGTGTTAGGTATTAGCACCATAATAGAGTTTATTCCCTTATCTTTGATAAATGCGTTCTATCGTAAGCTTGTCCTGACTAAGTATATATAGTTCTACTACTCTCTTGCTAACCCAAAGGAGTGGTGTGAACCCCCCCCCCAAAAAAAGAAAGAGCAAAAGGTGAATGAAAGATAAAAAGAAGTGAAACAATGTTCACAAACATTTATCAGTATTGCAATTTCTCTCTTTATAACGATATGCGCCTGAGCTAGCAAGGGCTTTGAACTACTGGTTTGTTTGGCACTTAAAGGTTGGACACTTCAAGTTGATGAGTAATGAATTGCAAATGTTGGGTCATGTTCTTCCTAGAAACAGAGAATAAGCTATTGTTCTATCCTGAAATTTTTTTTAAGAGAGTATGCTATGTTTAGATTATTGTTTGAAATAGGACAAGGGCTGCTTGTGTGGGACATTATTGTTTGAAGTAGGACAAGGGCTGGTGGACATTATTGTTTGACGTAGGACAGTATGCTATGTTCATATTTGCTTGCTCAGTGTCAGTTGCTTGTTTTGATTAGTTGTTACTTCTTTTAACAGGCGAATCCAACTCATGAGAAGTATCTTAACAAGAAAATTGATATGTATGATGAAATGGCTACTGTGGTTGGAAAGGATATCGCTCGAGGTAGTGGTGCCAAGTCATTTGATGATGTTGAGATACAATTACTTGGAGCTGTGAATCTGGAAGAAAAAGGTGACAGTGACGATGAGTTCGTGAAAGAAAATGATAAACAATCGACTTCAAGTGCGCCATTAGAATCAACAAAAAGTTGAAAGAGAACCCGTGACGACGATTTGGAACTTCAAAATATCTCCACCCAAGTGGCAGAAGTCGATATGGCTCTACAAAAGATATCTAAATCCAAACTCGATGTCGACCTTCTTTATCAAGAAGTGATGAAAACCGAAGAGTTTGAAGAGGACTTTTTGGATAGCGTTTTCGATCACCTCGTAGAGTGTGAAAACCTTACAAATGGCTTTCTAGCAAAGAGCGACAAACTGAAAAGGATTTGGCTTGAAAAATTCAAGGAGAACAATTAAATGAAGTGATATTTCTCTCTCTCTCTCTCTCTTGTCTTTTTTTTTGTCTCCCCTTTTCTGGTTAAGAAGAACAAACAGTTGAGAATTATGACTTTGTGACTGTTTGATGACTTTGTAAGCACTATTTGATGACTAAATTGACTATTTATCTATTAGCTTAGCCTATTAGCATCAAACACTTGAGAATTATGATATTGAAAAATGGTTTTTCATTCTACCAAACAGCAGAAAATAATTTTCCGGGAAAATGATTTTCTATTCTACCAAACAGCAGAAAATATAGGTGGAAAATTATTTTCCTTGGGAAATCATTTTCAATGGAAAATGATTTTCCGGGAAAATAATTTTTCCCCCACCAAACACACCCTAAATATAAAATTTCAAAGGATATTTTTTAGCAAAAAATATGAAACGCTACTTCTGAATGTCAAAAGCTAATACTGTAAACTTTTCAAAAACGCTGCTTAAAATACTAATACGACTTGAAATGCTAGTCAAAATATTAGGCTACCGAACACTAACAATTAACTAATTAGTATATTAACTCGGTCAAAATACTAAATATTACTCAAAATACTACTACTGAATACAGCATATATCAATAAATTTGCTTCTCTCTATATACATGTTCTGAAATTTTGTCTTTATTTATCCTTGCTAGCTAATCCACGTCTCTCTATATAAATGTTCTGGAATCTTTCCTTTATTTATCGTTGCCCGTCATATTGATCTATTATTTAGATGAGAAATTTATCAAATAGTGTTGTTTAAAATAATACTTTTCAATTCATACTCTTCTCACCTAAAGGTGCTTTTTTTCTAGCACAACTTTTGAGGTACTTATCTCATGTCCACCCAAAATTACTGTATTACCCTTAATGAAGTACTTTTTATTAGAGGAAAAACTAAAAAAGTAGCTGGGCTCTGAAACTTGCCAATGAAGGCTCCCAAAACAGAGGACACCAAGCTCAGTTCAATCCCTTAGAATCCGAAAATGGGTGGGAAAGATGTGGGCAATGGTGGGTCGTGAAGTTGAGATGGGGAAGGAAGATTGTGTTGGCGTACAAAAAATTTTGTATTGGCAAGGGATTAAAAGGGAATGAAGAGATCGGAGAAGGAATTGAGGGTTGGGAAAGGGTTATGCAGCTGAAGGAAATTGGGTTGTGGAAGCTACCAAGGGAAGCTAAGGGTGAGCACTGTGCATGTGGTGCATTCACAAAGCTCTGGATTGCGTCTGTCAATGAGGAGATGGGTTTACTTCTTCTTTGCAATGTAAACAAGTAAGTTAAATGGTTATGCAGTTGTTGTGGTTGAATTTCATTTGTGAACTGGGGAATGTGGAGATTCTTTGGGTTTTCAATCATTGTTCTAGAAGGCAGACATTTGTTGTAAGATTATAGTTTGGACGTTGATGTAGGAGATGTGGGGTTCGTTTAGTTAATGTTAGTTAGGGCTGGGATGAAATGGACGTTTGTAATTATATTGTGGTTCTGTTGATGAGTCTGTGATGCATGTGCTCTAAGGTTGCTTATTTGATATGCAATGGCTTGTACTTCTTATATGGTCATTTGTAAAAATTAACCCGGACATCTCTATGAAATAACCCGGGATAATAGTAGGGATGACATAGATGTTTGTAAATGTAGTGTGGTTCTATTGGTGAGTCTCATGCATGTGTTCTAAAGGTTATTTGATATGCAAATGTTTGTACTTTTTATGGTCATTTATAGTAACTAACCCGATATATATAACAAATTAACCCAGGTAAATAGTTGGAGGATGAAATGGATGTTTGTAGTTATAGTAGTTCTATTGATGAGTCTCAAGCATGTGCTCCAAGGTTAGTTATTTGATATGCAAAGATTTACACTTGTTATGTGGTCATTTATAATGGCTAACCCGGATATCCATATTAAGTAACCGGGGATACCAGTTGGCAAATTGAATGGATGTTTGTAATTATAATATGGTTATTGATGAGTCTCATGCATGTGCTTTAAGGTTGGCTTATTTGATATGCAAAGGTTTGCACCTATTATATGGTCATTTATAGTGACTAACCCGGATATTTATATCAACAACCGGAGATGATAATAAGGCAGTGATATTTTAATATCATGATTTGAAGTAATTAACACAAATGTGTTTTGAATAGCCCAGGGCAATTATGCACGTGTAGTATGTAATTTGAGTGTAATCGTAGTGTGCAGTTAGCATTGCATGTATTTGGATAATGAATCATTATCTGTATGCACAGAATAAAGTTATTCACTTGGCGAATAGCGTATCATGTGGTAGTTGATGTAGTCAATCTGGTTTGATGTTTGTTATAACCTATGTTAATGTGATATACGAAGTTAGAAGCAGATTTGTTAGGCTGTAAAGTTGGTATATATTTAGTGTGGAATTGGTGCTGAAAACCATGTGTGCATTTGCAGTTAATTGTTAGTGTTGACTATAATGGAAGGATAAAATGCCGCTTGAGGAGATGGTTGTGCCAGGGGGATGATTGTGTATGTTTGTTGGAAAGCAGACACTCCAACATCTGCACAACTCTCCTCCACCAACGATATACTGTTCTCTGTACTGCCCTGTGTCTCCTTAGGCAAAAATTCAGTCCTGATGATATTTGTAACCCCTTATCCATTGTAGACCCCTTCAAATGACCTTCAATATGTGACGATCTCTCTCCCTTCCGCATAGACGACCCCGACACGTCTTTTTGAGGCACATCTAAACTTCATTGGACTCCTACATGATGTCATCAGAACACATCATTCTAAGATCCACAAAATAAGACCAGACATACCTATGCAACAAGTACATACAACTACACTATGGGAAAAGTACAAATTACTAGTACTATTCATTGTATATATCATGGGTTATACATTTGCATTTCCAGGATAGTCACATGCAATAAGATATTCCATCTATCAGTATACACCATGAGATAATACACTGTCATTTGTAAGATACATTATGCAGTAGCTATTATCACCATCCTCTACATCAAAGGAAATACAATGGCAACTTTTGGGATACATTATGCAAAAACAATTCATAAAACTATTCAGTGTTTCACATGAGATATACAATTGCAACTTCAATGATACTACTATTCACAAAATCAATTCACATACCTAGTATTTACTCTGTGACATACAATTGGCATTTGTAGGTTACATTTTGGAAACATAATTCACATACCTATTTAGTATTTAACATGAGATATAGAACTGTAATTTTTGGAATACTCACATCTGAAAACACAACTCATATACTTATTTCAGTGTTTGCCCTGAAATATACAATTTCAACTTTTGGGATATTACCATTTACCAAAATTGATTTACATATCAATTTACTTTGGGGACATTTGGCATTTCTGGAATACATTTTGGAAACATAATTCACATATCTATTTAGTGTTTAATCTGACATGTACAATTGTAATTTCTGAGATACTCATATTTTGGAAACATTCACATACCTGTTTATTGTTTAATATGGGGTATGCAATTCCAACTTTTGGAAACTAGTATTTACCAAAATCAACTTACATTCTCATTTAGTGTTTACCATTGAACATACAATTAGCATTTCTAAGATGCATTTTGGAAACACAATTCATATAATCAGCATTCAACTTGGGATATAGAATTGTAATTTCAGGATCACTCACATTTGAAAACACAATTCCCATACCTATTCAGTATTTAACATGGGGTATACAATTGTAATTTCTGAAATACTCACATTTGAAAATAGATTTGACACACCTAATGAGTGTTTAATCTGGGACATTCAATTGCAATTTTTGGAAAACTCACACTTTGCATAACTATTCGAAAATAAAGTGCTTAACCTACAATATACAATTACAATTTGAGGGATCCATAGGGCAAAACAATTCACGTTTTCCCTAGGATAGACAATTGCAAATTATGCGATACTCACATCGTGCAAACCCAATTTTTCCATAGTAAATGCATGTCCTCCCTACATTCTCCCACTTGAAGACTCACATTTTTCCCACTTTGCCATCACACAGCACAACCAAAATAAACTTTACTCTCCTCAATCATAAGTTATGTCTAACTCTAATTCAATAACTTCTCTAAAATATTACAAGCAATAAATTACACAAATTACATCGCAATTAACCCTGACCTTCGCTATGTCAACACCACCGACATTCGCTTTGCTGTGTATAACCGAAGTTATGACAATCATCATTTGTATGCACAATGCATCACAAACTAAACAGAACCACATTACAATTACAAACATCCATTATATCCTCCAACTACTATCTTGGGTCATTTAACAAAGACATTCGGGTTAACAACTATAAATGACATGAAATCAATACAATTGTAAACATCCATTTCATCCTCCTACTGCTATCCCGGGTTATGTAATACACATATCCGGGTTAAGCACTATAAATGACCACAAGACGTGCAAATCTTTGCATATCAAACAAGCACCTTTGCAGCATGGAGCACATATATGACAACCTCGCTACAATTACTAACATCTTCGGGTTAACCACTATAAATGTCCACATTACAAGTGCAACTCTTTGCATAGCATATAAGCAACCTTGGGAGTACATGCATCACAGACTTATCAACAAAGCCACACTAGAAATACAACTATAAAAATTACATATCCAGTTAATTTACCTGTTTACATTGCAAAGAAAAAATAAACACATCTCCTCATTGACAGGTGCAATCCAGAGTTTTGGGAACGCACCACATGCACAGTGGTCACCCTTAACTTCCCTTGCTAGCTTCCACAATCCAATTTCCTTCAACTGCATAACCCTTTCCCAACCCTCAATTCCTCCTCTGATCTCCTCATTCCCTTTTGACCCTCACCAATGCAAAAAATTTTGTACGCCAATACAACCTTCCTTCCCCATTTCAACTTCACAACCCACCATCGCCCACCTGTTTTTCTCCCATTTTTGGATTATAAGGGGTTGAATTGAGCTTGATGTCCTCTGTTTTGGGGACCTTCGTTGGCAAGCTTTAGAGCCCAACTACTTGTTCAATTTTTCCTCCAACATAAAATACTTTATTAAGGATAAGACAGTAATTCTGGGCGGACATGAAACAGGTGCCTCAAACATTGTGCTAAATGTGAGAAGACGTTCAACTATTGAAAAGTGTTATTATAAATAACACCATTTGATAAATTTTCCTATCTATACTAGATGGGGGACAGGCAGGAAGTCAGCAGAGCCCCTCACCGAGCCCACCTTGTCACGGTATCTCCACACTTGCGCATCTTTTAAGTGGCCACACTTGACTATTTTATTCTGCATTTGTACATTCCTCCATAACCTTCCACTGCCCTTTATTCATTTTCTCAATCTTTTCTGTGATCTCTCTCTGTTTCAAAACCCTTTCAACTTCAATTATTCCTCCTTTCTACTCATCACTCTTCTCTCAATAAATCTGGAATTTCAAGATCAAAACAACATCAAAAACCCACCCAAAAAAACCCCAAAAAAAGAGATGAAGATTCAGTGTGATGTTTGCAATGAAAAAGAAGCCATAATTTTCTGCTCTGCTGATGAAGCTGCTCTCTGCCATGGATGTGATCAAGGAGTCCACCATGCCAATAAGCTCGCATCCAAACACCACCGTTTCTCTCTCCTCCACCCACCTCCTTCTCTCGCCCCACTTTGTGACATCTGCAAGGTAATAACCATTTTCTCTCTCTAAAACCCAACAAAAATAGTGAATCAAATCCTCTGTTTTTGGGCTCAATTTTCTGGGTTTTTTGTCAGGAGAAAAGGGCACTTTTGTTTTGCCAAGAAGACAGGGCGATTCTATGTAGGGATTGTGAACTGCCATTACACACTGCAAATGAGCATACCCAGAAACACAATCGGTTTCTCTTGACTGGGATTAAGCTCTCTGTAGGGTGCGATTTGGGGGTTTCTGGATGTGACCCAGTTCCTGATTTTGAGTCTTCAAGAAAACCCACATCTCAGATTTCGAGTTCGAAGCCGATTAATATGAATCCTGGAAGTAATATCACGGCTAATTCCGGGAATGATCAGTTTGTTTCTGGTGGATCTGGCAGTGCCATATCCGATTATTTGATTGAGATGCTACCTGGATGGCATTTTCAGGATTTTGAAGATGCTTCTTTTGGTTTCCAGGTTTGCTTTTTTGTTTTTTTTTTTTTTCAAAACCTTATTTCTCTCTAACCTCTTTTTTCCTCCCCGATTCTTAGATGGGTATAAATCCAAATAGCTAAAAACCTCAAGGAAAAGTGCAAGCAGTTTTGTTTAAAATCTATGCTAATAGTCTAATAGAGGAGAGAGAGATAGGAGAGGCTGTTAAACTCAAGCAACAAAGAGCAATGAATATTTCTTTGTTTGTTCGTTAGTATTACCATACTTGATTTCTTTTTTCGAGCTCTTTTCTCGGACTACTTCTAATTTTCTTGGTGATTAGAGTTTTATCATTGATAATTAAAACATCAAGTTTCTGCCTAATCTTTAAAGTTTCTTCAGCAATTTATATAGGAGTCAGTGCATATTCTTGCTTTGTTGATCTTGGATTTCCATTTCACTGGAGTCCAGTTGTTACTAGAATCGAACTACTGTTAGTGCCAACCCGAAACTTTTATATAAAAAAAATAAGTGTCAAACCACTTGAACTAACTTGGTAATGTAATCCATACTCCTGCTTTGCTTTGTTTTTTAAAATTATCTTGAACATTAGTTTCTGGAGTCTCTCGACATTGATTAGTTTCTTTATCTCGAACCTTTTGTCCATAGAATCATACGATGCATCTAGACTTGACAAAGGGGTAAGGTTATTTTTGGTTAGACATTGCTGTCTTGGTGTTGGCTACTGTAATATGCACAAAAACATTTCGAAAATACAACAAACATCAGTTCGACAATTTGATGCCATTACAATGGCTTTTCAAGACATGGCATACTAGATGCACATAATAATTTCGGATTTTGATTTTTTTTTTTTAGTTTTCACCATTTATTTGGAATTGATGATTATGTGAAAATTTAGTGAATTGGATTAAATTTTTACGTGGGTGCAGAGTGGAAACATGAATGAGGTTGGTGAGGATGTGCTATCCCTTTGGGATGCGGATATTGGCAAGAAAATGAGCTCCTCTTCTTCTACAAATTGTTCTTCAATCCAATCTGAGAGTTTAGGGATTTGGGTACCGGAGGCACCAGCAGCAGCAACAATGACGACGTCAGTTTTTGGTACTAGTCAGCCTTTACTCAATTCTCATAATCGAAGTGGGTTGATTCAAGAGACAAGTGTGATCAATGGGTTCAAAATGAGCAAAAAATGGCAGAAAGATGATGTTTTTACTGTTCCTCAGATCACTCATCCTGTTGGATCCAAGAGATCTAGGGCTTTTTCGTAGAATTATGCCCTTTCTCTCTGTATGTTATCTGATCTGAATCGATTTCTCTGCTTGTTCGCTTGTATACAGAACTACGACTGTTTACATGTGAATTTTTTTAAGACCCCACAAAAACGGAACATATATTAGAAGTCATTGTCTACTCTACTTCATCTCTCTACACTATTTGAACTTGTGTGGAGGGGTGAGTAGGGATTGTACTAAAGTTCAGATGGTGTTTTCGATCAATTTTCAGGTGTACTTGTCAAGTGGTGACATAAGGTAGTCATGTGTAAATGTGGGCATAACCTAATGGCCTTTCCCTTTTCTGAGTGAAATGTTGTTGATTGATCCTGTCGAAGTTTAGGTCATGAAAGTGTGTATGGTATATTTGAACACCCTTTTTTAAACGCATCTACATCAACATGTCAAACACGTTATTTTTGATAGCGGGGATGATTGTGGGTTATATTATGCAAAATTGTGATTTTCCTTTTCTTCAACTCGGAAGTATCCAAGTTGACACAAGTACCCCCTTTCCTTTTTTTCCCAAAAAAAAAAGAGTTGACACTAAAAAATAGAGTCTCTGACGCAAATAAGCCAATTTTTTGAGGGCTTGGACTTAATTATCTGACCTTTTAAAATAGCTAGCCATGATTTGATTTTTGGAAGCATTTATTTTCATTGTTATAAAGTTGGCTTATGTTGTATTTTTCAGTTAATTCCAAATAATACTGCTCCTAAAATAACACAAACATATGAAAATAAATATGTCAAAGGTTGGATCGTTGGAATTATATTTAAAGTCAAATTATTGACATCCGAAAGTCCTAAAATTTAGATTATTCACATCCAAAAACAAAAAATGTATAATTCAATTTTCAATGTTAACTTCTAGCTCTAACAGCTAAACTGATAATGCAAGTTTTAATGTGTAAACATGAATACGATCGATGTGCATTGGTATCATAAGCATATATATCCACATGTCAGATATATAGTTGAGATCTTGGATGTGTCCGAAGACAGTATTGCCCACCCTAAAGCCAAAGCTTGAGAGTTTATTCGGGATAATTTAGAATGGGATGTTTCCAAACTAAGACAATTCCTCAATAATCATCATGTTATGCAAAAGATTCAGGGTATTACCATACCCATCCATGAAAGAAGTGCATAACTTATCACCTTGGTCATACAAATGGATTTGGAATATTGATACCTTGCCTAAAATCAAAGTCTTCCTTTGGTAGTTTTGCCATAAATCCTTACCTGCAAGAGGTACTCTTCTTAAAAGGGGGCTTAATATCAACCCAACTTGCCCCCTCTGTTTAGGTGATATCGAGTTTATAGAACATCTCTTCAAAGATTACCAAGTGTCAAAAAAACTTGGGATCTAGCAGCAAAGCATCAATGGCTTCCATCTGTCTTTTTTCCTACAGGATGTCATGATTTTTCCCATTATATGAAGAAGATACATTCTTCCCACAATCCAAAATTGGAACAGAAATTCTCATTTATCTTGTGGAGTATTTGGAAATCTAGGAATACAACAATTTTCACTAATGAAATTTTCAATTCTGTTGCATGCCTAATTCGAGCAAACAAAGCAAATGCAGAGTGGAGAATCCGAACTTGTACGTCAGTTGATCATTTTTTTAGGGGACCTTCTTCTTCCCTTACTCCCTCATTTCATATGGTAAGGTGGCATCCCCCATCACCAGGATTCATCAAACTCAATTTTGATGGATCCCTCATCAACTCATTAGCAGCAGGAGGCTTCATCATCCGAGATTGGATGAAAAAACTTGTAAAGGCAGGAGCGAGCTATTACAGTGATACATCTAGTTTAGTTGCAGAAGCGAGAGTATTACGAGACGGACTACGAGCAGCAATTCAGGCAGGGTTCAGGAAGATAGCTATTGAAGGTGATAATAAGATAGTGATTCAGGCACTGAAAGGAGAGATCTAAATTCCTTGGTAAATATTAAATATTATCAAAGACATACATATCTGGCAGACTTAAGGTATCAGTTTACTCATCACCCACATTTTCAAGGAAACAAATATAGCAGTTGATTGACTTTTCAAGTTTGGACACTCGGTTACAACGTCCTTCTCTTCAAATACTTATTTTTCTCCTGTTCTTAGGGCTATTTTGGCAGATGATGTAGTTGGGCGCACTCTTGTGAGAAGAGGCGCTTAACATCCTTTTGGTTTTATTTACCCTTGTTTTAAAAAAAAAAAAAAAGAAGAAGAAGGGTCATTATTGGATAACACCATTCGTAAAATGTAAAATTTTCTTTTAAAATGGATCTTAAATTCGGTTTTTAATATCAACTAAAAACTATGCAAGTGCTTATAGCATAGGTGACACAAGCTCTCTTCCTTCACTTCGAATATCAACGTTTAAATCTTGGCATGTACATACATGCACCTGATTCAGGTCTATATGAGAGAATATCAATGACCCTGTTCTCTTCGTTGGTAAATCTCACTTTCTATTATTTTAACCAACTTCTATCCATCACATAAAAAAAAATTTAATCCATTTCAGCCCACATCAACCCACTTCAATTAAAAAAAACCCCACTTTTACTAATTTCAATCAACTTCATCCATTTTTTAATACATATTTCTCAACAAAAAGAACAGGCTATAATTAGTTCTGAATATGGGGATTGTTGCAGACATGCTCTACTGTTATCCTTTTTTCATTCACTAGATTCATTGGACTGCCCTATCATAGAAATTCAATCAGTAATATCTTCACTCATTTAAACAAAAATATGAACTAGCTACTTTACTATCCAAAAAGCAAACTACTTGATATTTCAACCCTCAAAATATTTAGCAATGAATGTGATTGATGGATTATTTGAAAGACATAACATATGCAATATAGGGACAACTTAGTTAAGTTGATGGGTGAAAACCCTTTTGCCCTTTTGATCTACGGCATGCTATGATGCTACACCAAGATTAGGACGAGAAGCACATGAATCATGATACACAGCGATGAATGACGATGATTAGTAATAACAGATAAGGAAAAGGTAGGGGGATGATATGTATGGCCTCTGCCTCTTTTGAGTTAGGGTCTGTTCTTCTAATCGGAAAATATGTGTTGAAAAATAGTTGAAGTTGGTTAAATTCGTACAAGTGAATTGAAATGGGTATATTTTTGATGAAGTAGGTTGAAGTTAATTGAAGTTGGTTAAATTTTTTATATATATAATGAATGAAAGTTAGTTGAAATAATAGGAAATGATATTTACCAACAAAAAAAAAAGGCCAAAAAGGATGGGTGGCAAGCTCATAGATAATGTGATAACACCCCATCACTTTCGTTTCCATGATATTGGCAAAGAAGATTCCGTCTCTTTTCTACATGAATTTTCGAATAATATCTTATAATAACAATAATAGTTCATTAATTTGGTGAAAACACTATATTGTACTACATAATAAGCTGATTGGCCCATGCTTCTCCAAACTATTGGTTGTGGCCCAGTGGGTGTGGTCATGTACAGTAAAGGCTTTCGTTGTGCCGTTTTCGTGTGTCAGTTTTCAGATAATGGGTATCTGATACGTCCAATTTTTAAATTTGTCTTCTGCTTCCTTGTTTTTTTTCCCCCCTGTTTTCCTTCGCGATGGTTGATTATTTTGGATGTTAAATCTAAATTTCAATTTAATTCTGAATCATTTTTTTTTTTCCATTGAAGTATCATTTGAGCGGGTAAGGAGTTAAATATAACAATTTTGCTCCTCAATTATAGAAAAAAATGGCTAAATACATTGTATTTCTTCGACTAAAAATCCTCAGTGTATATATATATATATATATATATATATATATATATATATATATACACATATACATATATGTAGAGTACATATCCAATGAGAAGTGGGAGACTCGATGAGAAGTGAAAAGTTTTATTTTAAGCCCTAGGATTAGTGATTGATGGTTGGGAATAAGTGACGCTTTTTAATGTCAATTAGTAATAACAACTCTCTAAAATACTCTTTCTCCTCAATTCTCGTAACAATCTCTCTCCTCCTCACTTCACGTAACAATCTCGTCTCCTGCCACCGTCACCGCCTCGCCCTCCATCCCGGCATCATCTCTGGCGTCGTCATTGCCGTCGTCATCACCCCCACTCTCTCTCCTCCTTCTTGCAACGTGACAATCTGTCGCCTCCCTCACTTCTCGTATAGTCACACCTGCTCATCTCCGGCCACCATCACCGCCTCGCCTTCCATCCTGTCGTCATGTCCGGCGTCGTACATTGGGTTGCTGTCGTCACCACCCACACTCTCTCTCCTCCCTCCATTCGCGAGCAAGCCCTAAGCCCACGAACCCACTTTTCTCCGGCCATCCGCGCTGCCGGCAATCATTGCCATCCAGTCATCACCACCCTGCGCCGCCGACAACCCCTGCCGCCGTCCGAGCCCCCTCCATGAAGGTGCAGCAGGTTTTTTTTAATTTTTTTTGAACAATTAGGGTTTTTTTGGGGGGTTTTTTTTTTGTTCATGCTCGATTGTATCACAGCAAATCATTTGGTCAATGTTATTCTTGTTTAGCTTTATTGTTATCCTAATTGTTTGTTTCTCTACAACTGAAATCCTATCAACCTCAGATTTCATCCAAATTTAGGATTGCATAACGTTAGATCCTGTTTGTTCGTAACATAGTATTATTTTGAAACAAAACATCAATTAATTGGAAGACATAAACTGAAACTCTATATCTCTGATTTTCTGATCACTGATCATTGGAAGACATAAAAAAATTGTTTCTTAAATTTCCCTACATAGCAAAGTCTCCAGTGAAATAAATTCACATTTGTGAATGGACATATTGCAACCAACATTTCCTAATCCTCCAATTTGCTCTTTCATTAAATTGTAGGCCTTTGAGGTACCAATATTATTTCGATGACATGCACGCAACACATTTTTAAGTATCGGATTTACCTCTCTGGCTGACTTTAACATAGGTATCTTGGAAGGAGTAGCAAGGGGATGATTGTGACCTTCATGTACCTTAAAAATTTCATATTTGCCCTGAGTATTTCTTTTAAAAGTACAGCATGCCATGCAACCTTCTCTAGTCAAACTTTCCCTTCTTTTACTTTTGACTTTGTCTTCACTTGGCTGTCATGAACCATTACTACCATCTTTGTTGGTAACGTCAATAGGCAGTTCTAGTTCAATTACATGATCTTTTTCCTTGTGCCACCCTTCTTTTGAACACACACAATATTTCCAGTAGATGACCCCATGTTTCTTAGTTTCTGATGAAAATCAAACACTAAATCCAACATGGTGGGCATATTGTTTGTAAGACTCTATCCCTTCTTGCAATGAATCGAATATCTTATCTGGATGAGTTCTAAACTCGTCATCACAATTAGGATAAATCTCTTGGCCTGCGCTTGATGTACCATAAGATTTGATTGGAGAACCATGCATGCTCATCGCATCGTCAGTACCCGCCATTCCTACAATACGATAAAAACAACCATATCATTTTGAAGCCTGTATTATGTTCCTTGGCTCTGGAAGCTTGTGTGGATCACTCAGCCATATTTTTCCTTCCCAAATCTCCACCATAGGTTCTTCCCATCAACTATGAATAATCATAGTCTTGAAAGAGAAAGAAGACGATATATATTAGCTAGCACAGGTTTATAACGCTGAAACATTCCATGTGATCTCACAATGGCCTTTAAATTTTCATGCATATTCATACTCTTGCATAGGGAAGAAATCCAACACCAGCAACTCTAAAGGATGCCAAAAAACAAAAAAACAAAAAAAGAAACCCTAATTGTTCGGAAAAAAAAGGTGAAAAAATAAAAAAAACCTGCTGCACCTTCATGGAGGGGACTCGGACGGTGGTGGGGGTTGTCGGCGGCGCAGAGTGGTGATGACCGGATGGCAAGGATTGTCGGCGGTGCGAATGGCCGGAGAAGAGTGGGTTCGTGGACTTAGGATGTTAGCCCTTGCTCGCGAATGGAGGGAGGAGAGAGAGTGTGGGTGGTGACGACGACCCAACGTACAGCACTGGAGGTGACGACGGGATGGAAGGCAAGGCGGCGATGGTGGTTGGAGACGAGCAGGCGCGACTGTACATGAAGTAAGGGAGGAGAGAGATTGTCACGTTGCAAGAGGGAGGAGAGAGAGTGGGGGGATGACGACGGCGATGACGACTACGGAGATGACGCCGAGATGGAGGCCGAGGCAGCGACGGTGGCCGGAGACGAGATTGTTACGTGAAGCGAGGAGGAGAGAGATTGTTACTTGAAGTGAGAAAGAGAGAGATTGTTACGTGAAGTGAGGAGAGAGAGTAATTTAGAGAGCTGTTACTACTAATTGACATTAAAAAGCCGTACTTAATCCCAACCATCCATCGCTAATCCTAGGGTTTAAAATAAAACTTCTTACTTCTCGTAGAGTTCCCCACTTCTCATTGGATATGTAATATATATATATATATATATATATATATATATATATATATATATATATATAGACTTTATATGCTTTTGTCTCTCATAGAACTATATATATAAATTTCAGGAGCTTGAGTTTTAGTGCATATATATAGCCTATAGAAATTAAGTTAATTGATGGTTTGATCTTTTTAATTTTATCATAAGTAACTTAATGTTTATTAATATTGATTACTGCTGATGAGTGTTAATTAGAACTGACAAATGCTGAAATTATGAGTAAGAAATATGACCAAATACTGATCAATGTTGATTAATATTAATAAATACTAATTAATACTGATCAATATTAATCAATATTAAATGCTAATGATAAATAGTTATAGACAAAAAGAAAGACATGCGTGAGTGGTCCATGTAGATAATTATGCATAACTGTATGCTTTGGAAAATCAAATGAGCTGGAGTAGGGATGGCCATTGGGAAGTTATGGATAGGGTATGCCAATGCTCATATTTTACCCAAAAATATTGTTACCCAACCCTTACTCAATCAATAGCTCTTGCTATTCATATGGGTATGGGTAATACGCACATGGGTACTATCTATATGGGTTATTATCCTCGGGTATCTATGGGTTTGTATATTTACAACTCAATACTCATAGCTATAAGGAATAGACGATATACTTCGTTAAAAGTTAGGAGGGAAATTCAACTTGAATGGTTCGAATCAATATTTGAATATATGATAGGAAATATTAAAAGAATTTCAAATCTAAAGTTTGAGTTCCGAATTCTTTCATTTCATTAATATTTTTTTTCCATTACAGCAATTCAGTTAACATTTTTCACGACTAAACAATTCAATTGACATTTTTAGCAATGAAAACAATTTCAACGGTTTGTATTAAAACTTAATTATCTAGTAGGAAAGATTAAAAGAAACTCAAATATGAATTTTGAACTCCAAATTCTTTCATTTGATTAACATTTATCCTCACTATGACCATTGTCTTAAATGCTAATAAATTGTTGTGGCCGAGAAAAATGTTGACTAAGCGAAGAAATTTTGAGTTCAAAATCTGGAGTTGAACTTACTTTAATTTTTCCCCTCCAATAATCAAGTTTCGTTCTAAAGCGTTCAAATTGTTTTATTAGCCACAAATGTCAACTGAATTGTTTGGAAAAATATCGATTGAATTGTCGTAGGGGAAATAAATGTTGATTAAACAAAAAAAATGTTGAACTCAAAATTTAGATTTGACCTTCCTTCAATCTTTCAAAACAGATAGTCAAGTTTCGATTCGAATTATTGAAGTTGAATTTTGCTCCTAAATTTCGGACAACATTATCATTTAGGAAGAAATTAAAAAGTGGTTCATTATAGTTTTAATTATTATACAAGGATATTATTGTCTTTTTAGTCATTATTATTGGATATACTTATACCTTATTATCTAACGAATATCTACCTTAACTATAAATAATTATTTATTATATACTCATTATTCATTCTTAATAAATACTAGTGAGAATCTCGTACTTTGCGCGGGCATGTATTATTCTTTTAGTAGTGGATATATTGTTTTTAATATTAAGTGTGTTGTTTTAACTAATCATAAATGTTGTCTTTTGAGAATTAATGTGTTTGTGATTTGTGAAGGCCTGTGTATTGTATCATACATCTTCATACATTAAGGTCATCTTGATTCTAATCACTAAGCTCTTCTTCGGTTCGGTTGCCTTAACAAATACAACATTCAAATTTGTTTTACAGTCCAGTGAGTCTTTCTATTAAGTTATTAGTCACAACTCCAATGATTTTATACCTCAAAGTCAAATTTCACACTTAAAAGTAAAACATAAAATAAATGATAAATATATTTATCATCTTAGTTTCATGTATAATGAATAGATATAGGCATATAGTAAATGTTCATCTTGTGATTATAATATTTAACTTTTCTATCAAGTAAGTTTAGTTATAATTCTCTATTATAATTTTGTAGCTGCTTAATCAGTTGCACATAAAAACATAATGACAGCGACTAAATATCAACTGGCATATGCCATGCTCCAATTTTTTGAATAATTTTTTTAAAAATTATATCTTTTTTTTAATGATTTTTTGAAATTTTGAAGCATGTAATCTGTATTTCATTTAGTAACAAAGATAATAAACATTTGCAAAGAGAATAATGTGCTTTTCAAAAAAAAATAATTCAAAATAGTAATAAAATGTTACAGAAGTTAATTGTAAACATTGACATGTAATAAAAATATTAATATTAACCTCCCGTTCAATAAACTTCAGTTTGAATGATTCACTATAAAAATAGATATGTGACTCCCAAATTTGACTAGTTCATTAACCATAAAATATTTATTGATTGGTAATTGTGCAATTAAAACAAAGAAAATAGTTAATATAATAACGCATGAAAAATGACAAATGTCACTCTCATAGCAACTTATTCAGTTTTATATAACAATACCAGGTACCTCCTCCCCCCCCCCAAAAAAAAACCCAATCACGCTTTTTGATGTCTCTTTGATGCGTCTATACAGAGCTGTAGACGACTGCTAGAGTTAATGGTGTTGGACAAGCAACTCATTGTGCGGAAGATGTATCAGAGAACAACTACTGGCCCCCCTGCCTTGCTGGAGAGTCTCATTGGCAAACACTCTAAGAAACCGAAGTTCGTCTGCCAGGAACACTACTTCTCAAATCCCGTGAGTGCTTCATTGTGATGGCCACTCTTTAATCTAGCGGGCACTTTGCTTTGCATGACTGCGTTCTCAACGAGTTCACCATGGTGCTTTCAGGGGGAGAACCACATCAGAAGATTAGAGTAAGGAACGTTTTATAAGCTTTATGGTAAGTCTATGGCAATAACAAGCGATGCTCCTTTTTATCCCATGCGAGGACAATGAGTTTGGAATCGTGGTCTGTGGGCGAAAGTCAGAATGATAGTCTAGAGGTTAGGTTATTGGGCCAGTATACTATCCAGCGGAATGATCCGTTGGGTGGGGCAGTAATTTTTAACTATGTTGTATCCCTGGTCAGTTTAACTCCTATGTACTTCATTAGTCCAAAAACAGAAATCCTTTATGCGATGCTTATTAGGCGTACTTTGAGCCCATTTATGTACAGATTTACTCGAGTTTTAAGGGTTCAATCTATCACCTGCCTGGTTAAGCAAGGGAAGTCCCATCTTTTTATTAGATTTACTTAGCCAACTAAAAAAGGTGAAAAACGAAGTAACAGAACTTTTGCCTCGAATCTATGGATTTGTTCGCTTTCCTACTGCATAATCATTTTAAGGCTTGATGAGAAGAATTGCGGCACATTTCATAGCCAGCTGCAACATACTGTTGGACTCTTGTAAAGGGCTCTTCTCAAATTGTTTTGGGGGGGGGGGGGGTTCTTTTTAATTTGACCCACATATCTTCTTCAATACAATGTGTAAACTATTCACTTTTGATATATCATTAAGAGTCATGCAACAAAGGGATCATATGCCATAGGTTATGAGGAACAATGTTAAGAGAATCGACACAGTTGGCAAAGTAGGTCAGTGGTTCAATCGGCCTGATTGGTTGGATCGGATTGGATCTATTAACCTGCTTAACAATTAAATTGATTTGGATCAATCAAACTTGGTTGATCTGATCCCTAATTTTTCTATACATTCTCACATACTAGTAACTTGGATACTGTGTCTAATCTAATATATTGTAATAAAATACTTATAAAAATTATATAATAAAGTAATTAATCTTATTAGAATGTGCATTTCAGCTAATGATCTATTGTGCGTTTTGGCCATTAGATTATAAAAGAAAGTGGAAGGAAAACTTAGATTAGGCTATTGGTTTTGCTTGTTGATGTGGGCATGACCCATTTGTGTAAGTCATTTAAATACTAAACCAAGTCATTCAATTCTGGTATTTTACTAGCGTCATACCTGTGCGTTGCACTATTTGTGCCATAGTTTAATGATAGTTTTCCATCACTTGAAGCAACGTGATATTTAGTCAAATTTGCATATACAAAATATATTGGATTGATTTTTCAATTGAATGACGGTACGAAATTTATAACGCATATAGGGTGCACAAAATATATGTTATACTATACTTCGAATATTCTCGAGAACCAACATTTCAAGAGTTTAACAATGATATAGTGTCACAACAAATTTCTTTTGTAAATATCATTAATATGGAGTTTAAAAAATATAATAATCAAATTTGTTAGGATATTTGACTATAAATAATAATGAAACTACAAAAAAAGTCTAATAAATTGTCGTTTACGTTAATCAAAATTGCAACCATATATGTATAGTGATTAATGTAAATATAATAAATTATAATTAAAAAACTATGCAAATGAAGTTGAAATATTGGAATAATTGACTAAATTAAACGAATAAAAAAAGAGATAGAGTTGGATAACAAATAAAATTAATGTCAAATTTGTCAACAACTAAGTAGAGAATAAAATAATAGAAGAACAAAGCTTGCATCCTAATAAATTACATTTCTACTTGGGAAGAACGAAAAAGTTCAATTGCAATTAAAGTTAGAGGAAAGCATTGTCTACCTCTCCCAGTGTGTTCTAATTCAAATTCATCTTTATGTCAAAACTTATATCGAGTTTGAAACGATTAATTTTGCAAGAGTTAATCAATTTTTTTTTTTTGGTGCAGCGAGTTAATCAATTAATAATTATAATTACTGAAGAGACCAAGATCAATTTTTTTAGTGAATGATACAATGAGAGAAAGAACCGTTACATGTTTTAAATATTCAGATTTTGGAGATTAATTATATTAGTTCTTCAATTTAGGATGTAAATGAAATGATAATTATATTCATTAATATGGTTCAGTGCAATTTAAGTTGTGCATATGTCATTAATATAGCTAGAGGTTAATATATGGACCAATAGCAATGAGACATTTGGTAAAAAAGTGTAGCTTCACTCAATTTTATGTATAGTTATATAGATAGATATAGATAGATTATATAGATATAGATATATGATTACCCATCTAATTTGAATAGATAAGGGTGGGTACTCAATACTCATTTAATGAGTACAAATGCCAACCTAAGCTGGAATGAGGTTCACATCTAAGGGCATTCCCAGCAGGAGACACGCGTGGGAGGTCATGGAGCCCACGTGTCAGCCATCTGTTTCCCAGCCAAGGAATGCATGTGCATGACTCACATGGAAGACCGCCAACACGGTCTTCCCCGCAGGACTGCTTTGCATCCAATAAAAATATTTTTACTGTTTTTCTTTTTTTGTGTGTAGTATATAATTTTTAGGTGATTTAAAAAAAGTTGTATGTTAAGGTGGGTCCATAACAAATATTTTTATTGGACAATCAAAATTAGAATTTTATGGGTTGGAGAAGTGATGGAATGCAAGTCCCAAAAAAATTGAAATTTTTGTTGACGTGGCATACTTGAGTTCCAATTTTTGGAACTTAGGCTGAGAGTGTCCGACGAGGCCGTATCCATTCTTAATCGGTCCAAATGTGAACACGTGTCCAAGGTTTCATCTCGAACGACAAGCTTTGGAAAACAGTTGACGGCACTCATAAAAGAGAAACTCATAATTATACTTATCGTGGTGACAGGCTACCAGCTTAAGTTGAATCATGACAATTTTATATGACACTCCATCACATTGGTTTTTTTTGGGGGATGTTTGGGAAGAGACATAAGTTGCAACTAAGAGTTCATGTGAGTAGGGTTGCATACGAGTCCACTCAGCTCACAGGCTGACTTGCTTTTTGGTTTGACGAGTCTAATTTGTGATGGGTTTAAGTTGAACTTGTTTAGTTATATAACTGTATAAGTACATCTCAAGTTTTATACATCTACGCTCATGAACTTATCGAAACTAAATAAGTTGAGCTTAAACGAGTTGAGCCAATAAGCCTAGCGAGTATTAATGAGCCTTACTAACAAACAAATACTAGGATCTGAATAGTTAAACTTCAGCATAAAAGTAATTACTTTGATTACCAAGTATGGTCACACTATCACAAGGATATGGCATATATTTTATTTGCTAAACCAACTTTTCTCTTCTTTCTCCTTCCTCACCTATTTACAGTTTAGACTTTTCATCTGCTGATCTGCTCATATAAAGGCAGAGTTAGAGTAGTTGCAAAGCTTATGCAAGCTTACACTCTTACTTTATACCCATTGACTAATGTACAAACAAACTATCAAATGATGAGACTATGGCCCTGTTTGGTAAACAGCTGTTAGCTGTTAGCTGTTTGTATTAGCTGTTAGCTATTAGCTGTTTGAATTAGCTGTTTATATTAGCTATTTGAATTAGCTATTTTTAGAAAAAGTGTTTGGTAAAAATTAGCTGTTTCTTAAAAATATATTGGTAAAATTTCATTTATGCCCTTATTTATGAATTAGTTTTTAATGATATGTGTGTAATTTTTCCAAACTTATGGACAATTATGTCATTTCTACAAAAAGCTCTTCTCAAAAGGCTAATGGAATAGCTTTTTCAAAAAGAACTTTTTGGAGGCAAACAGCTATTGCAAACAGCTCTTTACCAAACGCCCTTTAGCTATTTGATTTGGTCAAAACAGCTAAAATTCTCCCAAACAGCTATTTTTTCCTAAAAAGCTGTTGTTACCAAACACCCCCTATTACTATTATCCTATAATTGCATAGATTAGGTATACTCACTAATCGTTTGCATTTATTTAAGAGTTTTATTATACATCTAAACTTTAAGAAGCGAGGTCCATGCGCAAAACTAAAATGTAAACCTTTATTTGGGGCTTCAATAAATTAAGTTTAGAGCCAAAGGGATAAAGACTCAGAATATTAATTACAGATTAGGCTTGAGTTTCAAATGACTATTGGACGAGCCCAAACCTGAATGCGAGCTCACCAGCAGAGCTTCTAGCTTGGCAAGCTTAGGTTCAGCTCAAGTTGAATACATGCCTACCTGTGAGCAAATAGGGATGGCAATCATATCAGAATTCGAGGCACATCCGATCTGATCCAATGCTAAGTAATCCGATTCAAATTTGAGAAAAAATAATTCGAGTCTGAGTCTGCCAAATTTAATTTGAATCCGAGCCAAATGTGGATCGAATTCGGATGAAAGAGTGTATCCGGTCCGATTTTCTAATTCCATGCGATAGTTTTGTTATATGAATAAAATTCAAATCTAAAATTTTACAAATATGAAATCTACCCTCTAAGCTCAATTGCGCTCCCGACCCAATCCTTATTTTTTGTTTTTAATTTTTTAATTTACAAATTTAAAGCCTACCCTTCAAACTCAATCCTAAGCCACTAACATCCACCACCCATTACACGCTTAGTTGACTCTCTCTCCTCTCCCTGCCCCTCTGCCTCTCTCTCTCTCTCTGTCTCTCAGTCTTAGTCTCATTCCGTAACTGACTAGTCGCCTGACTCGCTCCCGTTGACCCATGGCGCCATCTACCTCCTTATCATTTGTCAGTGTCCCTCAGTTTAACATTAAATGTTTAAATATTCGGTTCGTATGATAGGAAGGTACATATTATCATATCGATAAGTGGACATAATAAGTTTGAATTGAAAAAAAAATCCAAAATTGTTTTGGGGAAAGGTAATTGACTCGGATCAATTAAATCGGACTCTGATCCAATCTGGCCCAGGGGTAATTGATTCGGATCAAATTTTTACATTCAAAACTTAATCGAATTCGGATTCGAATATTCCAATGTTCGATCTGAATCCGGCCCGTTGAGAACCCTATGAGCAAAGGATAATAAACATAAATGTAGAAAAAGGGAGCGATAGAAGTACAATTGTTCTGGGAAAATTGAGCTGCGGGCCTCCGCTTCACGTAATGACGTAAACGCCCTTTAGCGTACCTTTTCCAGAATTTTGCATGCAAAGTAAAAATTTAAACAATCATACAAATATGATTCAAAAAGACGTGCATTTTAATGAAAATGGTATTTTTAATTTATTGCCCACATGAGATTTCACTTTACATGCAAAAAAAATTTAAAGAAGCATGCATAAGCTGGAAATCAAGCACGCAAAATTTTGAACGTGATTTTGAAAACTATAGGGAAGTATGCATTTAACACCACCTACTATTTTTATATCCATGCAATACATGAGAAATTTTATAATTTTTTAATTATAGTAATTATTTATTAAATATTATAAGTCATTCAATAATCATGTCATAAGCAACTTTTTAAGATCTTTTTATAAAGCATTTAATAGCTTTTTAAGGGGAAGCAGCTATTGAGGGACACAAGTTGTGAGAAACAATTAATTGATGGTACCAAATTTAAATATATTATAATTAATTTTAGTAAATATTTTAGTAGCAAGTATTATCTTAATTTCTCTATAGCAATTTGAAAATTATGGTAGTGCAAATGATTTTCTAATTTATTAATAAAAAATTACTAACCTAATTAACTTGTTATATTTAATATTAATTTTTGATGGAAATGAATTAGAAAATATTTAATTAAGATCAAGTATTTTGTAGATCTACAAAAGTTTCATATATCACAATAAGGACATGCATTGGAGAGAATAATCTTACCACCCAAAAGTTGATAATATTGACTAGAATTCTTCTGCTTCGCAAATTGAAATCAATTTGCTACTTTGATATGGTAGTCTGCAAATAGTATTATCATGTATGTATAGAATTTGTAAAATGTTAGAAAGTTAATACTGCCCCACACAGTATTCTTCTTCTTACATATAAATAAGAATAGTACTTTTTAAAGCACTGAAACGAATACGACATTACATGAACATAACATTAGAAAGGCAATACTCTCCTAGGTAATATTTTGTAATTTAAGTGATATTCTTCTTTGTAATTATATAGAAGTAAAATTTATTAAGATATTGAGACCAATATAATATTACATTATTACAATATCAGAAAGGCAAATATTTTTATTCTTATTTTTGAAATGATATTAATTATGACATAAATTTTAGACACTAAATTGTGTTTTTCAAATAGAAAAAAGTAAAACTATTAGTTATCTAAAAAATTTGTGATAATAATATATCTAAAAAGCTTAGGAGGTATCATTTTGTTTACATACATACAGATAGTACAAGTCTAAAGATGTAAGTATTTTGTATGAATAAGTTGGCAATCAAATATGCAAAATTTTTTAGAATATGGTACGCAATACTATTACAGAGGTATGTGTTTAGTACAAATCTATAAACATATTAACAAGAAAGTTCCTAAGGTAAAACTAATGCCACATGTCGCAATTGGAGACGTTTGGAAAACATACTAAGCTAAATCCTACCCCAACTTCTAACATATGTAATTAATTACAATTGTAAATGCTTGTAAAAAGAGCCATTTAGGAGTCATATTTACATAATTGATTTCACATATAAATTTTAATTAAAACAAAAAAGCTATTAATTAAATAAAATAGCTACTGTAAAATTATTGATTATTGTAACTTTTTACAATGTGAAAGTTTAAAATAAAATTTTTAGGATTAAAGTAAATGATTAATTTTTTTAAATAAGGAATACTTCATATATTACATAATATTTAGAAACTAGAATGAAATTCTCATTCATTTATATATAATTGTCGACTATTATTAGTAATTAAGTTACTACAAAACTAATCAATGTATCGTACTGGATCAAAAGCTAGTATAATTTAAAGATGTTTGCATTTTGCATGCATAAGTTATTGGATCTTATATTTTTAGTACAAATAGTTGTATTTTTATGGGTTACACAATATTTCACTTTATATCGGAAAAATTTTAAAAGGTATGCACATGTTGGAAGTCAAATACACAAAACTTTAGATATGCTATGCAAGAGTTGCGCGAGGGCATTATCAATGAAAACTGCAAATCTTCTAATGAAATATCCTATTGTGCGTGCGACTAAAATATGAAGGTTAACAACTACTTTCATACCTGCTTTTGGTGTCTTATTGTAAATATTTTAGCAATTAACTTGTTACGTCATCCTATCCGCCCTTTCACATTTTTTAATTGTATGATTGGAAATTTAATAATTAAATATGGGGTCTAGAGCTGGGCAATGGATCCGATGTCTACTGGGCCCAAATGGCTGGGTCTTAAAGGGATAGGAACTCGTTGAATTTCTTGTCTGGACAGACACCTGAATCAGCTGTCAATTAACTAAACACAATAGGTCAGGACTTGCTGGGGATGTGGGTATGCTTTACGGGTAGTTTCTCACTCTAGCCACACCCCCCCCCCCCCCCCCCCCCCAAAAGCCTTACCCTAAACCCTAATATGTGAACAAGCCATCTTGCCCCCCTTTCTCTCCCTCTTTTCCAAGTGTAAAAGAAACAGTTTCATAAGGAGATCATTCCAATGCCGAATTGAAATTCACTCAATTTGATGATTTCTTAGCTCGAAAACGTTGTTACTCAAACTTCCTGTTACGCAATCTGCTTCAATTTTAGTTTCAATTCTACGGTGAGTTTGCGAATTAATGTATTCAACATTTTCGATTTGTTTTTCGCTTTTGTTATGCATTTTACTTGATTAATTTGAGCTTAGTTGGGACTATGAGTACGTTGATCATTGTGATTCCCTGTAAAATTTAGTTTCGGTTCAACAATCTGTCGATCTGGGTGTCGAAGTGGCTAATTCATTTGTTGGGTTTGAGTTTCTATCATAAACCCTTTTCATCTTCTCCTATTTGTGCTTTCTTGATTGTTGAACCAAAAATTTTGACAACTTATAAATTCTTGATATAGTTTTTCATGACTATTATGTCTTAGTATAAAAGATAAATAAAAGTGGATCCGATTATATAGTAAAAGACATAAAAAATAAAGAAAAGGTGTATTATTTTTTTTAGCTACAAACAAATTTTTTTTATTTAAAAAAAAGCAAAAAAAGGATGCGTAAGCAAACCTCCCTCTCCAACACCTTCCGCTGACTATTTAAACGCCAACAAAAAAAAAAGGAGCACTCAATTGTAAAGGGATCAGTTAAAAAACATGAATGTAACACTTCTTAGTATATATATATTTTTTGTTGCTAGGAAAAGAAAGTGTTGCGTGGAAGTTGACACATAGCCAATTACTCTCCACTTTCCCTGCTTTTGCTGCAACGTGGAGGGAAGTTAAAAACTTACTCCATCAATATAAGAAAGGAGAGGTCAGGGAACAGAGAAAAGAGAAAAGGGGACGAAAAGAAAAACAGAGCGTAAAGGAAGAAGAAGAGGATACTCAGGATACTCAAAGCAAGCACTCATCTCTTCTTCTTCTGCAAACTAAAGGTTCGAAGGTAAGCATACGATGGTGCCAAACTGATCCTCTTCTTTGCTGATTGCCGGTATTTGGATTATTCACACCACCATGGTCAACCACAAGCAAAGAATGCACCAAGTAACTATGAAGGATGGAGCGGGTCATAACACTACAATTCGGGTCTGGTCCAATTTAGTCCTAATGCTAAACTCGGGTCCTGCCGGACCCACAAGCCAGACTCGGATCCTGTTGGATCCTTGGTCCCGCCGGACCACAAAATGAATGGATCCTACCATATCCCGGTTGCTAACGGAACCATAAAAGTGCTTCTCGCCTGTCGAACCTTTAAACATGGAACGAGCAGGGTGCAGATCATATGTACTATGGGGCCATGGGCGGCATAGTTTGACAACCTATAAAACTCCATGAATGAGTTAGCAAACAAGAATAGAGCCTTAAAAAAAAAAAAAGGAAGAAGAATGTTGAAAACTGCACTAGTGGTCAAACTCTACTCATATTAAAATGAATAATGGGTATATGTGGCCATGTCGTTTCCTAAAGCAGAGATTGAAGAACAAAAAAAAGCAAGAGCAAATCTAAAAAAAAGATAAAGAGGGAGAAGCAAGTTGATTGTCTTCTACAATTTCCAGTTTAAAGTTCAAAGGTTGAATCGATATTAAATTGGACGTTCAGGAACAGAGCTCATCGACAACTAATCGAGCACCGAGTCGAAAATCAAATCAAGTTGAGCACTCCTCAGCCAAAATCGGATCCTTCGGGATCTCGAGTCTTGCAAGACCCATCAATTCGAGGATCCTGCTGGATTCCAAGTCCTGCCTGGACTCATAAAGCTATGGATTCTGCCTAATCCCGTATCATGTCCGACACTTAAATGAGGTAGAAGTAGGGGATAAAGGTCGCCTTATTGTGACACCATGTCATGTAAAATGGCCAAAAAAAAGGGCAGTAAAACTGGAGATGAGAACCAATAACAGAGGATCAAGGAGCGAAATCTTCAACCAAAAAAAGAGATCTAAAAGTGCTAACCTGCTCAATAACCCCTGGGCATAAGACTCTGTTTTGAGAAGGCATTCCTTTGCTTTGGAAAAAAAAAAAAAGGCTACATTTCTTTCAACCAATTGGAATAAAAAACAGAGATATTAGTGGGAACACAAATTGGAAGTCTTAAGTCTTATGTTGTTGACTTACAGCTTCAAGATTTTTGTAGAGCAACTGATTTGTCGGGAATAAAGACAATGGAAGCCTATCAGAAGGGTGTTAGAAAAATCAAATAGCATCATAAAATTAATGGTGATAAGGAGTGGGTAACCTTGACTGCAATCAAGGGTGAGACAGATTGCACTAAAAATAAAACGTCATTTGCTAGGCTACAATGAGTTGCCATAAGTTGGGTTCACAAAGTTTAAGTAGAAACAAATAATATTTAAGCATTTGCTTAAACCAAATTGTCTATGGGAAAACTAAAATATTTTAAGTATCCATTACAACTGCGGTGACTTGACTCCACTAAGGATACGTAGGAAGTTCGATATAAAATTTTTCGAGTTCAGTCTAAATCGAAATCTTCAAATGGGCTCAACCCGATACCCCCCTCTTTCATAAAGGACCAAAATTATAATCCTGTGACTCTTTATTACACGTTATGTAACCAAAGCAAATAAAAAATCAAGTTTCGCAAAACGTCGAATCTTTTTTTTTCAAATCATAGGTATGGTAGAATGGACAAAAGTCGAGCCAAATATACAACCAACCCTACTAAATTCTCCCCTTTCCAAGATGTAAGCCTAAATAAAATTCGGGTCAAGAACTACGTCGATTTGATCCCACTAAAGGTACGTAAGAAACCCATAAATAAATTTCGGGTACAGTCGCAAGTTAAACAAAATTAATGGACCAACCCCATTAAAGATTAAGTCGGAAAATTTAAAAAATCATGAAGTGGCTAAAAATATAACTTAGCCATTTTTTTTAAAAAAAAAATCCAAATACCAAAATTAAATCAAAAATCATCCTAACATAAATAACATAACCAAAATAAAACACAAATTAAAGCAAGTTAAATTTTAAAGAATTACGACTGGTTTGATCCTCTATAAAAGAGATACGTAGGCAGCTCACGACAAAAAAATGAGTGCAACCCAAAGTCCAAATCAGATAAAATTACCCGATCTCTAACCTGCACATGAAGAACGTGTACGTATAGTACCCTTCCTATAAGGTGCCTATACAGCACTATCTGATGTAATTAAGTTTTGGATACGGGCGATTCGACATTAAAAATATGACAATAGTCGATCCAAATTATATAAAATCTTATTAACGCAAAATAAAACAAAGAAAGAAAAAGTAAAATAAAACGAGTCGGAATCAAAAGTTGGTCTCCCGAGAGGGGGACGTAATTAAGGAGGTTCATCATCTTGAATAGGGTCGTAATCAAAATAAACCGATGTACATTTTTATACGTCGGAAAGTTGTGTTGTGCATATTATTTATTTTTATTAAAATTTTGCCCAACATTGATCATTATCTTTCTGGGTTTGGGTTTCATTCAATGAATAGAGATGAATCAAGGAGCAAGATTTTTCATCATTGAACTTGCATGAGTTTTGTTTCTAGCTATGTATGAAATTTTTTTTTTACCAAAAGAAAAAGAAAAAAAAGAGAGAATTCTTGGGTATTGTTGAGTTTATACTACATATCCTCCAAAGTTTGTGACTTTTGGGTAAAGTAGAGTATCTGGTTAATTATACGTTTGCTGGGTTTTGTTTTCTTTTTGAGTTTTTTCTGTTTCAATGGAGTATAATCTTATGTTGTTTGTGCAAATAATATAATCACCCTTGTCTTCATCCTCCTCTATTTTCCTCTGCTTAACATGATGTTCTTTCAGATTAGGAAAAGTTTAATTTCTGTGGGGTTAAATAATCATCGCCCATTTTCAAACTACATAAGCTTCTTTTGTTTTGTCGTGATGAAATCATATATTGAAGAGAAACATTTTTCATTTGATATCTTATATTAATCTCGTTTTTACTAGGGCTATTTGCTGATTTCCCTATGATTTCTTTTGTTGACCTATTAAATATGTGAATTGGAGCTATTGATAAGAATATGTGTTAGATTATTTATCATGGTCACTGAGTTGGTGTTATGTCTGATAAGCATTCATGATTTTCAAAGGAGAGTATTTACCCTAATGAAGGTGATTCATCTTTGTGAATTTCCACAACGTTGAACCAACAACGGGTTGTCTTCGTAGTCTATGATACATTGATTCGCAAAGCTTGCTATCGCTGTTATGCTTTTAAGTTGCTGACGTATAGAGGTGCTTCAGCTTGGATTCTACCTGCGAATAAAATCTCACTTGTCTAAATTAAGTTTTCTCTGTTTTAAGCCTGATATGTCTGTCGTTATTTACATTTTAGTGATGGAAAATGAAGCAATAACATCTTCAGTGCAACCCGAAGATGGAACTTTAGTTATAATTTAGACTAACTAGGTGGTGTATTTTGAATTTGAACTTGCAGTCGTAATTTGTATTAGCTTGGTGGTATATTTTAAATTTGGATGCATTTTCTAGCTTCATATTTTCTCCCTTTGCGTATTGTTTGCTTGGTGGTTTCATAAAATTACATAGGCTACTCTGCATACTCATCTGCCAACAAATTAACCTTTTATTATCAAAATTAATGCAACACTGTCAAATTCAACCCTGGCTTGTTGTATATGTATGTTATGGAGTAGTAAAATTGAGGGTTGGGACAACTTATTTTCTTTTGCAAATGGATCATGGGTGAGTCATGGCAGGCTAGCGTCATTTGGCCCATAAGCCGATCCGACCCGTTCCGTTAACAACTGTTTTTAGCTTGACCCGACCTCTTGATGGGCTGACCCTAAGCCGACTCATTGCGCACCTTTGATGGGGCCAAAGGACTCTCATTGTTTTTCTTAGTTTCAAAAACTACGGTCTTATCTGCAAAATATAAACATTAGCTTGTGTATTTTCTCTTTACTTACTGTGGACATCATAGCTTGTAGGTATGTTGCTCGGACTCGAGTATGGGTATCAAACACGAGTACTGGGTACATATCTCAAAGTGGGACACCTATATTTCGTTAATTTTGGACTCAGAGACTCTACTCATGATCTGGATACGAATACTAGAACACGACTTTTTTCTGCAAGGTCTACTTTGACTTTTTTAAAATAGCTCAGCCATTATTTTATTTTTAAAATTAAATATTGTTCAAGCTGAGAATTTTATCTAAGTTGTCATTGGGTTTTTATTCAATGCAATTGGTTCAAGTAAAGTTGTTCGTATTTAAATATTTCAAAATTGGGCTTGAGTAGAAGCCCATATATGCAGCAGTGAGAATAAAAACCCTAGCCCCTTTAAATTAGAATTACAAACCTGCACTGGAGAGACAGAGACCGAAGTTTCAGGGCTTCACCTTCTTCGACAGGTATGAGCTCATGTCTGCCTCTCCTTTTGCTGCTTAACCCTCTTCGTCCTCTTCATCTTCGTCTATACCCTACCTAGCCGTGCCGGGTCGGGTACGGCACCCATTTATCCGAGTCGAAGCACCATAATTTGGTTGATATCTGGCCGACTATTGCTTCCTTTGTGTCTTAACATTGAGGAGACGCACGTTAGATCTCAAAGGGTAGCTCATCGATGGAAAATATGATCTGGGGTTGTCCAGTCTCTTAATTTTTTTGGTTTGGGGCCTCTGGGCTATTAGTTGGAAGTTGTTATTTCACTTTTAGGAGAAGAATGAATGGAGATCTCTGATTTCGTGTAATTTGTAGGGCACGAAGAGGGCTTCAGACTTCATGGGACAAATTCGGTTTAGTAGGGAAGACTCTGGTTGCTACACAGATATTGAGTCCAACACAGTTTTATCTGCTGCCCTTCAGCTTAATCTAATTGTAGCATAAGATTTTTTTTTTTTTTTTGGGGGGGGGGGGGAATGAAAGGAACACAAAGCTTGCTTGGATTATTGATCCTATTTATGTATTAGGAACCCAATAAGATGGCTTTCCTGTATTTTTATTTGGATTGAATGATGCTGACTATTTAATTTCTGTGGATTGGGTACTGAAATTGTTGATTTTTTCCTCCCCTAGGCTTGCTGAGCAGTCATAACTGTCAAGCTCAATGGCGGTAAGAGTTTTTTTAGATTGGAGTCGACAAGTTCCTTTTTTTAGTCAAATTGTTCTGTTGTTTTGGCTTTGTTTACTGATTCCCCCCCCCCCCCCCCCAAAAAAAAAAAACCAAACCAGACTGTACCAGTTAATCCGAAACCTTTCTTGAACAATTTGACTGGAAAGCCTGTCATCGTTAAGCTGAAGTGGGGAATGGAGTACAAAGGTAAGCTTCTCTGTCCTTTGTTTTTGCAATTTCAGCATCAGCTTCTTTCAATTTTCTTTCGTTTCACGAGTTCTGTTTATCTGTTTGTGGGTAAGAGGTTTCATTCTTACTTTACTTATTCAATCTGCAATGAGAAATTTGTGTTACAAAGCTTTCTTTGGTGATTTGCAGGTTATCTTGTGTCAGTAGATGGCTACATGAACTTGCAGGTGCTGCTTACTGATATCTTCCATTATGTTTGAATGATCTTTATTAAGACCTTGGTGTTTTTATCTGCTTTATCTGCTTTCCTATATTCAATTTCAATGTCATATACATTTGGCAGCCTGTCTCTTTGAGGCTCTATTTTCAATAGTATGTTTGCTTGTGTACAGCTGGAGTGAGGATTTGTCTGGGAGTTTATAGATAAGAGTTCAGTTTAAACGGGAGTGAGCAAGTGTAGACATGTAGTCATGTACTCTTATTTGGAGGTTTAGCAATCGTAAGAAAGAATAGTATAGTCTAACTTACTCCGCCGTACACCCATACACGGAGGGTACGAGACATGAGTGTAAACAAAGGTTTGCAAGGAGTAAATCCTTCTCTTCACTAGTTGTCCTTTCTAAAAAAGTGCCAAACATGGCTAAGGGAGTAGTGTACGTCTTGAGAGCCTTGCACTCTTTCCGAATCTCCTTCCAAATGGGTTGAACCATCATTCGTTGCTGAGCTTTTTCTTCTGTTGACATGGCTGCAGCTGGCAAACACAGAGGAGTATGTTGATGGCCAAATGACTGGAAATCTTGGAGAGATTCTCATCAGGTTTTTCATTCTTGCTCTTACTTCTCGCATGATTTCCTTAGCTTTAAAAAACTAAATTTCTGAGCAGAGGTTAACCACCTCACCCTCTTTATCCTTTTCGCAATTTATGTAGTGCGAATGTTGGTAAATTATAATTGTTGATGCATGACAAGAATTATTGGTGCACTATTATATGCCTTCAGGCCCTTCATAGAATGAATACAACGACGCCCGCCAATTATGGGTCCCCTATGAGGTGGGGTGTGGGAATGTCTAGGTATATGCATTGTACCCCTATTCTGGGGGGCGCAGGGAATCTAATTCCGAGCTCACTCGATGAATGCTTCAACAATTAAGATCTAGAATGTTAGCTGTGTACAGCTCATGAAAAATGAGCTGTGGAATTCACTGACTGTAATTCATGCTACTGAACATCATTCCCCCTCCCCCCCAAAAAGAAGAAAGATTATCGCTCATGTGCGAAAATGTTATGCATGGTGGATTTCCGAGATTTTCTCATGCTAGTCAATTCTTGTGATCGTTATGTGACAGAAATCTCAGCAAGCTGATTCTATTAGCTGGCCGTGATAGTAGATTATTGGAGTTGTAGAGCTACCCATCTGCTTCGGCTTAATGGCCTACGGCCTGCCCATGCTTGCACAGTCTAAAAGACATTTTCGATTTTTTTGGTCACGTGTGCAGGTGCAATAATGTCCTGTATCTTCGTGGGGTTCCTGAGGATGAGGATGTAGGGGATGATGACCGTGACTGAGGAGATCTACTAAATTTCTCTCGGTGTAGCTTTGAGTAGTAATACATCAGAAATACTCGCCAATGGATGAAAGTACTATCAAGCTCATTTGAGACAATTGGTTTAGTGTGCAGCAAGATTGAACTTGAGACAATTGGTTTAGTGTGTAGGAAGTATTGAATTTTGAGTTGATTGATACGTTTGTATTATGTGAAAGAATTACTCAACATCGCTCCAAAAATGTTCCTGTACCGATTATAAGCAGTAGTGAGCTTAGTTCTTGCAGGATGTCTGTGCGATTATGTCGTCAGAAACTTACATTGCTACCTGTGTTATTCAAAATGGGAGCAGGTTGGTAGTGACAGCTCAGTTTACCCCCTTGTTTTCTGTTCTCGCCTCTTGGGCTCTTGTACTATGAATATGTTGCATTTTAACTTGGCAATTCTGACGTTTGTCAATTAGTTACTTGCTATACATACCAAATTTTGGTTTAGATGTCACATGTGAAAGATCGTCTCCTTTGCCCCCAAAGTAAGGGGCAATTGCCAGATGTTTTTGGCCCCATTGCCCGTGAAGGGTAGGTTGCATAATGTTGCGTGTGCAGTAAACCCGACAAATGGGTTGGTTTGGCTAGATTTTAGTTCAGGTTGAAAGTTTTTTCATAGGTCAATAGATTGATCAAAATTTTCTATTTGATCACGTTTTATGGTTGCAGTATGTTTCGACCTACCATCGAGTTGTCCAATAAAAAAAAATCGAAGATACTGATTAAAGTTACATGTTGGTTGAGCTAATGATGCTTATCCTAGTAAATTGCCTTGTTTTGGATCCAAATCAGGTTAGATTTGGGATTGCACAATTGCATACAATCATACATGTACTATGCCGAGCATAAGTGAAAGATTGAGCATAACTTTGGAACATAGGCTTAGAACACATGAACACAGAATGCAAAATCTGCCAACGACATGAAAGTTTACAATGCCCAAAGACAGATTGTCAAATAACTTTCGGGGGTGTCATCATTTAACCCTTGTTCGCACTTCATAACCAGTACATGAAAGTTCCTGCTCATTTGTCTAGCGAAGATAGACGCAACACCAAACATGTTAACCAAAAAAACTCTCCTCTCAAACAATAGAGAATTCTGCAAAACCCCAGATGAGAAATTAAAAGAGAAGCCCAAAATTGAATTGAATCAAGAATTTGAGAGAAGCCCAGAAATATAGAGAGCATGAAAGAGTTAACGTCGACAGCGAGGCTTGCACATAAAGAGGCAGTCATAGAAGCAGGAGCCTCCACAGTGAAGTGGGCAGTCCAACCTCACCCCTTGACATCTCCCTTCCCCTGTGCACTCTGCATACTCTCCCAATCTGTACTCTCCCCTCCCTCCTCCTCGCTGCCGCCACCCTCTGCCCTGGCCACATGGGCCCCACCTCGACCACCCTGCTCCACCGCCTCCCCATCCCCATCCTCCGCCTCCACCACCGCCTTGCCCACTGCCACCCCCACCTCCACCACCACCACCACCACCACCACCTCCACCTCCACCGCCCCATCCCCATGCAAGAGCGCCACCGCCTCCGCCTCCGCCTCCGCCACCACCAGTGCCACCACCAATGCCATTGCCTTTTCTGTCCTTGAAGACTTCCTGAGTGTAGTTGGTAGTAGCATGGTTTCGATTAGGGATTAAAGAAGTTGCATTTGCTTGAATTGTGGAATTTGCAGCTTGATTGTTGTTGCTGCTGCTACATAACTGGGCAACTAAGGCCAGGGAAATTAGCAAGTAAAGTACACGTAAACTTCTCACGATGATCTCCATGAATATCTAGGCAATTAAAAGCAAGATTATATTCAACAAAAAGGGTGGAACATGGTTATGCAAAATCTGCAGTATGTGTATGTGCTATATATACTATGTACTTACGGTTCTTAATTCATTATGCTTACTGTCCAAGCCATGATTCTCTATTTCTCTCACTCTGACCCTTTTTCAGTATTCTGCACTCATAGTCTCATACCCACCATAAAAAGAGAGACAGTGAGAGAGAGAGAGAGGTGGCATGCTGTGCACTCATAATTCATGGATGTATGGAGATTGTATGGAGATTGGGGTGTATGTATGTAGTCCCTACAGCTTCCCCACAAAATAAGTCCAAATTCAATACCCCAAAAATCCCACCACCAAGCGAGGTGTGGAGGGGTATGATGTAGCAGCCTTACCCTGAATTGTAAAACTACAGAGATGCTGGTTCCGATTGACACTAAATTTAAAAACCGTAAACTATTTATTACTCCACAGAAACGGAATAAAGAAAGTTTAGATAGGCATTTTGCTTTAATCCCTATCCAAACTAAAAAAATTAGTTCAAACTTGTCTTTTAAGCCTACCTAACCTAACATAGTGATGCCCTCAAATAGTGTTTCCTAATGAGGCGACTTACATTAATAAATTCACGTAGCATTGAATGTTAGTGAGACTAGTCAGAATTTTAAACTCTAAAGTTGAAATCTAATTGGTTGAAATTGAAGACAAGCAAAAGGCTGCAATTTGTAGCATCCCCAACGGTGAGCCAGTTTTTTGGCTCACCAGTGAGGCCTACCTCTATCACATTAGCTTGTGAGCCAAGTTTTTAGCTCACAATCTTTCATCTCTCTAATGCAAGACTCATTACTTTGACACACCAAATAAAATAATACATATGAATCCCACACCTAACCATATTTAATTAGTTTAGTTTTTATGTTATGGTTTTTTATTTGGTTTTCTTAATTTTGTGAAAAATAATTTGTACATAATAATTTGATAATACAACTAATTAAGGGCCCATGATTTTTTTTTTGGGGCTAAAAACACAAGAGTCTGAATTTTAAAAAAATTTACACATGCTGGAATATGAAAATTACAAGAGTTCACTAATAAATTTTAAAAAGATACATTGACTAACTTTTGACAAAAAAAATTACAATGGTTCAACAATACAAGAGATTGAGTTAAAAAAACAAGTCATATTAATATTAGTCATATTTAAATTAGAAGAGTTTTCTTTTATTTTTTCCAAGTTATAAAGTATTTCAAAAAATTTAATTGACATTTCAAAACTTAATAAACTATTAAAAATGTAAATACAAAAATGAGAATTACAAAATATTAGACATATAAATACAAAAATTAAAATTACAAAAATAAAGTATTTGCATTTTTTTTTTTTAAATGTTAATTAAAATTATAAAAATTTAAATATAACCTCTCCCAACGTCCCTTACTCCTGCCTCAGATTTTTCTTTTTTTTAAAAAAACATGACAGGTAAAAAAAAAGTGGGTCAACGGGTTAAAACGACATCGTTTTGACCCACTACCCGACAAAAAAAAATGGGTCGCACGCAGGCTCTAGCCGCTCGCCGAACCTCGAGCTACGCACCGTGTATTTGAGCATGCTCCGTGGCTTACGCGCTTACCAGCTCAGTCTTTCGACTCGCAAGCCACGCCGGTGGACGTGCTCAGAGGCACCGCTACAACCATCATTGTCATTCTTTTAATTTATATACCTTTCTCATTTTTTCCAATTTGGGAACCCACTTTGTTTTCATTCTCCTTTACAATTCCTCCTCATCATTTCTGTCACTGTCATGCCAGAAGTTCATGTAACCAATGGTGGGCAGGGAATTGCTTTTCTTTTTCCCTTTTTTCCCCAAAAACAGAACTAATAACATTTCTCCCAGTTTCGGGTCGGAGAAAATCAAAATGAAGAAAGTTTTACCTTTACAAACACTCGTGTAAACAGCGAGATAAATTATCCTTCTAAGATGAATAGACAAAACAATTAGGAAAAACTATTCATAAAATTCGTGTCTAAGTAATCTTCATATAATATATCCTTGAATTTTTCAACATATTTGATATGTCAAAACTTACACTTCCTTTGACGACTACTGACTATAGAGTAATAACTAGAATTCGTCAATCTAAATTTATTGTTAGATTATCTTCTCAAGAATATGTATCGTAATACTCTTTAGAGGTTCGACAGACATTATGAAATATCGACAAATATGAATAAAAAATATTAATCATCACACTTGACCATCTATCAGATCACGATATTATGAGGATGACATTAATGTACACATTTTTAGTTAGGGTTCTAATTATTCGTTATTGGTGTGCCATGAAGGTTCACAAATTACTCTTGAGGAATAATTAACCCTGACTGTGGCATTATATTATGCTTTAAAATCAAAATTAGTAATTCTTTTAACTGCACCAGTAAGAATATTATGTAGCAATTAACCTCAAAAAATAATGAGAATTAGTAGTTCTTTCTAATTGCACCACTAAGAACAAATGAATTCCTAATTAAGCATACAAATGGATGAAAAGAAATTCATAGTCGACTTAACTAATTAATTAACCAGCAACTATCCAAACCATCTCTGAAATATTCTGGGAAAAAAAAAAAAATCCTCCACAAGATCAAACTCCAACCTTTGGTGAGCCACCAAATTGCCGCCTTCATCTCTAAGCATGTAGATGGCCAGATGGGTTATCTCTTTTGACCCCCCCCCCCCAAAAAAAAAACCAAAAAATGGAAAAAAAAATCCTCGCAACCAATAAAGCAAATATATATAAAACTTCCAGATATAAAATTCCAGCCTGCCTTTGTAATGAGTTGTTGCATCTGGCTTCACCATAACGTATTATTTTTGGTAGCCCATTCATTGATTAGTAGAAAGAAACCTTGATACTGGGACCAGAAAAGGATTCAAATCCGGGGCAATTGCGAGTGATATCATAGGACCATGCAATGGCTTCACTATGAAGACATTTACATTATACCGTTTATCACTGCAAAATCTGGGGCAATTGCAAAGGCTAGGACCATACAATGGCTTCACTATGAAGGCATTTACATTATACTGTATTATCACTGCGCATGGTTTTTATTTTCTTTATTCTCTGCTTTGTTTAGTATTATTTCTATTGAGGTCCGTCGAAATCAGTTGTCAGTTGTTAGCTATTAGTTGATTATATTAACTATTAGTTGATATAAATGACTTCATTAACCGGTTGCATTAGCTATTTCTCAAAATGTTTCAACATTTAAGAACGTCTCTTAAAGTCTTTCGTGGGTCTGCTAAAAAGAGGGCTGTTCACTTGCAAAGATAAGACTATCTACTTTGATATTTTCCCAAGCCCTATCTAAAAGTTTCCTGTACTACTGGGTTGTTGCTGCTGCTGTTGTTGGAGGAGGTGTATTATCAAATATTTCATGTAGCCATCAAGCGATAACCAACTGGGTTAAAGACCAATTCTGATACTAAAAAATGGTGTTTGGGACACAAAGTTTCCATGGGTACACCTTCTCATCTATTCTCACCATCACTTGTTTTGTGATACTGATCTATGAGTTACAAAGAAGTTTATGGAAGTTTTTCAGCACACGTCTTATTTATTACTGTCAAATGTTTCAAACATCTTCATTTTTGGTGTTCCTTTTTTTTTTTTTGCTGGTTTTTTGTTTTTTTTTTTTGGGGGGGGGGGGGTTGCTTCGTATCAACAAATGCAGCCTACTTACCTTTGGCAGCAATTCTTTCCCAAGCACCCTCTTATTGGTAGCTTGATCACATGGCAGCACACCAACTGCTTCAGAAACAGATATAAGACAGAAAAAGGGGATGTCAGCAACACAAATATCTGACCAGAATGTGGTAACAAAGGCCTCTAGCAATTCTTTTTCCCAGTGAAAACTCTCACCAGAATTCTGATATGGAAATATGAACAGTACATATCAGTAGATCACAAACTCTTGGAAGTCACTAGCTGCAAGGCCAAACTATCTATCGTGGTACCTTTCAATGAATATGCCATCAATTGAAATAGCAAGCAATATTAATCTGCTGGTAACACAAGGGTTGCTTCCCTTAACCACCTTCCCTTTTTTGGGCCCCTTTTTTTTGGGGGGGGG
The DNA here is from genome assembly GCA_029747015.1 of Carnegiea gigantea. Classification (NCBI taxonomy): domain Eukaryota; kingdom Viridiplantae; phylum Streptophyta; class Magnoliopsida; order Caryophyllales; family Cactaceae; genus Carnegiea; species Carnegiea gigantea. Next base: position 1,155,328 of record JAKOGI010000057.1, on the reverse strand, counting down.
GGTCACCGATGTCCAACAATTCTGCATCATAAATAACTTCTCATCCACCAATAAATCTGGAACATTTCCAGCAACACAGTAACATGTGAAATTTGAATCACCATCAGTTGCACACAAGAATGCGATAGCAAGGATTCAAAGTGTTGTTTTAGTCGTGATGTAGAAAAATTGTCCTAATGCAGAAATCGCATTTCACATCACAGAGAAAACGCGGTTCCGCCAACTCAAAAAACTTTTCAATGCGACAATTTTGTCGCGGATCGGCCACATTTCGAATCCATGTGAAATAGTCAAAATTGTCACATGTCCCAAGAACAATCTCTCTACTAATTATGTATAAGGTTGTACAGGTCTAGTGATCTACATATCTCCAAATCCTACCACAAGATCCACATTACACTATAGTTGTTCTTTATGTATTAACTGTATTGTATCATTCTAAATCACAAGAGAGATTCAATTTCCTCAGAACGTGAGTCTGCTCTACTGCTGTAACAATGCTTCCATTCCCTTTTCCCAAGGATCAAAATAAATTAACAACTGAATAGAATATGCTCACCAATTTGCTGCACCAATAATTACACAGCAGCTAGCTCTGAGCCTGAGGCTTCAAACATCTCTCTCATCTTGCATTCACAGTCAGTAAGCGCTAGCTGTACCAATGGATCTTATACATACCTGGATTCTGCCAATTTAATGAACCACACAGAGTCTTGTGCTCTGAGTGGTTCACGTATAACATGACCATGGCTTAGTCTTTGAGACCAACATATGACTTCTTATGTACATGCAATGATAAGAAGTCATATGCTTGTCTCAAAGATAAAGCCATGCACATCTAAATATGAACTATTCAGGCATTAAAACTGCAAATGACTCATTAGATCAGCAAAGCAAGGAAATTTAAAATCCGTTGACACAGTTAGCACTTATGACTGCGGGACAAAGCAAGTGCTGAGGACAATTTTCATCACAGCATTCTTCTCAATCTGCCTGGTGTTATGGTTCAAAAGTCATTTCAAAATATAATTTTCGTACATTGATCTTGCGAGCTTGACTTTCATACATAGATCTTGCGAGCACCCTGCACAGATACACATCATATGTTCATTCATCCAGCACCAGCACTTCATCTATGTCACTCAGATTCAGCTGTGTCTCGGACTTTGGGTGTTACACTAACTGCTTTCCTAAAGTTTTGCTCTAGATAAAGCATCAATTGTCTATATCCACATGTGTCGAGGGCCCAATATGGGTTCTTGAGCAGTTGAGCTAAAATGTAGTCTTTAAACACATAACACTAGCACCTGCATTCATAAACTGACATTATTCTTTCGTGAGAAGGAACTTTCTTCCTCTTCAATTGATGTAATTGATGTTGTGAATCTCGTGATAGCATGTCTTTTGGACGTAATTAGCTTCGTCCTAGTATGCCTGATTAGCATTAGTTCCATTCTAAATGAATATACGTCACCTTCCTTATTAGAGACAAAAAGAATATTTGTAAACTGACATGACAATAGCACCTACATGTTTATCCAAGGTGTATCAGCAAGCTACTGGCCAATCCCTGACATAGTAACCTGCATCAAACAATCATATGACACATCTCATTCACCAGGTACCAGCAAATTGAGAAGGCGTACTTCGATATTATGTGTGTGTGTGACAAACCAAACGAGGCATTTACATGTTACATCGTTGACAACAGTTACTATGACTCTGTGAGCCTCGAAGCATCACCAGAGGCAACACACTCGATTTACAATATAATGTACAGTGAAACAGTAGTCAGAGCTCATTATAGAACAAATAAGCCTAAACTCATCAATCTCCTACAGTTTTGGAAAACAAACTGAAACCCTTCATTTTGAATTTGAGATAATAATATCACAGCACTGACCAACCCCCTGATTTTCACCCAGCAGAACCATTCCATGGCTTCAGTCTAACATAACACAGAAATTTATATAGAGTCACTATAAGCAAACTAAAATTCAGTTGAAGCAACGAAAAACTAAATTCATCAGACCCATATCTGTGTAATTGCACTACAAAATTACGGCACAATAGTTGATCCAAACAAGCAAGTTTGATGCATAGAATTTCATTTCCTGGTGCATAAGACAGCCATAATTTGCCGTAAAAGTTCATAATCATAAAACTTTCAGACTTACCCCAAATCTTTACTCAGAGAAGACACGCAAATTTGGGCACATATCCGCATCGAATTCAGAATCGAGGCCACTGGAAGCTGCTATTTTATGCTTGATCAAAACTAAAGCTCCCTTCTACATTTGAATTTCTAAATTTGGGGATTTTCTAGCGTTGAATTTAGTTCACGTCGATGTCCGGATCAATCGTGAGGAATTAGGGATGAGAATCGATTGCCCTCTTCGTTTTTCCTCGCCTCTTTTCTAAATTGGGCAAAATTATAAAACATGGTGGCACATTACTGTATTAGCCTCCCCCCCCCCCCCCCCCCCAAAACCCAAAAAACAATGACAGCAATTCGAAGGATCTATTTCTTCCGTTAGTAAATTTTATTATATCAATTTCAATTCATCTCAACTCACTTTTATATATTTTAATTCATTTTAATTAAAAAAATTCAACTTTAACCCATCTCATTTAAAATTTTCAAAATTTGTAAATCTTTCTTCATTAAGTAAATTTTATCATGCCTCACTTCAAGAATTCAGCCTCAATTTTAGCTCTAACAACATATCTTAACCATAACATGTCCAATTACACATCCAATTTTAGAGTTGGGTCGGGCCTTAAGGAGAGACAGAGAGTGACGGATAGAGAAACATACCAGATTAATTCATATATAAAATCAATAATGTATATGTGTGTGTGTGAGAGAGTGAGAAAATTATACGTGTAAAAATGTCATAAAAAAATGTCATAAACATTATGCAAAAGCTAAAACAAAAAAAAAAAAATTCCGCTCTTTTACGTTAACCAACTTCTATCCATCATAAAAAAATATATATATGCCAACTTCTTCCGACTTCAACCCCCTTCAACCACTCTGAGAAAAAAAAAAAAACCAACTTTTAACCCACTTCTACTAATTTTAACCAAGTCGACTCGCTCCTATTTCTCAACGAAAAGAACATGCCCTAGAACTCAGGTTGTGGATGGAGATTTCCAAAGGCAAATGGTGAGCTCATAACTCTTTGTTAGCTAATTACAACTTCTTCCAGTCTGTTATATCTCATTACAACTTTTCTTATCTCCCAGTTTCTATTTACAACTTTTTACATCTTCTAACTATAACTTTTGTCATTTCTCCTTATAATTTCATTCAGCTCTTTACAGCTGCGTACATATTTTACAGATTCTTAAAATATCTCGCAACTTTTTATAGTTTTTACAACTTACTGTCGATTATGAAATTTCCGTTCAAATTAAAAATCCGAACAATCACCCATGTCCGAAATAAAAAAATGGTCAAATTTAGGTTTGACAATTTGGATTGTCTGAATTTTGTGAAAAATTCCAGTTAGAATAAATTTTAACAAGCTAACATTGAAACAATCAAATTCATGTATAATTTCGATTTAACATCTCCAGAAGTTTAGAAGATAAAAAATTTATATAATTAGGTTAGGGCATCGAAAATTATGTTCATGTCTGAAATTATTTGCCACAATTTTCAAAAATTCAAACCACAAATTCACACATTCCAATTTGAATATCAAATATTCTAGGTTCAAGTCCAAATTTGATTAGAATGTGGAAATCAACAACTTGGACAAGGTTTGAAAATAGAATTTTGCTCCAAATATCGTATTTATTTAAATTCAAATTGACTCAAATCTAAATTTTCGCGGTTGCTACACAAAAAAACCCAATTATTGATTATAGATTCTTCGGGCTATTGACTGAACGCTTATCCTGATATGTCCAATGGATGGGCTCATAATAACCTTGTTTGACAAGCAACTATTAACTGTTAGCTGTTTGTATTAGTTATTACCTATGAACCATTTGAATTAGCTGTTTAAATTAACCATTTGTAGGAAAACTATTTGGTAAAATTAACTGTTTCTAAGAAAGATGTTTTGTAAAATTTCATTTATAGCTTATCTCTAAATTACTTTTTAATAGAACATATTTTTTATTTATTGGTCAATTTCTTTTTAAAAAGAATTAAATTTGTGTCATATGTATTAATTACCTTCATTTGTGATCACCAAAAAAAAAAAAGGAATGTCAATGTTCCATAATTTTATTTTTTAAATTTTTAGATTTTTTTTGTTTATAAATTAAAATTGAAATTTATACGAATGTTTAACAACTGTATCTTCATTAGATTCAATCTATACAAAATATAGTATCAAATGTTACTATTTTGCATCAATCCAAAACTCATTGTCTAGGTAATCGAATAGGAGAATATAAAGCATAAACATCAAGCATTCATAAAGGTGCATGATGAGAGAACAAAATAAGCTTAATATAATATATTAGTGAAATTAGAATATTTAAACCAAAAAGTACTACTTGTCTAAAAAAAATGCAAATAATGAAAGAGACAATGCAACTTCAATAGTTTACTTTTATTTCAAAAAAATAAAAATAAAGAAAATATATCTACTTTTATTTATCCTTAAGATCTAAATGGCTTCGAATACTACTAGTATAAGCCTTCCACCAACACTTTATGATACTCATTTTATTTCACAAAAATAATATTATATAAATATAATTTAATGGCGTGCAGTATAATATCTTTAAACTCTCAGCAAATATGTCATTTCTACAAAAAAAATCTTTTGAAAATACTAATAGAAACAACCTTGTCAAAAAGAGTTCTTTGGGGTCAAATAACTGTTTACTAAAACCTTACTAAGCTATTTGACTTTGTCAAAATGGCTAAAACACTCCCAAACAACTATTTTCTCCAAAAAGTTGTGGTCAACAAACACTCCTGTTAACTTTTATCTATTTTAATTTGGGCTCGTAAGAAAGTGTAGCATGCAACATCAAAATAGATCGCGCAGCTTTTTCCCCTGTCCCCTATTTCCACTATATCTTTGCAGATCTGGTAAGTGGATCGTTTAATTCAGTTGTGTATTGGGTTAATTTTGAGTCGAATCGAGTTCAGATCAATTAGATTTAGTTACAATTGTAGTTTTGGATCGGTCTATTTTCAGTTCAGGTTGATTTTGGCTCACTCAATTTTTTGGTCTTATAAAATTACTTTGCAAAGAAAATTAAGTTTGGGGAAAAAAAATGCCTAAGGTCAGTTTAGTCGGGTTGAGTTGAGTCAATTTTGATTTCAGGTCAACTTTGGATCAATTATTTCGAGTGTCAGCTTGGATATGGGTTTCAGTCATTCAATTCCAGTTTTGGATTTTAGGTTAGTTTTACTGGGTTTATCTAAAAGAGTCAATCACGAAAAATGGTTATATTTTAGATGTACTTTAGATTAATGCAATTATAATTCCTCATCTGAGACCTTGTTCTTTTCGACTGAATTTTACTGATTTCATCTGAATTGAACTGAGCTGAACTTATTTTTACTAAACTGAATTTATTTTTGCTGTATTGAACTGAAGTAAACTTACTTCTGTTGAATTTTGAACTTAGTTTTATTAAACTGAACTGTATTTTCTTTTTCTAACTTTTTTTCTTTCTAAACTAAACTTATTTTTGTTAAACTGAACTGAAATGTACTTATGTTTTCTGGAGTGAAGTGAACTGAACTAAACTTATTTTCAAAAAATAAATGGAAAAGAACATGACTTAATTTAGGCCCTGTTCTTTTCAACTTATTATAACTATTTATCATCAGGATTCAGTACTAATCAGCACTAATTAACACTTAGTTATGTTTTCTATTGATAATATTTTCCTGATTAGTATTCATCAGCATTTGTCAACACTCATCAAATCTCATCAGCACTGATCAATAATACATTATTGATGATAAGTTAAAAAGAACATGTTGTTACCATATTATGATGCAACTTATCAAGTTTTAGGTTCTTTCTTTATTTCATACATAATATATTTTGATTATTAATTATTATAGAGCCTAAATGTCAGTTATAACTTTCATCAGTATGTTTTACGTTTACCGAGTTTTGTTAGAAGCATTAAATTAAGTCTAAATTTATTGGGATCTCATTTAGAACATTATTTATAGTTTTAAGATAATAAAACTTTAAATTTACGATATGAGACCTCAATATTAATATAAAGATCTCAATTTAATATTTTGATTTTTGACCCAAGGGATCTAATTATGTTTTTATGTAGGCATAACTTAGAATTAAATATCTGATCATGCCTCTAAGGGCGTGTTTAGTGAAATTAGCTGTTTTCGTAATAATTAATTATTTCACTAGATGTTACCGGTTTTACTAGCGATTAACTATCACCCATGCTATTCAGCTAGTGATTTAAAATAAATATGTTGGCAAAGATAATTGTTTAAGTAGCAGATTTATGTCAAACGACTAAAACAAACACCGTGAAAGAAAGCTTTTAGTAAATAAAAAGAAGAATTTTGTAATTGCAATATAAAAGTAGAAGTTCTCAAAAGCTATCTTCAGTAGTTTTTGAAAAATACTACATAAACTTTAACCACTACATCATCAATTACTTTCCCAAACACCAATCAGTAGCGGCCTATCTACTACAATACATTAACCTTTATTTCAATCTTTATTACCAAACACAATCTATAATACTTTGCAGATAAGACTAACATACATCCATATCCACATCTCCATCTCACGATTGGGAAAGAAGATCAACGTTGCTTTCTTGTTGACAATGGGGAAAAGATCAATCAAGAAGAAAAAAATCAATCTAAAGCATTGATTGAGGATCGGTGGATATCCAACTGAAAAGCCAGCTGGAAATAAATCCACTTTTGGCACCATAACCCCACAAACAAACAGTTAGACACCAACCATTTTAATTAATTAATTAATTATCTAACAAATTAACAACTCTAAACGGTTACACTCTAGTGCTCTTATGATTGATCACTTTGTAGTATCAACATTTTAGGCCCACCAAAAGAAAATTGATTTTGCAATAGAAAAGAAAGGAAAAGACCAATATAAGTTAATTTGAATGACTTGTAATTTTCAAGTTATGTCTCTAAGTTCAGCGTTTTTTTAGAAGTGAGTGGGGTCACCAAAAAAGTAAAATCACATCTCTAATTATTATAGAAAAGTGAGATGATTAAAATCCTCTAAGGGAATATTGTAAAGCTTATCCATAGGAGAGTTTAGAAACCCATTGCCAAATTACAGTTTAGCTTAGCTTGATGACTTACTTACAAGAACAATAACAACCACTCTTAATGTGGGTTCCACTTCTACGGAATTTGAAGAGATCCAAGTATAGGTAAAATTTGCCTCTACGAATGTGATTGATGTAGAGCCGTTGATTCCAATAGACCCATATAAAAAGTTTTCAAAACATATTTAGAAATTGAAAATCATTTGATAAACAAAAATAACAAACCAAGACATAACTATTTTAAATAACATTAATCATAATGAGTCATAGAAGAGAGGCAAGAGTTGTATGTGCCTTAAGCAGCAAGCAGTGACATAATATTAATCTGGTAAAGAGTAGTCTACAATGTAAACAATCAGGGGGGTAATAATGCAATTGCGATGAGCAAATGCACGATAGCATAAAAGCCGCCCTTAATCCTAGACCTCCATAAATTTCTAATTAGCAAAAGCAGAAGCCAAATGAGTGTCAGGAAGCTAGCTATCTAATGGTCCAAAATCTTAACCCTAAATCTCTACAAATTCCTATCCTGAGCCATGTCTTTTGTTAGCCGTAAAAGTTTCTAATCATGTCTAGTTACCTCGTCCCAACTTTTCTTGGGTCATCCTCTACATCTTTTACAATCCGGGAGGTCAATCATCTCACAGATGCATCCATACTCCTCCTCTTCAAATGATCAAATCATCTAAGTGTGGGTTCTTCTAACTTATTTTCTATGGGTGTCACTTGTACTTTGTTTCCAATCGCCTCATTCCTTATCCTATCCAATCTAGTATGACCACACATCCACTGAATTATCCTCATATTTGCTACCATCAACCTCTAAACTTGGGTCCTTTTTATTGCCTATCACTAGAAGCCATATAACAGTGCTTGTCTAACTATCATATGATAAACTCTGCATTTCAATCTCATGGGAATCCTCTTATTGCACAATACTCCTGATGCATTCTTCCATTTTTGACATCCCACTTTAATACGGTGGTCAATGTCTTTATTAATATCCTCTTTCTCTTGAAAGAGTGAGCCCAAATATTTGAACTTGTCCACCGTGAGTATTGCTATCCCATCAATTTTCACTTCTCCACTATCCTCTTTGCATCCATTGAAATCATACCTAATCTCATCAATAAGGACAATATCATCCGCAAATAGCATACACCATGATACCTCTTCTTGGATCTTTTTAGTGAATTCATCCACAATAATAGTGAAAAAAAATGGGCTTAAAGGTAATCCCTGATGAAGTTCAATTTTAACTGGAAAGTCATTAGTGTCACCTATGGATGTCTAAACACTCATCTTTTCTCAGTCTTACATGTCCGTAATAACTTGGATATATGCACTTGACACTCCTTTCTCATCCAAGCACTTTCATAATGCTTCAAGCGGCACTAGATCATTTGGCTTCATCTTGATCTATAGAGGGGCATAATTGTACTGAATCTTCATTTATTGGACACTTTGGAGTGCTAAGAATGACATTATAAAGCTCCGTCAACAACATTGCATTTTAATTCATTACTTTTGTTTGCCTTCTTTAACAATGTTGCATTTTAATTGACTGCCTGTACAAAAAACGATATTGAGATTTAGTTTGGTTGATAACTTTCTAACTCTATTGCCTTGATAAGAGTGAAGCATTGTAAAAACCACTACGATTGGCTTTTCATCGCTCTGCATGTATCGACGTTTTTAGCAATAAGCTTATTTAGGGGTGAGCGGGGCCGCGTACTCAGTTGGATTTTTAGGAATCAGAACCGAATTTGGAACCGATCCCGGACCTTGTTGAAATTGGGTCCTAGAATTTGGACCCTGTCCCGGACCTGCTGGGGACTGGATCCGATTCCGGCTACTCGGTTCCTAAGTATTATTTTTTTTAAATTTTTTTCATTTTCTGCTAAGAAAATGTGAAGATGGAGGGATTGAAGAAAGTTGAGAGCTCATATCTAAATCTAAATTCTTAAAATCCAAATTATAATGCTAAATCAAGTACGTAATAAGTTGTAAAGAAGATCCATGAACTCTAAAATAAACTCAGAGAATTGGTGACAATTTTAATCAGAATCCCACGAATCAAGATTATAAAACGAACGAGAAACCTAAAAATTATTTTAATTTACTTGAAATAGAGAGAGAAAAGGGGAAAACTGTCAAAATAATATAAAAAGAAATACGTAGTAAGCGACACGACTCATGAGGAGAAGAACCAAAACTTAAAGGAAGAAATGTATGGTGATCAAGATACATAAAGAGTAAGTCAGGGATAAATTGAAAACAAAAAAGATAAATAGTTAAACTGAGGTAGTTGGGAGTTGGGTCTCGGTGCAAAAGATAATTCATTTGAGGAATAAGGGTTTGCTTTTTATATTTTTTCATCAAAATCCTTTAAGTTTTGATATGGTACTGGGTACTGGATCCAGGTCCGGTTCAAAAATTCCAGGACCCGGAACCAATTCCTAAATTTTGGGACTGGACCCGGAACCGGACTAACCAGGTCCGAGTCTATACTCGTAGAGTCCAAACCGATTTTAGATCTGGAACCGATATTTGAGTTTTTTGCTCACCCTTAATCTTGTTCAATTATCTAATCCAAACGCAAATAACCCCACTTTACTTTCTAAGCCCTAGCTATCCTTGTACACCTCTATTGAAATTAAGTAGAAATCATCATTTCTTAGTGCCTTGCTATTCCTAGTTAATAAGCTTGTCTACTTTCCAAGGGCGAGGACTTAAAATAATTTTCATCCCTAAGGAGAATGTATCTTGTGTCATCAATCCTCTTCTGCAGAAATTGAATCAGATAGTTCAAAATTCTGATTGTTGGATCAAAATTGCTAATAACTTAGTTCCTTATTTGAGGTTTGATTGAATGTGCTGTAATACCTTCAACCTTGTAATACAATCATCATTACACAATCTGTGATAATCATAATTATAAAGTAGTTGTTATTTGTTATATTCTCTTCCAACCAACCAAAATAATGGTAACACAATTACAACCTTTTTGCATTACAAAGTTATTTATATCTAGACAAACAATACATCAGTCTTAGTGGTCAATGCAAGTTCTATGAGTGAAGGTCCATTCTATTCCAAATGTATCTTGCAAATGGCGACTCATGAATAGGTTGTTGGTAGTCTTTGTATCCTCTCAAAATTCACATCAGGGGGCGGTTAATTGCTAGTTTTCTCCATCGAGACTCATTGAGCAATGTTCCACATATATTTATTTCAACATTCTGAAATTACTAATTGCTTCAAGCTGCTTTTAATTGCTCCAGCCTCCAATTGTTAGTTCAAACTGCTGCTAACTATTCCTAACTGCTACTTATATGTATAATTTTAATATCAAACCCCTCCATATATACTATAAACAAGCCAACCCTCAGTTTATTGTATCTAACTTTTCTTTAGAGAATGATTTTTAAAGGTAAATTTCCTCGAGAATAGAGAAGACCTGTATTAGAAGAACTATTTTATTGCCTAAAAGACGATAGTTGCTCGAGAAGGGTCTGCCAAGCAGGACTCCCCTACGTACCCCGATGGAAGTTACTCGAGAAAGCTTAGAGGTAGGCAGACAGTTAGGTGTTTGTGTCGTAGGAACTGAGACTCCAGCTATCAAAAGGATTACGAAGAGTTTGAGGAAGAAAATGGACAAGCAGCCTTGATGATGTTTTCAAGGGTTCATTGAGCTCATGTGGCGATTAAGTTTGGCTTATTAGAGTGGCAGATTAGTAATCACCTATTACTTATTTTGCTGTTTAGTGTTTAGAGCTCTTTGGTCTTTCATTAATAGCTGTAATTTTGCCTTTTAGGCTTTTAGCGGTTTTTTATTTGATACCTAGTGATATTTTTATGGAATTTTTTCAACTGATAATTGGAAAAAAAAAAAAAAAAAAGACGATAGTATCATGACTTCAAAATGTCAGACCATCAAACTCCAAAGATTTTCAAAAATAAACAAAAGTATGCAAGACTAGAGAAAGGAACAAGGGCATGTTCATTTTTTGAACACTTTGTAACCACTACAACGCTACCGCTTCAGACCGCACCTAACTATTTCCAACCGCTCACAACTTCTACTTATATGTATGACTTAGACCCTGTTTGGTAAACAACTGCTAGCTGTTAGCTATTAGCTGTTTGTATTAGCTGTTTGAGTTAGCAGTTTGAATTAGTTGTTTGCTAAAAAACTGTTTGGTAAAATTAGCTGTTTCTGATAAAGTTGTGAGACAAAAAGCTAATTGTTTAAAAAGCTCTTCCAAAAAACTCATGGAATTAACTTTTTGGATCAAAAAAGTTCTTTCATTAAACACCCAGATTAGCTTTTTTTACTTGGTTAAACAGTTAATTTTGATTAAAAAAACTCTTTTTTAGTTAAAAAGATTTTCAAAAAAACTATTTATCAAATACCTTCTTAAACTCAAACTACTCCTAATAACTTCATATCGCTCGTAACTGCTGGTAGCTAATGCTAAATGTTCAGAAGTCAGAGCCACTTCCAGGTACTTCTATAATGTATTCCAGTTGCTAATGACTAATTTTAATTGCTAAAATAAACAGGGTTAAAATACACAGATCAATCTAAAAACCCAGGCCCACACCTCACCCCTCTCCATCCTGCCTCCACCAGAAAACCGAAGCAAAGAAAAAGACACACATTTAAGATAGAGAGGGAGAGAGAGAGGGAGTTCTTCTTCATCTTTCTCTCTCCTCCCAATTTCCACACCTTTCGTATCAGATCCAACGCTAACTAAACTGGAACAAAAACACCCCCAACATTATTTTCACCTCCTTCTTCTTCTTCATCTTCTTCCCAACCCTCTTTAATGCCTGTCGCATCAATTTTAACCGACATATTAAAATCTGGGTTCAGTTTTTCTCTCTCCTATTTATGAGTTTCTGGGTGTGAACCCAGATTTTTCAATTCAATTTCACTATTCGGAAACCCTAGAAACCCTGATTTCATGGCGACGAGGGGGTCGAGATCGGAGAAAGTGAAGCGAATTTTCCAGCAATTTGATGTCAACAAAGATGGGGGTCTCAATCGGGCAGAAATGGCTGCTCTTGTTGTCGCTGTAAACCCTAGGGTCAAGTTTTCCGACGAGCAAATCAACGCAATTCTCGACGAAGTGTTTCGGACATATGGCGAATTCATCGACGGTGATAAGGGTTTGACGTTCGACGGTCTTTTGCGAACTTACGACGATGGTGCTGGGGATGTCGATCGAGATTTCGAAGCCCTAGCTCTTGACCTAACTGGTGAAGGTGATGCCGCCGTTACGGAAGCTTCGACTTCTTCAATTGCTGATGACCGAGCCCTTGAGCCTCAGAAGAAGCAGAGAACTGCGGCGTGGGCTGCTTCTCCTAATCACGGGATTGTTTTTGATGATACTTGGAAGCTGGTTGATGATTTGGAGATTCTCATTAAGAGACTGAAATCTAAGCAGATGAAAGATGGGAAATTGAAGAATGATAATTTCAACTCGGACGTCTACTCAGATGCTGGTTGGTCGAGGGAATTTGGCCCTTCTTCTGAGATTTCTGAGAATAAGAGGGTGAATTGGGTTGAATCAGGGCATGATTATGCGGTTTTTGTGAAAGATTTAGGGGCTTTGAGGAGCAGGGCAGATGGGTCAAGATCAAGGGAGGAGGCATTTGATGGGCATATGGCAATTGGTAGGGTTTTGTATGAAAATCATCTCTTTAAGGAGGCTTTGGTTAGTTTTAAGAGGGCTTGTGAACTGCAGCCTGTAGATGTGAGACCCCATTTCAGAGCTGGGAACTGTTTGTATGCTCTTGGGAAGTTTGGGGAAGCCAAGGAGGAGTTTCAGTTGGCTTTGGAAGCAGCAGAAACTGGTGGTAGCCAATGGGCTTATTTGCTCCCTCAAATTCATGTCAATTTGGGCATTGCTCTTGAAGCTGAAGGTATGGTTCTAAGTGCTTGTGAACATTATAGAGAGGCTGCAATTTTGTATCCTACTCATTATCGGGCTTTAAAGCTTTTGGGTAGTGCTCTTTTTGGGGTGGGCGAGTATAGGGCTGCTGTTAAAGCCTTAGAAGAGGCTATATTTATGAAACCGGATTATGCCGATGCCCATTGTGATTTGGCTTCGGCTTTGCATGCGCTGGGCGATGACGAAAGGGCCATTGTTGAGTTTCAGAAGGCGATTGACTTGAAGCCTGGCCATGTTGATGCTTTGTATAATTTGGGAGGGCTTTATATGGACATGGGGAGGTATCAGAGGGCTTCGGAGATGTATACTAGGGTTTTGACATTGTGGCCTAACCATTGGCGGGCTCAGCTTAATAAAGCTGTGTCCTTGCTTGGTGCTGGTGAATCGGATGAGGCTAAAAAAGCTATGAAGGAAGCATTGAAGATGACGAACAGGGTTGAGGTACATGATGCAATAGCTCATATGAAGCAGCTGCATAAGAAGAAAGTGAAGGCTAATGGAGGTGCCAATGGGGAGAATGCCTTTGTTGTTGTTGAGCCTTCGAAATTTAAGACTGTTGGTGAGAGGACAACATCTAGACAGGACTTAGCAACTGCCCTGGAGATCAGGGCCTTTCAGAGAGTGTCAAGGTTGGGTAGGTGTGATGTGGAGCTCCTAAAGAGGGAAATTAGTAACAATGATGTTCCACTATCCTTCTCAGGCACAGGTATCCCAGAGAAAACAATACGCAAGAATGCTCTTGAGGGAATACTCCGTAACTTGCTCAGTTTCTTGAAGCCCGAGACATTCCAAGAAGCTGTCAAAGCTATAAATGAGAGGATTCTATCGGTATTGGATGAATCAGGGTTGGGTAGAGTGGATATCGGTATGTTTTATGCTCTCATTGCTCCCCTTTGTAGTGGCTCCCCAGACAAACGCAAACGAATTGCATATGAATCCCTTCTATACCGCCCTGTAAATGAAGGCAACGGTCAGCTTAGAAAATCGGATGCTACCAAGTACATCAAGCTTTTGAGAGCCATCTACATCCCTTCACATGGGGAGAGCGAAATTATGGAGATACATGGGGGAGAAACAGATGCCTCCACAGTCTCCTTAACAGAGTTTATTGTGATGTTTGATGACCCAGATTGGGGTTTTGGTATTATGTCTAGTCTGGTGAGGCTAGAGACAGGGGATCGTGTTCGTCATGGGGCCTATATGTGCTCCGTTTGCCGCTACCCGATAATAGGATCTCGGTTTAAGGAGGTGAAAGCGCACTTCAGTTTGTGTAACCAATGCTACAGTGAAGGTAAGGTGCCTTCTTCTGTCAAGCAGGAGGAGTTCACATTCAGGGAGTACCAAAGTGAGGCAGATGCTGCAAAGGACAAGTTCAAGTGTTTTGGTTCCAGAAAGAGCCATTCCTGAAATAAATAGTCACATCAGGCTGTGGGATTTTATTGTGTATTACTACTGTTATTATTCTATCATGTTAGGAGCTGTGTGGTGTGGAATTATTAAGTAATGAATGTGTGCAGGAGCTATTTTGTTGCCCTTGTATTTCCTACGTGCATTCTTTCTGTATTACTAATTCTAGATGTGCGTTCTTGTTCTTGTTCTATCTGCTTGACCCACAAAAGTCCAAAAGTCCAAGTGCTCTAGTTCTCTTCAGTTGTCATTGGTTGTTTTTTGTACATTGATGTGAAGATTTTCTGATTGCATTCCTAGTACGGTTTGTGTCCATTTATCTGTCCCTTTTGGCGAGTGTTTGGGACTTGACAGTTGATGGTTTCTAATCGAGGATCCAATAGGCAACTCTCCTATTTAGGGTTATTGCTGTTAAATTTGATCACTCCCCCTCACTAGGGAGGAGTCCGGACTGTAGATATGGATCTGAATTCGAATTTTGAGGCATGTCATTTGTCGGTTCGAGCTGAATCTTGTACATAATAGTAGAATTATTATAAGTGTTTATTATTAACATTTACCAGTATTGTTTAGCTAATTTCAACAATGATTAATACTCATCAGTATTAATCAATAATAAATTATTCTTGATAAAGTGGAAAGAAAGGTTGTCTTCCATCTGACTGCAATATTGATGTGTGGCTTGTGTGCACTCAACAAATCAATCACTTCTTTGTTGCCCTTTTTGCTAGAATTAGATTTTGGAATGACAAAGAATTATAAGTTTATAACTGAAATATCAACAGTTGGACCTTCCTCATCGAAGACAAAAACAGCATTATTTGACAAGTGAAAGAAGTAAATCTGCCTCGTTAAGAATAATGATTCCTGAAAAAGGGCACCTTGAAAGGGCTAAAGTGCATGCTTTGTGAGCGCGTGAAATTATTTGAGTTGATGGTACGTCTGTTTACCCCATTATTATAGCTAAAGTGTTGTCAGCAACAGGAACCTTTTTTTAGAAGACTGGCTGGTAGAGTGATTATGATTAATTACCAAAAGGGCTGGTCCAATATTAACTAATCATATCGTTGGTGGCTTAATTATTGTTTATATTGCTTTGTTAGTACCAGAGTTATGGGGTTAATTATTTATTTGTGTTAAAAGCTTGTAATATGAAATGTCTAATTAATAAATCATGGCGCAATCAATGGAAAATGGAGATCTTTGGACTTATTCCATACCATTGTGGGTTTTAAGTTTGATTGATGGTGTGAGTAGTTGTCAATCTTGGTTGTTGGGTTTTTGTTTATTACTACTTGATTGTTGGTAAAGTGATATTTTAATTATTTTTTGCCTTTTATTTTATGGTTTCATGTTAAACAAGAATGGAGTCGTATGACTTGTGAGCTAGTTGGATTCCAATCTGAACTTATTTGATTGGATAATGCGTTGAATTCGATCCTTGAACAAGAGATTTGGATTTAGGAGGCTTGATCTACATCACGACTATTTATTAGTATTGTTTATTCTTCATAATCTTTACAAGATATAGAAGGATTGGAGTTTTTCGATTCAAATTCTATTAATATGTGCTAGCAAAATTAATAAGTTGTCATTTTTGTTGGCTGTTATTGGAAGGATTAAGGCCCTGTTTGGCAAACAGCTGTTAGCTGTTAGCTGTTAACTGTTTATATTAGCTGTTAGCTGTTAGCTGTTGAGTTAGCTGTTTGTATTAGCGGTTTGAATTAGCTGTTTGTTGAAAAACTGTTTGGTAACATTAGCTGTTTCTGATAAAGTTGTGAGACAAAAAGCTAATTCTTCAAAAAGCTCTTCCAAAAAGCTCATGGAATTAGCCTTTTCAAATTAGCTTTTTAGACCCAAAAAACTCTTTTAAAAAGCTCTTTCACCAAACATCCAAATTAACTTTTTTACTTGGTCAAAAAGCTAATTTTGGTCAAATAAGCTCTTTTTGGCCAAAAACCTCTTCAAAAAG
The DNA here is from genome assembly GCA_029747015.1 of Carnegiea gigantea. Lineage (NCBI taxonomy): Eukaryota > Viridiplantae > Streptophyta > Magnoliopsida > Caryophyllales > Cactaceae > Carnegiea > Carnegiea gigantea. The sequence goes on along the minus strand of JAKOGI010000057.1, from coordinate 1,138,717 downwards.
CTCTTTGCCAAACAGGGCCTAAATTGAGTGCCATTTTGGATTCAAACTCTGAGATACAAGGTACATTTCTAAACACGTATAACAAGAGGGAAATCGATGCTAAATAAAAATACAAGTGGGAGTTGATGTGCCTCAAAAAATAAATAATAAGTCTTGTGAGACCGTCTCACATAAGTTGTATCATGAAACGGATGCTTTTATAATGACTGTTAATAATTAATTGGGGTGACTAATAGTTCATTTAGGGGTTATTATTATTATATTATACATAAAAGAACTATTAGTCACCTCTAAATTTTAAAGTCACTCCAAAATATATTATTGGTCGCCATGAAATCTCAAAAAAGTCATCCTTGAAAGAGTCTTTCTCATAGTAAGTTTTGTATGAGACGGTCTTACTCAAAAATTTACAATAAATTAAACTCATTTTCGGGTTTCTAAATTCTAACCCCCCCCCCAAAAAAAAAGAAAGAAAAAAAAGAAGAGTTTCCTCCTACGGATGGGTGTGGGGTAAATTACGCCATACCCGCGCCCATATGCATTTTCAAAAATCATACCTATACTTATACCCATATTCATCGGGTTCTAGATGGTTATACCCATTGGATTTTTCGGCTTTACGATTTTATACATGTATACATAAAGTGTGCAAAAGTGTCACCCATATTCAAGTCATATTTGCATACGCGCTGTACTTGATTATCAATTTCAAGTGACGCTACTAAAATTCATGTTCAGATAAACCCACAGAAGTTAAAATTTTAAAAAAAATTAATTTTTCATTTCTACATAAATAAACACCATGCTATTAGAGATTCATGCGTAACGTTTATTTTTTGGTACCATATTTTGGTCAGCTTTACTAGCAAATCATGTATACAATTAGGTATGTGTTTTAAGAATCCATACTCATATCTATACCTATTTTCGAACGCAATACCCATACCTACTTAGAATCCATTTTCATCACCCATTCGAACACTAAATGAAGTGAGTTTTGATCGGATTTTTCAAATTCGGATAATACTTCCATCTCTATGTCCTCCACATTGATTCTCAGAGACAACCTGCAACAGCGAAATATGACCATCTCTGAGCGACTATGCAGGCCATCCCCAAAGAATGCACCAACTAGCTTGAACGGGATTGCATAAAAGAAGACCACATTTGCCATTGCAGAAATCCCTCTTTCTTGTTTATCAATCACCTCAGACAAGATTTTATTTGTTTGGACAGAAGAGGATTTCTTTATTATAATTTACATATTTTTTGTATTGTCTAATGTATCTGGGGGACCAAAAGGGATATTAACACTAGAAATAATTGAAATTAGAAGTACTCAACACATGACTACATGAGTCATGACAGCACTGCAGGATCTTCATCATGGCCGATTACGATAAATATTTCGTCCCCTCCATCAATGCCAACTTCCGTTGTAGTCTAGTTGGTTAGGATACTCGGCTCTCACCCGAGAGACCCGGGTTCAAGTCCCGGCAACGGAACAATTTTTTAATTTCCCGCTTTTTTGTTCTCTGAAGACTTGGTACGTTTGGCCAAGATCAAGGGTCTTGCTTCACTGGTAATGGAGATAACTATGACGAAAATGTTTTGAATAAGATAGTATACAAACATGAAACATCCGACTCAGAAACATCTCCCATTCATAATCTATTTTCCGTGATTTTCGCCGAATTCTCCCCCCCCTCCTTCCCCTTCTCTTCACTTTGGCCAGTCTCCTAGCACACATGCAAGAACCGTGAACGGTGCGTTCGCCGGGAATGATGAAGGAGAACATCAGTTTAACCCGAAGACTACTTCTACTACCTCTTCTGCGTTCACCTAACAGAACACCACCCCCCAATTCTTGGGTCATATTTAAGTCTTACACGGTACCATACATGCAAAAGGCTTCCCAGGTTACTGTTAAGAAGGGTGGAGTCACATTAGGTAAACAATGCAGATTTCATGCTCTTTTATGGTTATGTTGGTGACATTCATGCCTACTGTCACCATATCATCATGGTTTAAGTCAGGCTCACTCCCACCTCCCCCGCCTCCCCCAGGCTCTGTGCTGGGCCTGTTTTCACGTCCATCTACATGTGATGGGAAGGGCGTTGCAATTCCGAGCCCATCTCCAGTGTTCCTGGGTCACCGGCCAGCCCCAGTTCAGGAACTGGCTGAAAACAACCGACACCAGAATGATCAAGAAGTGGAGGAAGAACAAGATTATGGGTACTGGAATCCCTTGCCTTACTATGACAATGGAGGACATGCAGCCCCCATCCCACACTCGGAGGTATCCAACTAGCAAACCTCCCCTACACCTTGCTTTTTAGCAAGATATATGATGGGTTGCTGTCGATTCTCGTATCCTCAAGATCCGTTTTATCTTTCCTTGTAAAGTGATTCATAGATTCTGAAGGCTTCTCTCTGTTTCATGTCTTTCTCTGACCATAATTCGTGTAAGTTGGCAACATGGGCATTGATTTTGTTTCGGTTTCTACCAGTATCTAGTCTAGAATAAAACAGGTTTTATCCAAGTTCAAAATCAATCTGCATTCATGTTCTATGAAAGTTTATAATGCACATAGTCAAGTTTCATCAGATTGACTCATGACCATAAAATGAAACGAAGCGAAAAAAGAAAACAGAGCATAGAATTGTCAAAATCATCAGAGCACACTTGTATTCATTGACCATGCGTCCAAACAACCCCGAATCAAGTTATTGGGAACTAAACTATATGAAGAACAGCCATAGCTCTCCCGTCCCCCAACAAAAGAGGTTATAAGTCCAAGTGACTGAACTAATTGACAAAAACTTTTTTGACACAGATCAAGTATCCTTCTCTAGTATTCGATGTCGATCTCTCCAAAACTGATCGTGATGTGTTGCACAGCATCTGATAGAGCGACAGACAGGTGCTGAGCCAAGTCTAGAAACAAGGCTAGCCAGGGAGCATGCAAAATGACAGGATCCCCAATGCTTCATTTGAGATGACAGAAAAACTGTAGAAACTGCAGGCCTCAGATATTTTGGGCAAGACTGCCTCGTTACCTGATAAGCATTTTCACATCAAACATTAGATTTATCAGGGACTGGGAGAAGGGACGGTGGGTTTAGAATATGTTATGATCAACTAACTAGATGAGTGATACTGATATGATAAAACAGCTGCCCAGATCAGAGAAGTATGCGACATTGAGAATCAATTTGACCTGCTGATCATTCTTATTTCACCCTTTGAAAAGCATATCTCCCAACATGTATCATTATGATTATGAAGGATTAACACTAAGAGGAACACTAAAAGATTTATGAGTTAGCTATGAATAGAGGGTGACTTCAAACATGGATTAAAAAAGTGCATCTCCGGGATTCAACACTAGCACACAACCAGATGCAAACGCATATTGTATTCAACCTGACATGGGTGAAGTGTCGAATGCAAACACCACAGAGCCCAAGGGTTGGGGGGGGGGGGTTGTAGACAACAGAAATGTGCACACAACAGGCATGAGTTGGAATAGAGGACAACAGGCATGATAGACATGGCAGTCAAGCCATTCCTCCAATGTTTATGAAAGGCAAAGCAAAGCAGGACAAAAAGTTTTGCCCTGTTGAGAGAACGGTGCAACATGCCAGCTGAATGGGAGGGAAATTCCATGCCGGGAAAGTCGAATTGTGTTAACAAGAACAAGTTTTCTCACTTTTCAAATGATTTCTAATGTGACAGCTGCTTATCGATGTTCTCGTCCAAATGAATACCCACTCCATTCAATCAAGACTATCAAAATTTAGGAATGTGCAAAAAGGATCGTGTTGTAATTTGCCAAGTTTTTATTTAAAATGATCTTCTACACAAAATGAAACTATAATTACTGGTTGGAACTTGGATTTGCAAAGTAGACAAACAAAGTGTACGTCTATGACACTGCCTATGGGATGGACGGATTACCAGACAATCAGCACCTCCATGCCATGCTTTTACAACATGAAAACCCTGGGAGAGAGGCGTGGTTTTTGGGGGGGGGGGGGGGGGGGAAGAGGTTAAGTCAATTGGGGAAAAGCAAGTCAACAGGAGAGCTTTTGTGGATGCTGTATATACTTACATAAGATGGATGGAGGATGGACCAGAAACAGCAGCAACTTTCTGAGCACGCTTGGCTTCATCACGATAAAGTCCCTTCATTTCTTTTTTCAAACGTCGGGCCTCTCGCCTTTCTCCCTTCACAACAGCCTAAGTATAAAATAAGTCAATTTCCTTTAATTTTACAAAGGCGTTTCTTTTTTGACCTGAGGGGCAGTTGTATTAAATAAGCAAAGCATGCTCATCACTCAGCCGACAAGTAACCAATTATGAGAGACTAATTCAATCACCAAAAGCTACGTTTTCAAGAATAAGGATTCCAACCTATTCCTATCTATCATTTCTTAATAAGCTTCAAACATATTATCTGATATGACACTGTACACGTACACTCTTTAAGAGGAGGGGCAAAAATACCTTTCGTTCCTTCTTTTCCTCTTTCGACTCCTGACCATGTGGTTTTCTCTTGGGCTGCTCAGCTTTGGCTACAACTTTCACTTTTTCTTTGGTTGTCTTCCTACCATGTGGCAAGTAATCTACAGGAAGCTTCTCCTTTCCTCCAAGGGAAATCATATTATCACTACCGCTTTTCAGGGCCCCATATACAGTTTCAGCGAACTTTTTCTTCCTGCTCATTTCTGGTGCCACGATTCTCCCAGGGTGGTTATCAAGGTTTGAATATGTTGAGACTATTGTTTCACAATCCCAAATCTCTGATTCGTCACTAGTTTCTTCAACAATGACTACTTCTCGATCATCTTCATCTGCATTCTCATATTTCTCAGCATATTCAACACATTTGCGAAGTACGTCAGCAGCAAAGGTCACAACTTTTCCATCTTTTACCCTTTCTTTGTCATGTAAGATATCAGCTGGAGCCTTATAGTTACCATCCAACTCTAAGTCGTCTATCTCCTGATCCTTAAGGGCATTGTTAAGCTTTTCACCGAGTGATATATCCTCTTCAGCTACAAAATCATGATAATCATCTTCATCACTATCTGTCCCATATTCTTGATGTTCAAGCTGCCAGAACCCCAAAAATGGAGGTAAATATCAGCGTAACATAATACACGTAAGGATGGCAAAATATTCTTTACTACAAAACAAGGAGATGGTTATTAAGAACACAGAAATAAATGGGAAAACTCACCAAGTCAAATTGTTGGTCCAGTAAGCGCTGGACCCTAGGTTTCTCAGAAAATCTTTGATCCACCGCTGGGATGGAATTATTGGGTGCTTGAGACAGAACTCCAGGGAAGGTGATGGCATCAGATTCATCAAGCTCCTCCTCTTGAGGCATACTCAAGCTGTTCTCGACATATATACCACATGTTTTTAAATCTTCTGGAAGATTAGCCTGAATAACAAAATCCTCTTCCAGATCCTCAATCTCAGAACCAAACTCAGATTCATCCTCCTCAAGCAATTTAGCAATTTCAGCATCTACAGCTTTCTGAACTCTAACATTTACAGTTTTCTCCGCAACATTATAGAGTGTTTTGGGACCTGTATCACCACCTGCTTGACTCACTGGTACTCGAGAAGCATCATATGCCTGTGTTGTAGCAATAATTAATTGGCAAGCCCCAAAATAAAAGACCAAAAAAATGGCATGAAAATAAACAAAGACAAGGAAAAATGCTTCCAGAAAAGAACAAAATTTTGCCTCAAAATAAAAGCCCACAATAATGGCATGAAAGCAAACAAAGAAAATGAATAATGTTTCCTGAAAAGAACAAATTTTGCAAATGATCATGATAATAGTTTACCCTCTTTATCTGCCCAGTAAAATTCAGAGAATATAGGAGGTTCATAATTTTCAAAAGAGTGTATATAATAACAATTACCTTGACATCACGAGGAAGATCGTGAAGATTTGCCTTAGGGTTGTGATAATATGCTGAACCCCCGCCAGTATTTCGAATCTCCCTCAAATGAATTAAATAATTATACCCATCATCAGGGAATCCAAGCTCTAGTATCTCTCTCCTTATGTGATCTGGTAAAGGTGCAGAGCCCCCCACTGACTGCATCATCAGAGCTTCACTTTGGCCAGTGAAATTGCCATCATCAGGAGCATCAGCAAAGATGGAATTGGGACCATTAGAGAAGCTTCCATGATCAGAACCGTCCTCATGATTGTCATCCAAGCCACTGATTGAGACAGGATTATTGTCAACCCGAACAAAAACACGATCATTCTCTGGATCTTCACAGTAAACAGGATCAGAAGTGTCCCTAGCTAGAAGTTGGAACGTAGCAGATTTTTTCTTATCAATGAATTTTTTCTTGCCCATCTGACCAGAAGAGAAAATAGAAAAATTAATTGATACAACAGTCCATCCAGAGAATCAATTGCTCAAGTGGCATATAACTTTTGAGTTTCATCAATCACACTACTACAAGTCAAGGCCAAAACCCTTGATGAATATTTTTATGCACCCATGAACTAGTGAAAAGACAGGGATTACGCAAAATCCCTATGATGCTCTGACTCTGCTAAGTCCGGGTAGACACAGACTTGGACACAGCTAGGTAGGGGACAGACAAAGATGAAGGCGAAAATGGTGACCTTGGCCCTCAAATGACCCACCCATGATCCATTTACAAAAGAAAATAAGTTGTCCCAATACCCACTTTTGCTACTACAGAAAATACATATACAACTGGGCAGGCTTGAATTTGATAGGGTTGAATGAATTTTGATAATAGAATGTCGATTTGTTGGTAGGTAAGTACGCAGAGCAGACCATGACCTAGACACAGACTTGGACACAGCTAGGTAGGGGACAGACAAAGATGAAGACGAAGATGGTGACCTTGGCCCTCAAATGACCCACCCATGATCCATTTACAAAAGAAAATAAGTTTTCCCAATACCCACTTTTGCTACTACAGAAAATACATATACAACTAGGCAGGCTTGAATTTGATAGTGTTGAATGATTTTGATAATAGAATGTCGATTTGTTGGTAGGTAAGTACGCAGAGCAGACCATGACCTGACCCTGACCCATCTTCTCTATTATTCTTCTTCAAGTCTTCGTATAGTTTTGATCTCCCTTCTCATCTATCTCTGTCTGCCTGTCTCCCTCCCTCCATAAGTCATGCAAAAACTAGGACTTCCACTTTTACACTTTGATGCCTCTCGTTACACATTGTTTGGATTGAAATAGAGAAGGGAAAGGGAGAGGAAGAAAGGGGGAGGTAATGGAGGGGAAGGGAAGGAAAGGAAGGTGACTTGCACTCACTTTTGTTTGGATATGTTGTAAGAGGGGATACAGGGGAAGTGGAGAGAATTATTAAAAATCTTTCCTTTCCCTCCTATCCCCCTCATTATGAGGGTGAATAAAAATGAGGGAAATGAGGGGAATGAGGGTGAAATGTTCCTCTCAGTTCCCCTTCCTTCCCCCTCATTTAATATTCTCAAACAAGAGAAATAAGTATTCATTAACCTTCATTCCCCCTCCTCTCCCCTTCTCTTCCTCAATCCAAACAGACTGTAAAAGTGGAATGTGAGCATTTTTTAGAAAATTTCATTCAGATTGCAGGCTTACATCAAATTTGACCATTAAGCACAGGTCAAAGTCCAAGTCCTCAAGACCTAATTTCACTTAAATTTTGTATCTACTACCACGCTTTAAATAGTAGTCATAAATTTGAAGCATTCAGTTTTAAAAAAGATCATTAGCAATAATTATGGGTAAACTTAAACTTTTTAAAAAAATGAAGGGTCCAAAATTTTAGATTTTAAAAAAATAAAAATAGCCATGTCCCTGTACGCATATCCAATTTTAGGACAAGGTCCCAGTGTCCTATGTTTTTTCTAAAGCGAGTCTGACACAAAAATATGTAGCCATATCCGACACTCGTACCCGAGCGCGAGCAACATAGCAAAATCAAATATCAGTGTATCCCTGAATTCTCCCTTCAGACAAAGCGTTAGCTACATGATACCTTCCATAGCCATGTAAATCATTTTCATCATCAAGTCATTTAAAAAAAAAAAATTCTATAGATTTAGCAAACTTTCAACTGGGAATGTCCAATAGTGAAGTATAATATCTTAGAGGAAAAGAACCACTGGTTGACAACAAACAACCCAGGGAAACCAGCATCTCACTGGCATTGTCTAAACCAAAAATTCAGAAGATGATCAACTCAAGAGAACTCACCAAAATGAAATGAATTGTTTTCCCAAGTAATAATAAAATCAATCATCTTCCCTTTAAAAAAAAAACAAAGGGAAAAAATCAATTTTTAGAGAAACCCATTTCAACTTTTCCCCTATCTATTCAGATTGAGCATAGCCCAGAAGCAACTATACCATCCCGATTCCCGACCCCCTTTTCCACCCACAAAAAAGGGAAAAAATTTATGCCAATAGGCTCAAAGAAGCTCCCTACAGATAAATTCAAACTATGGGAAGAACCCAGAAAAAGGGGTTAAATTCAACAAATTAAGATGAAAGAGGAATCGAAGAGATGAAACTCGAAAGCTTTACCTGACACTAGAAGTCGTTACTGTCTTGCTGCTGCTTTGAGAGAGTAGGGGGTGGGAAGAGGTTGCTTAGTTTAGGGTAACGGGGAGAAAGAAGCAAAAGACAAAGAGAAGGATGGGTCGATTTTTTGGGCTCCAACTTGGGCTCCAAGTAGGCCTAGTTGGTCCAACTCATCCTCTACTTAGGTTCCATTTAAACCTTAAAAAATTTAACAAAAAGAACAAATATTTAAGAAAGTTACTTTTTTTTGTATTTGATTTAGAGAAAATCATAAAGAAAAAAACATAGAGGAAAGTTAGGTGGAAAAATTGTTAAAAAAAAGTGATAAAAATTTTCCTTATAAAATTATGAGAAAAGTTTGAGGAAAATTTCCAACATCCTCCAACCTCACGTTGCTTGGATGATATCAATATAATTCAAGTAGTTTATTAACATTCAAATTTCTCATCCAAATTCTTATATTTTTTTCCTCAATCCAAATAAGAGGAAAAAAACTCATTTTCTCCATACTTTTTTTTCCTTCCACTTTTCTTTTCACCAAAATTTTCTAAGGACCAAATTGAGCCTGAAAAAAGCGACAAAATAAAAAGAAAAAGGACTGTTTAGGATGAGGGGGAAAATTATTAGCAGTTATAATTACATGGATAAAAACTATGTCAAAAGTATAGCGACTAATTTTAATTAATTTGTGTAAAGCTTTTGTTATTTTTATGGCTAGATTATTTTGTTTATTTAAACATCATTTGTGTTAATGTTGTAACCTTAGTTGTTCTAAAAAATAAATGTGAGGCAAAAAAGTTGGTTTGAATCTAAAAGCACAATTTCAACCGAAAAATTTTCTAAATAATTAACAAATAAATACTCCCAAACTTATATAAAAATTGGATCACTCATAATGGGTTCTCTCTTTTTTTCTAAATGATAAAGGGGCCGCTCCATTGGGCTCCTATTTCAGGAGAATCCTAATTGGCTACAATAGGCCCATCTGCAATGCAATCCCAAAGCCTAAATAAGAGCCCAAAAACATCCACACAATTTTCCTTGCAATTAAGAGAACATTGTCCCCCTCCCCCCAAAAAAAAAGAAAAAAGAAGATTGAGCTTATAAAGGGCATGACTCAAGCTACTTCTACCTATGCAATGAGTATTTTTAAATTTCCAAAGGAGCTATGTGGTGAGATTCAATCACTTGTAAACAAATATTGCTGGGGTCAGTCAAGGAGTTTAAGAAAAATTCATGGAGTGCATTCTAAGAAGCTTTGTGAAGCTAATGCATATGGTTCTTCATATTCTTCTTTGTCAAAGTTGACCCCCAGATAAGTTGTCATGGGCCCATGGCACTTCCACTTCCAATGGGCACTATTTTGTCAAGTCTCGATACTACAATCATATTCTTTTCATTGATAAATTTCAAAATATCAACTTCAATCCACTTCAACCCATTTCTACTACTTTAACCAAGTTCAATTTATCATATAAAAAAAATTCAACTCACTTGAACCTACTTCAACCCATTTCAACTTATTTGAACCCATCTCAACCTACTTCAACCCATTTTTTCACCCATTTATCAACTTCTATTTACCAACGAAGAGAACAGACCCTACCTTATTCAAACTGTCATCAAACTAGATGGGTCGAGTAGTAGTTTGGGTTCTTGGAGTAATTTCTAGAAGGCAGCCATGGAGGCCAGAGATACCTCTTCAACTAAAATTTTTTGTTGGAAAAGTTGTATCCATGCTTTAGCTACAAAACTTGGTGTAACTAAGAGACTATCAGGCCTTTTTCTTGGGGGGGCTATAAGATGGGAAGTGTGAATGCTACTACAAACATATCAATTTTTGGAAAGCAAGATTGACGCCTTTCAAAGTTGAGTAGGCATGATGTGAATTTTTATCAGAATTTTTGTGATCCTAGATGCAAGCTAGGAATAGCTACAATACCTCATCCAAAGCTATGGTGGCCACCCGGCTCTAGTATTGTCAAATTGAACTTTGATGCGGCTGAACTTGGAAAGTACTGGGTAAGTGGGCAGGGCCTTATCATTCGTGACCACTACAGTAAGATCTTGCTTGTAAACGTGCATCACAAAGTGGGTTCTACTGGCCCTGAATTAGAAGAGGCAAAAACATGCTTTCATAGGTTGCATGTTGCTCAAAGCTACGGGCACCGGCAACTCATTGTTTATAAGCAGATTTATGTGATGGGTGGAGGCTCAATCTTATCAATGTTTTCGTGTGTCCTGGATCTTCTTTAACGTCCCGATCTTAAGTGGCCAACTACATCACTGTTGGTGGCGTTTGATTAAGAACATCACGTTTTTTTTTTCTTTCCGATAAGTAAAGTCAGACAGGCTGAGAAAATAACGGTTACAAACCATAAACAATGAATGTTGTAAACCACCAACAAAGGTAAGTGAAAGATAAACTGCCAGAATGTGAAACCCCACTCCCCTAGTGCTTGAATTTCTTGAAGAATTACAGCAATAGGCCCATCAGAATGCAGGATTCCACAAGTGAGACTGTCTTGAATTCTCAGCCTCAATTAACTTGTTACTAGCATAGGGTAGCGAACAGCAGGTCTTATGTGAGATTATCTCAAGACAACCTAATGTGAGACGCGTTCGCCATGTCATCAAGGGCAAGTAAATTTTCACCTTCATCAGTCGCATTTAAGATACACACATGCATAAAACCCTACAAAATTTCTCTCTTCAATAGCGCACATCATAGTCGCGCTCGATCTCTCTCTCTCATCCCCCTCTATCGTCAATTTTCTATCTCCACCCAATCTCATTCCCCATCATCGACCCCTTTGTTATCGTCTTCATCATCATTGCAGTCATCGACCATATTCGTGAACCAACATTGACACTATCATCATTGTCTCTACTCCTCTCTTTGTCAATAGCAAATACTTGCTGGTGAAGGTATGATAAAATGGTTCATAACTACTGATCAAAAATATGTTTTTTTTGTGAGTGTTGTATATGTATTATGAAATTTTAATTTGGTTTGATATATTATTTACTATAAAATGGTGAAATCAATGGAAGTCCAACATAAAACGTCGGAAATACAAGACGAGATGTGTATATCAATGGAAGGTATTGATATTTCGACTTTGTAAGGTCTTTTTGCTTGTGATTTTGGTTGTAACTATATGAAACCCTAGGTGGCTACTGATATGCTTGATTGGAATTAATGAGAACGGGTGACGTTGGGTGCGTAAAATATTGCATTGCAACATGTGACTATTTATTATTACTTGTATGACTATATTCATTAAAAAAAAATTGGTACTATATTTATTTGGGATTTGGGTTGTGAATAATATCACAACATGACCATTTAGTTATTGTATTATTAGTTATTGTATTATGACTGTATTCATAAAATTTGTTTTTAGATAACATAGATATACCAATAACAATTTTAATTGGAGACTAATTACATTTTTAATAGGAAATATCTAATATATATGGATAGCAATATAGTGCATAAATGAGTTATTTAAGTGGACTACAAATGATATTCGTAATTGATGACTACCATGATCGATTAATTGCTTAATTTTGTACGATTACTTGGCAAGTAATGTATAAGGGCAGCCCGGTGCACAAGCATCCCGCGTTCACTCAGGGTCCGGTGAAGGGTCGCACCCGAAGGGGTGAATTGTAGGCAGCCTAACCTGACTTTGTCCGTGGAATCAGCCACTAACAAAGTCAGGTTAGGCTATTAATATTTGTAATGGGTGATTGATGTGTGAACTACAGGTATTTGGTAATGATAAAGCACTATCTCATTTTTACATGTATAACTATAACAAAAAATGTATCGTTGTAATACATGACCAATGACAATATAAAATAAGACTAATAACATCTTCAATGGGTGATTACAAAACTATTTAATTATTTCATTTGTAAAGCTAATCGAAACCATTTTCAACGGCTGACTATTAGTTGGTTATAATGGTTAGTTAATTGCTATATTATGAAAGGTAATCAAACCCATTTTCAATTGGTGATAGTCACCCAATATTATTAGTCACCCGTCTACAATGAATATTATTAGTCAACCAATTTTAGAAATGCAAGAATAAAAGCAATCTTAGCTAGGTTAAAAATTTCATAATATTAGTCGAATAATATAAATATTGTTAGTCATATTTTATTTGCCAGATCAACCTTAAAAATTAAATAATTAAATCTAACAAATTAGCCATCCATTAAATGTTATTAATAATCCAACTACGTTAAAAAAAAGGAAAAATAAACATTTTAATTACCAATTCACGACATTATTAGTCATATTTATGTTGTCATTGTGATCATATATTACAATATTAAATACAAATTAAATACAATAATTCGTAAAAACAATTGAAGACTGAAAAAGCTAAGTGACTAATTGTGGCTAAGATCCTTGACGTCCCTCTAAGAGGTCCCCCCCTTTTAATTTTACTATTTCATCTTTATCTGTGCCCAATTTTCTTGGTATGGAACAATCTTTGAGAGGATCGACATGCTCCTTCTGTTTAGCTATAAAACTGGTACTGTATTTGGTATGGCACAGTCTTAGCAAGGTTAAAAATTACATAAAATTTGCACCCATTAGAAACATTATTAGTTATACATAATTTTCCAAATCAACCTAAAAAATTAAAAATTAATCTATTATATTATTCATCCATTCGAAATGTTACTAGTCAAATTACAACAAAAATTCAGATAAAAATTCACATCATGCCTACTCAACTTTGAAAGGCGTCAATCTTGCTTCCCAAAAATTGATATGTTTGTAGCAGCATTCACACTTCCCATCTTATAGCCCCCCCAAAAGAAGGCCTGAAAGTCTCTTAGCTACACCAAGTTTTGTAGCTAAAGCATGGATACAACCTTTCCAACAAAAAATTTTAGTTGAAGAAGTATCTCTGGCCTCCATAGCTGCCTTCTAGAAATTACTCCAAGAACCCAAACTACTACTCGACCCATCTAGTTTGATGACAGTTTGAATAAGGTAGGGTCTGTTCTCTTCGTTGGTAAATAGAAGTTGATAAATGGGTGACAAAATGGGTTGAAATAGGTTGAGATGGGTTCAAATAGGTTGAAATGGGTTGAAGTAGGTTAAAGTGAGTTGAATTTTTTTTATATGATAAATTGAACTTGGTTAAAGTAGTAGAAATGGGTTGAAGTGGATTGAAGTTGATATTTTGAAATTTATCAATGAAAAGAATATGATTGTAGTATCGAGACATGACAAAATAGTGCCCATTGGAAGTGGAAGTGCCATGGGCTCATGACAACTTATCTGGGGGTCAACTTTGACAAAGAAGAATATCAAGAACCATATGCATTAGCTTCACAAAGCTTCTTAGAATGCACTCCATGAATTTTTCTTAAACTCCTTGACTGACCCCAGCAATATTTGTTTACAAGTGATTGAATCTCACCACATAGCTCCTTTGGAAATTTAAAAATACTCATTGCATAGGTAGAAGTAGCTTGGGTCATGCCCTTTATAAGCTCAATCTTCTTTTTTCTTTTTTGGGGGGGGGGACAATGTTCTCTTAATTGCAAGGAAAATTGTGTGGATGTTTTTGGGCTCTTATTTAGGCTTTGGGATTGCATTGCAGATTCCAATTAGAATTCTCCTGAAATAGGAGCCCAATGGAGCAGCCCCTTTATCATTTAGGGGAAAAAAAAAGAGAACCCACTATGAGTGATCCAATTTTTATATAAGTTGGGAGTATTTATTTGTTAATTATCTAGAGGATTTTTCAGTTGAAATTGGGCTTTCAGATTCAAACCAACTTTTTTGCCTCACATTTATTTTTTAGAACAAGTAAGGTTACAACATGTTATTCTAAGGACAGCTACTACAAACATTCAATATAAACAATTAATAACTAATCTTTACAAATGCACTTTCAAATAAACTGACAAAAAGTAAATCGAATTTATACTAACACAAATGATGTTTAAATAAACAAAATAATCTGGCCATAAAAATAACAAAAGCTTTACACAAATTAATTAAAATTAGTCGCTACACTTTTGACATAATTTTTATCCATGTAACTATAACTGCTAATAATTTTCCCCCTCATCCTAAACAGTCCTTTTTCTTTTTATTTTGTCGCTTTTTTAAGGCTCAATTTGGTCCTTAGAAAATTTTGGTGGAAAGAAAAGTGGAAGGGAAAAAAAGTATGGAGAAAATGAGTTTTTTTCTCTTGTTTGGATTGAGGAAAAAAATATAAGAATTTGGATGAGAAATTTGAATGTTAATAAACTACTTGAATCATATTGATATCATCAAAGCAACGTGAGGTTAGAGGATGTTGGAAATTTTCCTCAAACTTTCCTCATAATTTTATATCACTTTTTTTTAACAATTTTTCCACCTAACTTTCCTCCATTTTTTTTTTTTTAATGATTTTCTCTAAATCAAATACAAAAAAAAGTAACTTTCTTAAATATTTGTTCTTTTTGTTAAATTTTTTAAGGTCTAAATGGAACCTAAGTAGAGGATAAGTTGCACCAACTAGGCCTACTTGGAGCCTAAGTTGGAGCCGAAAAAATCGACCCATCCTTCTCTTTGTCTTTTGCTTCTTTCTCCCCGTTACCCTAAACTAAACAACCTCTTCCCACCCCATCCTCTTTCAAAGCAGCAGCAAGGCAGTAACGACTTCTAGTGTCAGGTAAAGCTTTCGAGTTTCATCTCTTCGATTCCTCTTTCATCTTAATTTGTTGAATTTAACCCCCTTTTTTGGGTTCTTCCCATAGTTTGAATTTATCTGTAGGGAGCTCCTTTAAGCCTATTGGCATAGATTTTTTCCCCTTTTTGTGGGTGGAAAGGGGAGTCGGGAATCAGGATGGTATAATTGCTTCTGGGCTATACTCAATCTGAATAGATAGGGGAAAAGTTGAAATGGGTTTCTCTAAAAATTGATTTTTTTTCCTTTGTTTTTTTTTTTTAAAGGGAAGATGATTGATTTTATTATTACTTGGGAAAACAATTCATTTCATTTTGGTGAGTTCTCTTGAGTTGATCATCTCCTGAGTTCTTGGTTTAGACAATGCCAGTGAGATGCTGATTTCCCTGGTCGTTTGTTTTTAACCAGTGGTTCTTTTCCTCTAAGATATTATACTTCACTATTGGACATTCCCAATTGAAAGTTTGCTAAATCCATAGAAATTTTTTTTTTTTTAATGACTTGATGATCAAAATGATTTACATGGCTATGGAAGGTATCATGTAGCTAACGCTTTGTCTGAAGGGAGAATTCAGGAATACACTGATATTTGATTTTGCTATGTTGCTCACGCTCGGGTACGAGTGTCGGATATGACGACATATTTTTGTGTCAAACTCACCTTAGAAAAAACATAGCACACTGGGGCCTTGTCCTAAAATTGGATATGCGTACAGAGACATAGCTACTTTCATTTTTTTAAAATCTAAAATTTTGAACCCTTCATTTTTTTAAAAAGTTTAAGTTTACCCATAATTATTGCTAATGATCTTTTTTAAAACTGAATGTTTCAAATTTATGACTACTATTTAAAGCGTGGTAGTAGATACAAAATTTAAGTGAAATTAAGTCTTAAGGACTTGGACTTTGACCTGTGCTTAATGGTCAAATTTGATGTAAGCCTGCACTTTGAATGAAATTTTCTAAAAGAGGCTCACATTCCACTTTACAGTCTGTTTGGATTGAGGGAAGAGAAGGGGAGAGGAGGGGGAATGAAGGTTAATGAACACTTATTTCTCTTATTTGAGAATATTAAATGAGGGGAAACGAAGGGGAACTGAGAGGAACATTTCACCCTCATTCCCCCCATTTTCCTCATTTTTATTCACCTTCAAAATGAGGGGGAAAGGAGGGAAAGGGAAGATTTTTAATAATTCTCTCCCCTTCCCCTGTATCCCCTTTTACAACATATCCAAACAAAGGAGAGTACAAGTCACCTTCCTTTCCTTCCCTTCCCCTCCATTACCTCCCCCTTTCTTCCCCTCCCTTTCCCCTCTCTATCCATTACCTCCCCCTTTCTTCCTTCCCTTCCCCTCCATTACCTTTAAATATTCTTGCTTCCAGTTTCGTTATTCATACTCTTGAACACGTAGTTTCACTTCCAAAGACCAATAAATTAAAAAAAAAATACAATAATTATGGCAAATACTATATATATATATATATATATATATATATATATATATAAGACACTACAGGAATATGCATGACCTAAACTATATCTTAATTCTCACACTTTTCATCCTATTAAATAAACGAGAAATTATTGTCGATAAAACATAAGTCAATAGTTCTAAACAAGAATAAGTTTTCTCAACACAAATGTGATCCATTCAAAACAAAATGATTTTCATAAATTTATTTATATATAGCCAGAACTACAATTTTTAGAGCACCAAAATCATAATGCACAGAAGGAAAAGGCTTGATTTCTAAGTAAGGCAAGTTGATAAATGCACAGACAGTATTACAGCAGCATCTTGATATAATTCAGGAAATTTTGAGACAGGAATCCAGAACCATTTCAAAGGACCACAACAATCTGCAATTGAAAGTCATAGGCTCATAGCTACGACAATGACAGGGTAGTGGGTTTAATCTAAGATCTTCTTCACTTCCTAACTTCCGAAAGAAATTGACTTCAAAGAAACTGATTTCTTTAACTACCTAATACGGGACAACTTGTACATGTATGACAGAGGGTTAGATGTATCAATGAAATTCAGTCTGAATCAAATCTATAAGTTAGCATCTAAGGGGAAAACGGAGGCAACCGAGAGAAGCTTAAAAAATTCCAACAACAGGGGAAAAAAAAAAAAAAACTCTTAAGTTATATAGTTAAACATTAAAACATTAATAGTGTGTGATTAGAATTAACGAGTGAGACTCCATACTTATGCAAGTATCGGTACATATATTTTCACTATTATACAAAATAACTTTTTAGTTTCGTTAAACTTTTAGCAATATACCACTTAGAGGCTGATTAAAGGTACACCACTGCTATAGAAAAGTGGTTGTGCATGCTTATACCAAGTACATGACATTCGATCCCTAGTGGCTCCTATTGCACATAAGCACATTTGAGGGTAAAATTGCTAATAAATATTGCATATAATAGGCCTAGAAGTTTGACGTGCCTTTGGATCTCAGCACAAATGCATAAACAACTTGATGAACAACAAATGAAAAGTTTGTCAAAAACCACCAATTACTACTGTCACTACTTCTCATACAACATGGAACAGTCTAGAACCTTACTTATGTGTCGATTAAAGGGGCAGCAATTAGCCTCATGCTCTTGTGAAGTCCAACCATACTGAGGCAGCCCCAAAATTACAGAAGAAAGAAGGGGGAATAAGAAAACCCCAGCTTTCCGGCCAAGGGAATAGCAAGAAAAATACCTTCACGAACTCAGGAGGAGGTGAACAGAGCTCAGCACGAAGTGTCGTTGTTCTTCGTCCTGTTGCGTTTAGGCTCGATTTTCAGCAGCAAACCCCAGCTTTCCGGCCAACAGTGTCGTAAAGGGCAACAAAGGCAAAAGCGTGCACAAATCAGAAATTTAAGGTATAACTGGGAGATTAAGAGAAAATTCGATTGAACAACAAATGAGAAAACGGAGACGACGAGGTGCATACCTGTGAAACAGTGAGCACGGACCAACAGCAACAACAATGGCGAGTGGCGCCTGTGAGATTGAGAGAAATCTTAGGGTTCGGGCAGATTGAGAGATGAGCTTGAGAACCGGGTGAGATTTATGGAGGAAGAGGGAAGGGGGTCACGGGCGTCTCTCCATGACTGTCAAGACTCTGGACTGGGGGCCTGGCTGAAGTTAATGACAGCTGTGGGCTTTGACAGCAGCGGTCCAAAAAAAAAAAGACTGTTTCACATTTTTGACGGGCCCGTCAAAAAAGTTTTAAGTCCGTCAAAATTAATCAGAATTTTTGACAAACACGGTCGTCAAAAATGTTTTTCAAGATCTGCGATAACTGTGCTGTCGTCAAAAACTTTCACCTTCCGTCAAAATTTCCGTCACACATTTTGACAGGCTAAATACCCGTCAAAATTTTCCGTCAAAAAAAATTAAATGGCCTATAGTGAAATTATGGATGTATTTTTTTCATATATTAACCAAATACGAACAACCAAAAATATACACATATGTTCAGGCCTTGTTCTTTTCATTGATAAATCCAAATTTACCAACCTCACCCAACTTCAGTCCACATCAATCTACTTCACGAACTTCAATAAAAAAAATACAAACTTCAACCAATTTCAACTCACTCTAATCAATTTCAACCAACTTCGACCCATTTCCTACTATTTTAACCAATTTCTACCTATCATACAAAAAAAATTCAATTAACTTCAACCAACTTCAGCCCACTTTAACCAAACTCACTTCAACAAAAAATACCCACTTTAACCAAAAAAATACCCACTTCAACCTACTTCAATTTATTTCTATCAGTCTCAACCAACTTCACCTATTTATCAACTCATATTTCCCAATGAAAAGAACAGACCCTCAGTACACGGAAAATAATCATCTGCAATTTGTTTGGAGAACTTTCAATATTCTGTTACTAACGCACACGGAAAAAAATATATGCTCAAAATATATGTACAGTACATCTGCACTTCCTGTTATGAATTACAAATAACGTAAAAAAATTTACACATTGCTTCATTATATTAGGAAAAAATCAACAAATTTGGTCCCAAATTATGATCAATGAAAAATAAATATGTTATATATGTAACAACAACCATCCACGCTTTGGCTATAACAAATATTTCGTAACTAACGCCAAAAAAAAATTGAAGTATTTTTTCCATGTACAGAATTAAACCTAAAATATCTATCTGTCACAAAAAACTAATATTTGCTTAACAAAATAGAGAAAATTATTTTTTCTTTAATAAATATAACAAAAATTACATCATCTACAATTTTCGGCACGATTAAGAAATATTTTCATAACATCTGAAAAATAAATAAAACTTTTTATAATTATTATTAGACTATTTGTACACACAATTGCATAAATTATAAAAGTTTTCAAAATAAGAAAAATTGTAGTTATATGTGGGAGTGGGAAGGAGCGGATGAGAGTTGGAAGGAGTGGGAATGAGTAGTATTATTTTTTAAGTCTGAAAAAATATTGAAAAGAAAAAAAATGAGTATGTGAAAGCAGAAAGGAGTATGTTGAGTTTATTAAACTCGAAAAGAACAGGAAATTATAGAGATGGAATCATATGACCTTAGAAAAAAGTGACCAAACTGAGATGATGGCGAAACAATCATGGAACCTCACACCGTTAGGAAAACTATTGGACACTGTGAACAAGGTACTTGCGGGAGTTACGGTTTACGGCTGATCTTTTATATGCGCATAAACAATTGTCAATTTTAAGACTTTTTATGAGTTCTATCATTTCCATCCATATTTTAAGTTTCTTCTATAAGTCTTAAGAGTTAAATAAAAGTTCTAGGATCCTCCATGATTTTAGAGGCAATATGGGTGCTAAAAATATAGATGCGTGCACCTCCATGAAAGCCAAATTAAAGGCTATATTATCCATGGTCTAGAGATGGCGGCTAATCTCAACATTCATCACCTAGTCATCAATGTCGATTCATAAGTACTTATCACTTTGCTGAAGAGGGAGATAGCCCATGATAATTCTCATAGAAGCCTTCTTCTGCATTGCAAACAACTTACTGGGAAGTTGAGCATTGCTACTGTGAAGCTAATCGTATCGCTAATTAGTTAGCTGATTATGTTATAGGATTTTATCCTAGTCTTGTGGTTCATAAATATGCACCTTTTGTTTTAACCAAGATACTGTTTGAAGATTACATAGGGCATGCTCAATCTAGGAGCATGAACTCCATTGATGCTTAGCTTGTTTATTTAATGAACCTTGGGACCCTTTTCCCTCTTTAGCACCCCAAAAAACAAACCCATCATCTAAATACAATATTAACAGAATTTATTTTTGGCATAGAGAAGAGTTAGGGCAGTCGCAACGCAAGGCATGCGTTCCACCATGTAGCCCCCAGTTGTCACTTGTCTTTTCAATATTTGACATTGGATGTTTGGACACGCTGGTAGGAACTCCTGGGAGTTCCACCACGCGGTCCACTTTTGTATATTTTTTAATATTTTTGCTTTTTTCTTTATTTTTTGTGTGTAATATGTAACTTTTAGGTGATTAAAAAAAGAGTTGTGTGCTATAAGGTGGGTTCATGATAAATGTTTTTATTGGGTAATCAAAATTGGAGTTTCATGGGTTGGAGAATTAATGGAATGCAAATCCCAAAAAAGTGAAACTTTTGTTGATATTGCATACTTGAGTTTCAATTTTTAGAACTTAGGCTGGGACTGGCCTTATGATGACAACTTTATAAGACCATTAGCATCTAAGCCCATGTTACGTATGGGTTGTTCTAAAATTTCAGTTAAAATATTTTTAAAAATATTATAATTAATCTTATAATTTAAATTTTTTAAAATAATGATATTAACGTATCAATAATTTATTTCCTTTTTCTGTTCATTGAAGTAGTTGTAAAGATACTATCCATTATGATGACTTTAAATCACATATTGTTTAAATTTTTATTTTTAAATAAAGTTTTCATAAATGATTAAGAAACACATGTCACGACTGCAGCGTTCGCACTCACTCATATATATATATATATATATATATATATATATTATATTATATTATATATTATATATATATATATATTATATATATGTGTGTGTGGTGTGTGTGTATACACACACACATATATATATATATATGTATGTATGTGTGTGTGTATATATATATATATATATTTATATATAAATATATATATATATATATATATATATTATACACACACATACATACATATATATATATATATATATATATATATATATATAAATAATATATATATCTTTCGGGAAAAAAAAAAAAAAAAAGATCATAGCATTCAATATCTTGCATTATTGAAACAAACAAATTGGCGAGAACGCACAAATTCATTGAGAGGTCTGCCTATCGTTGTAAAGTTGTACTTACCCTTTCCCTTTTAAAAAAAAAAAAAAGAAGTGATATTAGCTACTATATGCTATCTCAAATCCTGAATACCGTTGTTCTATCTAAACAGTGCAAAGGAATCGTGCTTCAAACCTTTAGCAATTTTAACTTACCGAAATTTCTTCGCTTCTTAGGCGAGAGATGAAGAGAAAATGGACAGTTTTTGGTGATTTCTGAGAGATGAGAAATGCAGCTCGTCAGGCTATAAACTTTGTCTTTGCCCACAACACTTCCTTCCCGAAAGTAGAACTTCGGGCACTAGCCGATCGCTACACTGCCCAGCTCCAACTATGCTGTCCACCGAGCTCTTTTTCTCACTCCTATGCCCAAATCATCCATGCCCAGATGATAATTTCTGGGTTCAGCCCCCGTGGCCACTTTCTGGGCCGCCTGATTGATATCTACTGCCAATCCAACAATCTTAGCTATGCACGCCACCTGTTCGACAAAATTCCTCAACCAGATGTTGTGGCTACGACCACAATGGTATCTGCGTACTGTAGTGTGGGCAAGCTCAAAGAGGCGAGGAGGATTTTTGATGAAACCCCACTTTGTATCCGTGATGTTGTGTGTTACAATGCCATGATTACAGGGTATAACCATAATGATGATGGTGCTGCCACTGTTGAATTGTTTAAGGAGATGTTGGGCAATGGTTTTAGGCCTGATCATTTTACTTTCAGTGGTGTTCTTAGTGGTCTGAGCTTGGTAGCAGATTATGAAAGGGACTGTAACCAGCTGCATTGTGCCATAGTAAAGTCTGGGATGGGATGCTTCACGTCTGTTTTGAATGCACTTATATTCCTTTATGTGAAGTGTGCGTGTTCGCTGTTTGTCGAGTCTTCTTCGTTGCTTGATGTGGGTCGTGAGCTCTTTGATGGGATGCGGGAGAAGGATGAGCTGACGTGGACCACAATGATTGCAGGGTATGTGAGGAATGATGATCTTGTTTCAGCACAGCAAGTCTTTGATTTGAGGAGTGAGAAGCCGGTGGCAGTTTGGAATGCCATGATATCGGGTTATTTGCACCATGCTTTGTATCCAGAGGCACTTGGATTATTTAGGAGAATGATCAATGAAGGAATTCAGTTTGATGAATATACTTATACAAATATTCTTAGTTTGTGTGGTGATTCTGGATTGTTTTCCCAAGGAAAGGAGATACACGCTTGCATCTTGCGGAAGGAAGAAAAGTGGGGACTTGAATTTTCTTCATCTGTAAATAATGCACTCATTACATTGTACTCCAGATGTGAAAAAATCCGTGAGGCTCGTCATATTTTTGAAGAGATGCCTGTAAAAGTTACAGTTTCATGGAATGCAATTTTATCAGGTTATGTGAATGCAGGGCATATTTCGGATGCTATACATTTCTTCCACAAAATCCCCGAGAAGAACCTGTTGACATGGGCTGTGATGATAGCAGCATATGCCCAGAGTGGACTTGGAGAAGAAAGCCTCAAGTTACTGAATCAGATGAGACTAGAAGGATTTCAACCTTGTGATTATACATTTGCTGCAGCAGTGACTGCTTGTTCAAATCTTGGAGCACTGGATCAGGGGAGACAGCTCCATGCACTGGTTATCCGCTTGGGTTTCGAGCCAAGCCTTTCAACAACAAATGCTCTGATAACAATGTATGGAAGATGCGGCATTGTAGAGGCTGCCCACTTAATCTTCAAGACGTTGCCATCTGTAGATTCCATCTCTTGGAATGCCATGATTGCTGCTTTTGGCCAGCATGGGCATGGTTGTCAAGCGTTGCAACTTTTTGAGCAGATGCTTGAAGTAGGGATAAAACCTGATCGAATCACATTTCTTAATATTCTTACTGCTTGTAGTCATGCTGGGTTGGTTGACGAGGGGAGCCGTTATTTCAATTTAATGCACAGTTACGGTGTAAGCCCACAAGATGATCACTATGCCCGCTTGGTAGACCTGTTTTGCCGGGCTGGGAAATTCTCAGATGCTCGACAACTTATAGAAAAAATGCCTTTTGAGCCAGATGCCCCTATGTGGGAGGCTCTTCTTTCTGGATGCCGGCTTCATGGGAAGTTAGATATAGGGATTGAAGCTGCGGAAAGACTCCTACACTTGGTTCCGCAACATGATGGCACCTACATACTCTTATCGAACATGTATGCTGCAGCTGGTAAGTGGGATGATGTAACAAGAGTGAGGAAGTTGATGCGAGACATGGGGGTGAAGAAAGAACCAGCTTGTAGTTGGATAGACGTTGAAAACAAGGTACATATCTTCTTTGTTGATGATACTTCACACCCAGAGGTTCAAGCAGTGTACGCTTATCTTGAGAAACTGGGACCGAGATTGAGGGAGCTGGGATATGCTCCTGACACTATGTATGTGTTGCATGATGTGGAGTCCGAACAGAAAGAGTACAGTTTGTCTACTCATAGTGAGAAACTTGCAGTTGCTTATGGGCTCTTGAGGCTTCCCATTGGAGCTACAGTGAGGGTGTTCAAGAACCTTAGGATCTGTGGGGACTGCCATAATGCAATCAAGTACATCTCAAAACTAGTGCAGAGACAAATTGTTGTGAGAGATGGAAAGAGATTCCATCATTTCAAGAATGGTGAATGCTCTTGTGGTGATTTCTGGTAAAATTAAGTGACATGGGGCAGATCATCAAACATCAAGCTCCAGGACTCCAGGTACTGCTGCTGCTTGGAGTTAAAGGGATTCATAACTTCAAATTCTTCAGTTAATTACGAATAGCAGTAGCGAATTACCTCAATCATCTTCAAGAAGTGGAAATTTCTGGGACAAAAATGCATAGGATCACTCGGAGAAAGTCTTTTTTCTGACTGCAACTGGAAGTTCACAAATTTTAGGGCGGGAGATTCTCTGCTGTTAAGCGAAACAGGTTCTACAGTGATTTCTGTGTCACGTCTGTCATATTACCAGAAATCTCAATTTATACAAAGGCTGTTGAACAGGGATTTGTTTGAAACTAGGTGATGGAAAACAGCAATGGTATTTTGACTAAATCCTCATGTTCGTACACGAGGACTTGAAAGACATTGGAAACATTACTTGTAGAGCTTCTTTTTCTTAGTTGACTGCAAAGGGGATATTGAAGTGGTAGGAGCATTGTTTCATCATCGATCCATTCTATTCAATTTTTGAGGGGATTGCTCCTGTGCTGGAATTCTGAAGTAATGCCTGTTTCATGAAGGGTGGATCACCTGGAAGCTATGACATCTTTCAGTGTAGCTATCATAATCATAAGGAGGATCACAAAGACAAGCCTGGTTGAATTCTCTTCTAGCTGGTCAGTTGGAACTCAGGTCTGTGAATTTGTTCCTTCCAACCAGTTCATACAATCAAATACACCACTGTGCTTAGTGGCTTAGTGTACTGTAGGATATCCAAGTTGAGCTAAGGCCAGTTCAGCTCGCTTATCCTAATGAGTCGGGCCAGGTTAAGTTGCAGACGAATGGTATAACCTGGAATCAGTTCAGCATTCAGGCACATCAACCCGGTTGGAAACTAGGCGCGGAAGGAGTTCCAGTGTGAGCATCAAGATTCGAGGGTCATAGAATTGGAAAAATATGAGGAAAAACAAATATATACATAGCTATGCTCGATTAAAGCTTGAACTCGACTTATAGATATGGTTAGTCCCATGGTTGAGCCCAAATGAGCTCATTTCTATTCTTTTTGCGTCCACCACAAAAAAATACTTATATATATGTTACATGGCTGGAGAATATGATTCCTCTATTTTGGCGCGTCCGATTAGAGTTTGCAATTGTTTGAGACAAGATTGTAATTATTGATTTTATCATTTTATTGTGTTAGTAAAACAATGATGATTTCTTACTAATTTTCCTTTCAAGATGGAAGTATAATTAACAGCAGGTATGATACTTATAACGTGAATGTTAATATTTTGACATATATAATAATAAATTAAATTTAAGATCCCTATCCTTTAAAATCATATATATATATATATATATATATATATATATATATATATATATATATTATATATATATATATATATATATATATATATATATTATATAATAGTTGGATTGAACTTATGTATGTGCAACACGTAAACTAATTATGTAGGATGCCACATATGAGAGAATAGTAATGTGAGATGTTTCAATGCAACATTGGATGCTACATGAGATTTAAAATAAAAAGAAAAGACAATGGAGGATGGATGTAAATACAATATTAGTTCTATTTGATAAGGCAACTTCTCACATACCTTCTTATTATTCAATAATAAAATTTAATCATAAAATATATATGATTTAATGATGCAAATACAAAAAAATGTGAATTAGATATTAAGAATAAAAAAGTAGTTATTAGTAGGGAAAAAAATTAAAGATTCTCTTTACTTTGCATCAATAAAATAATATAATACATCAATTTATTGTTTTCTTTTTTAATAGAAAAATCTATTCTCCTAATAGTATATTAAAAAATTATTTAACTCACACCCTTATATCGTAAGGGTATAATCTTGTACTGATAGAATTTCTAAAAATTATTATAGACCACGCATACAATAATATTTATATTTTATTAATTTTTCTATTTACTGTTCTACTCACTCATAAATTCTACGCTACATGCATTATTACACGCAATTTATACACCTAGTGATACCAAACAAACAATTGCTCATCTGCTTGTACTAAAGGCATTGCTACACTTATTAGATGCTTCGAAATAGCTTTCGAAAGCTCAGCATCATCTAAATCTTCAATACGAATATCTCCTCGACCTTTGCTGCTACCGATTCAGTCGTGTAGATTGCTTGACATTACCGGAAGATACTCATGTTTTCCGATGCCCTTTTAACTTGCCCCTGTCTCGCTTGGTACGTGTGTAAGAGCATTACCACTTGTATGTACCTCTCGTCCTGCAACTTGCTTTAGCTGGTGTATAAATATATTGATAATTTGTTATTTTGCCTTTATTTCTCTCAATCAATTTTAATATTTAATACATTTCATACAAATATCATCTTACCATTTCTGATTGGGCAAAATTAACATTTAATTAAATTTTCGTATGTTAAACATGTATAAAACATTCAACTAGAAGAGATGTGTAGAGCATTTAATTAAGTAGCTAAAATATTTATAAATATTTAATTAGTCATTACTATCAACTTTCAAATTAAACAAAATATATTATTCAATATATAATATATTGCTTAATATGTTTTGCAATATAATGTAAAGGAATCATATATTCTCTGAAATTCAACATTATGGCATATATTCACTCGTTACTACTAAAAATAGGCAGTTTTATTTTAGAACAAATTGAGTAATACCGGAGTCACATTTAGTGTTTTTCAGTCATGGCGGTTTCTATTCTGACTGTCATTGGTTGTTCTAATTCTCTCTCCTCCTGACAGTTGTATAAACTCTTTTCCTCCCACTCTCCTATCTTTTCGCCTGAAGCCAATAATTTTTAGAAAATTCAAAAAACAGTTAGTTTTTTTTGGAGGGTTTAATCACATTGATTAAACTCAAGATTACCAATTATTTCTGGCGGGCCAGAAGCAGACCCCAATCAAAAATTGCTTTCTTGAAATTTGTTTTCTTTTGGTTTTTCATCATTCAAGCAAAAGCTTTCACATTCAAGCTTTCGATTGAGGAAGGTAAACAAATTGCTTATTTTAAAATAATTTTTTTCAGGGATTTGCTAGCATTTTCCCCTGTTATGATGCGTTGACAATGTCTCGAGCTTTTCTTGGGTGAGGTCGTCTC
The DNA here is from genome assembly GCA_029747015.1 of Carnegiea gigantea. Lineage (NCBI taxonomy): Eukaryota > Viridiplantae > Streptophyta > Magnoliopsida > Caryophyllales > Cactaceae > Carnegiea > Carnegiea gigantea. The sequence continues at coordinate 1,111,213 of JAKOGI010000057.1, read as the reverse complement.
ATATAAGAAAATCGTCCGACATTAAAAAACATGTTTACACCATGTGCTCAGTCTGATAGAAATACTCTATGAAATTGTCTCATTTAAGAATTATCGATTGTCTTTTTCCTATTCCCATGCCCTAATGCTTTGTTTGTTCCCCTCCCCCAGGAGTCGTGCTTCGGAGGAGCTAGAGACGGAGAGGAGGGGAAGGAGGAGATCAAAAAAGGGGGTGTTGGGTTTGGGGGCGAATGGGGGAGGAAGGTGGGGATCAGGACCAGCTGGTGCAATGGGAGGCACAAGGGTCCAATGCCCGCCAAGAGAAGATATTTGTTTCAGTGAGGTTGAGGCCCCTCAATGCTAAGGAAATCCAAAGCAATGACTTTTCTGATTGGGAATGCATCAACAGCACCACCATCATCTTCAAGAACTGCCTCGGAGAGCGCTCCATGTATCCCAATGCCTATACTTTTGGTAGTCATATTACCTTAGACATTCATTTGTTTTGCTTCATTCTCATGCATATTATTAGATAGGCAAGGTTATAATGTGGGTTTCTGGTTACGGCTTGTTTAATTTCAAACAGCTTAAAACGTATTTATGGAACGTAAATCCTTTAGGTGAGAGTGTCTCATGGAAGCATTATGGAGAGATGAACTCCTTAAGGGATGACTAGGGTGACTAAGAACTCGTTTTAAAGTGATTGTTTTATCTACAAGTGATTAGTAATTCATTTAAGGGTGACTTTATGTAAATGAGTAATTAGTTATCCCCACAACTATTAAAAGGCACCTTAAGCATGTCCGTCTTACACTATATTTCAGAAATTAGAGTAGGCATGTTTTCAGTGGTTGTGTATTTGTCTTCGACTAGCGAAATGCATGTTCATGAGTAGGCTTGACAGATATTTTGAAGGTACCTTTTTAAATTCTATTTGAAATATATGGAGCAACACCTTGATTTTGTTTGTTCCATTCTTTTGTGTTTATGGTTGATAGACAGGGTATTTGGGTTTGATTCCTCCACAAGACAAGTTTACGAGGAGGCAGCCAAAGAAGTTGCTCTTTCTGTCTTGAATGGCATCAATTGTGAGTCATCTTGTGAATTTTAATACTACGTTCCTTCAAATCCCCTCCCCCTCCCCCCGGCCCAAAAAAAACATATATCAGATATCCTAATTTTTTGGTATGTCTGATGTAGCGAGTGTCTTTGCATATGGGCAAACGAGTAGTGGAAAGACGTATACAATGGGTGGAATAACACAGTATGCTGTGGCAGACATTTATGATCACATATATGAGGTACTTCAACACATTCCTCTTGCAAACGGCAAATGAGTTGATATAATGTTCAGGTTGAGTTAGATTTGGCTCGGATCTGGTCAAATTCAAGTTTTATATAGGGTTCATTTGACTTGGGTAATCGCTATGGGTTAGTTTTGTCAAGTCTCCTTATTTACTAAGAAACTTTTTTTTATAATGCAATAGCATGCAGAGAGGGAGTTCATGGTGAAGTTCGGAGCCATGGAAATCTATAATGAACATGTCAGGGACCTCTTAAGCGCAGATCCTACACCCCTCAGGCTCTTGGATGACCCTGAGGTTAGATTTATAACACTTAAATCATGTTCACATTTGTATCATAATACAAACCCCAAAAAAGCGGGAAAAAGATATTGAAAAAGGAGAAAAAATACGTTCATGGCAAATTATCTGTTTTGATCGGCAGAGAGGGACAGTTGTTGAGAGACTGACCGAAGAGACTGTGAAAGACAAGAGCCATCTTCTTGAGCTTATCGCTGTCTGTGAAGGTCAGGACTCATGCTCATCAACCTCCTCTTCCTTCCCCCCTCTTCTTTTCGTGGTTTACTAGAATCTCATTATATTTTAAAAAGTTACATTTGATTCTTTTTTTACTTGCAGCTCAAAGGCAAATAGGAGAGACTTCTCTTAATGAGACTAGCTCTCGATCTCATCAAATCCTCAGGCTGGTATGCCACCGAATCATTTGTCTGCTCTTATGCGCAGTTCTGATATGATTGACTAAAAACTGATGGGATTTCCTACAGACGATTGAAAGCTCCCCTCGACAACTTGGAAGGGGAACGTCAAGCATGCTTGCAGCTAGCGTGGTATGTCAAATCACTATTTCCTTGCCTTTTGAGAGTTTGTGATTGCGCGTGTGCATACGCATGTATATATCTCTTTATTGAGGACATTTGAAAGGAAACATGTAAGTCACTCGTACTTGTTTTTGTTTGAGCAGAACTTTGTCGACCTTGCAGGAAGTGAGCGTACTTCTCAGACATTAGCAAGTGGTACGAGGTTAAAAGAGGGGTCTCACATCAACCGGAGCTTACTCACCCTTGGGAAATGCATCCGCTCACTGAGGTTAACTCTCTTCCTATAACCTGTTTGTACAATCTCCCTAACTCAAGGCGTGAACATCAATGTATTGCACAAATGCATTGACGAGTGCTGCAAATAAGGGCTTGCTTGATTGACATGGATCTATTATTTCATTTTCTTTCTTACAGTTGAAAATTGGATAACCTAGATGGATGAAGGTTGTGTAAAATTTAGAATTTGGTTCTGAAATATGGTACACATTGGGTTTGATAAACTAGGCTGAAGAGAACATGTCCTAAGTTTTAGATACTTCAGTCAGATAACCATAAAAATGAATAATGAAAATACGCAGAAGACTTGAACCCTCCCTCTTTCCATAACTTGTTTTTAATTTTTTTTTTTGGGGGGGGTCATGCTAGTGTTTGGTCATGCTCACAGATCATACGCCTTGAATGTATTGCAGCAAGGGAAGAAATGGCCACGTCCCATATCGAGACTCCAAGCTAACGCGTATACTGCAGAACTCTTTGGGGGGCAATGCCAGGACTGCCATTATATGCACAATGAGCCCTGCTCACAGTCATTTAGAGCAGTCCAGAAACACTCTCTTATTTGCAACCTGTGCCAAGCAGGTCACAACCAATGCTCGGGTGAACGTCGTGATGTCCGACAAGGCATTGGTGAAGCACCTTAGGAAGGAGCTTGCTAGATTAGAGAAAGAGTTAGCCAAAATGTCATTGGTTTCCTCCAAGGGTGATGTTACGGCCGTTCTCAAGGAAAAGGAACTCCAGATCGAAAAGGTGAACTCCTTTTTTTTTTGGGGGGGGGGGGGGGGGGGGGGGGGGGGGAGGGGAGGGCGTCAATTGGGATCAATTGAGGTTCCATTCGCATTTGCTTTTGGGCGCTACTGCTTTTTCTAAAGGTGGTCTAAGGCCCTTAGAATGTGCTGTTGGAAGCAGGATTTTACACTTCAAAAGCATATAAACTAGGGGCTTTGCTTTTCCTGAAAGCTAGAAATGGCATGCTTCTGTCAAAAACAGTAGTAAATCCTGGCGGAGCCTTTCCAGCCCCTTCCCCCAACACATTTGGGGGGGGGATCAGTTTGATTGATCAAGTTCTGAGCTATCTGGGTTGACTTGCTTCTTAATGCAGATGGACAAGGAAATGAGAGAACTTAGCCGTCAACGTGATGCTGCTCAATCAAGGTTGGAGGAGCTGCTAACCTCTGGAGCAAGAACCCCAAGTTCACACTCACGAGATAGTGGGTCTCGCCCTCAGACTTCAGAATCTCGAAGGTCCTTGTCATGGTTAGATGATTCATCGCTGACTTCAGATGCGTCAGATTACCAGCGCCTAGAGGTCGACCTGGCAACATCTGAATCCCTGAAGTTTCTACAGGAAAATGAGGGTCTTGATCTCATCAGCCATCATCATGAGCTCCTTGAGAACTTTGACGACAACCTTTTGCCTGAGGAGTGCACTACCCAACAGGTGAGCCTGACCACACAAGAATATTTTTTCCCTTCTGATGATCAGTCCCCTCAATGGGAGGACATGACCACCCTTGGGAAAGCCAACTCGGAGATTGAAGACAATTGCAAGGACGTTCAATGCGTTGAAGTTCAGGTGCATACCACTAATATGATAACAGAAATACCAGATCCCATAAAGATTTCTCCTCAGGAAGAAGATAAAGACAAGGAAGGAAGCTTCACTGAAGAACAAACAGAAAACAAAGAAGAAAAAAATAAAGGAAGCTTCGACATGGCTAAAAGTGAGACTAAAGTGCCATCTGTAAGGAAGGAAGAGATTAAGTCACATGACAATGAGGCTGAATATGATGCCCTGGCAAAGAGGATCAAGGAATTGCAAATGACTATCGATCACCTTGTGAGCCGCAATGCCATGGTGGAGCAAGCATCTTCTGGTTCAACTGAGTCAGATGGATCAAGACCCAGGAGGTTGAACATTAGCCGGAGTAGGAGCTGCAAGGCAATAATAACCAACACCACACCTTCTTCTCCTATGTTTGAAAAGGTGGTGCTTCATCATCGGGATCAATCCTTTGGTGGGTTTGACAAAGTGATGACCCCAGAGAGGCCAAAAGGCTTGCCTAGGGCAATGGATGTGAGTAGTGATGGAAACAGAAAGTTATCCAGGCTAGCCTACTCGATTTCCACGAAGGATCCTGTAATCAGCGAAACCAAAGAGGATGCTAAATGTTCAGAAGTAAGCGAGACTTCTGAAGTATCCAGTTCTAATGCCGGGACAGAGAGGGATGCCAAGCTGGAGGCTCACAAGCCAGTGGAACATGAAATGGTAAGTACCCATTTTGATCTCTCACTTCTAAAGGAATTTAAGCTGGGGAACCATGAAGAACATATTCAAATCAAACAAACCAAACCCGGCATCTTGCTAAGGTAGGCGGTACCTGCTGTGCAAAGGACAGCCTTACTTCTACAATTAAATTTTACAGAGGTTATTTCAGTGGACCATGGATTTGAAAAACATTGATTACCTGGCAGTCAATGCCAAAGGAAGTAACGAATAGTTTAGTGAGACATTTTGCTTCAGTTTACTATAAACTGAAATTGTACATTTCTCTAATTAGGCTCTCTCATCTACCCAGGAAGTGCACAGATCGTGGGAAATATGTGATGATAAAATTAAGTCTCAATATTAAGCATATAAGGACATCTGTCAGACGTTTGCAAAATTGATCAATGTTTCTTGTTTGATGCAGATTGGCACCATAGCAGAGGAGGAGGTGGAGGAGGTCATTGAACTAGAGCAGAGCAAATCTGATGGAAGTGTAGGAAATGATGCAGTTAAATCTGGTGAAAGTGTAGGGGAGGATGCAGTTAAATCTGGTGACGGCATAGGAGATGCTGTAGTTAAATCTGACGAAAGTGTAGGAGATCCTGCAATTCAATCTGGTGGAAGTGTAGGGGATGGTGCAGTCAAATCTGGCGAAAGCTTAAGAGATGCTTCAGTCGACTTACCCCAGGTGCACGAATGCATGCCAGAGGAAGCCTCAAGCGTCATGCAATCCGCACTAAGCTGGGAGGAAGAATTTGAGTCTCAGCAGTCCAAAATAATCGAACTCTGGCATGCTTGCCATGTACCGTTGGTGCACAGAACCTATTTCTTCCTACTGTTCAAAGGCGATCCATCAGACAAAGTCTACATGGATGTAGAGCTGAGAAGGTTGTCTTTCATTGAGAGCAGGTTCTCTCAATGCCAGAAAATTGTCCTGGATGGTCAGGTTTTTACCCAGTCTCAAAGGTATAGATTCGTGATCCTTGGCTTTCCCAAACTTCAGAAATACAAAGAATTTGGTACTGAAATTTTGAGATTTGAATGTTATCCTCCATCTTTGGCTCAAATAAACCCTAAAGATCGATGCTTTTCTCTGCACCTTTTCCAAAGTTGCTTATTGCTATATTCAAACTTTTCAAGTGCATCCCATTCCCTTTGCATATGAACTTCCCGGAACTTGTGTACAGGCTCAAATTATAGCGAATGGGGGAAAACTGAAGCATATCTGATTTCCTGGCCAAAGGGCTTGCAACTAGAAACTTGATTCAAGCCTGAAACAAAGGATACCGTAATTTGACCTTTACACAATTGTCCTGATCAAATTAAGTACACATGAATTTTGGTTGAACAATATTGACGGTATTTTCTTAGACAATTGAATTGATTAACTGAAGGCACAACTACATGGATCCAAACTCAAAAAGGCCCAATTGAAATCCGATAATGCATATTCCACCGATCCATTCTCTACAAATTTGAAGTTGAAATGAGTGTACCCAGCCTCACTGACCAATTTCCCTAGCTTAATTCTACGGCCACGTACTCTGAACCCTGCAGTTAGACTGTTGTCCTGAGATTCCTGTTCTATAACAACTTCAAAAGAGTTTTTCCCAAATTTAAATGTTTGCCCTGATAATAAATAATGACCTTCTCTTTGATGAACACAGCATGAAGGCATTGAATCAAGAAAGGGAGATGCTGATGAAGCAAATGTACAAGAAGATCCCACCTCAGGAGAGGGAGCCTCTCTTCTGGAAGTGGGGGATCGATGTGACTGGCAAGCAGAGAAGACTGCAGCTGGCTCGCCGCCTTTGGACTGACCCCAAGGACATGCAACACATCAAGGAGAGTGCTACACTGGTAGCTAGGCTCATCGATTTCACGGATGAAAGTCAGGTCCCGAAGGAGATGCTTGTTGGTCCAAGCATAACTCCCAAGACATTCAGCCGTAGGTCATACAGCTGGAAGGCTGGCATGTCTTCTATTGCCTAGAGCTTTTGGCCATGTATTATGTATAGGCTCTTTTTTTTCTTTAATTCTTAAACCATGAAGCTAATAGAAAACGTAGTCTGATGTGGTTAATCTTCAAACATGGTACCTACTTGTGGTATTCCTATTTGTTGCATGTGTTTTGAGTGTGAACATCATTCTATTAGTCTCATTAGGCTGTAGCAAGGTTATGTTTGTGTGTAATTTTACTTGACTCTAAATTGCCAAATGCGCGTTCAAATAAGGCTTGCGTTGCTTTCTTGATCTAGTCATACTCTGACATGCACGGAACTCCATGCCTTTCGCGTGCTGATATATAAAATGTGATGCACTCATGGGAGAGACGGTTTGGCATTTGCTAGAAATGGAAAACACATTGTTCATTGTCAGGTTTGTGTGAAGTCTAAGCAGGTTAATTGTTATGTTCAGTTAAAATGGGTTTTGTAGGATTGGTTTTTGGAGTTCATTTCATAACGAGGTAGGTTGGATAAAGTCTCTGACCTTTGATTGAATAATAATTATAACCACAAGTTAGAATCAAATCAAAACGATTCTTACCTTCGACTGAATAATTATTATAGTGACAAGTTAGAATCAAATCAAAATAATTTTTGTCAGATCCTATCGGTTTTGATCAACTATGGGTGAACTCATGTTGAATGGAGTTATCTTGAATTTGGATTGGAACTGAATTGTATCATGTCAAACTCAAAACAATGTTGAGATTTGGGGTTTCATCGTCATTCTCTCGAATTAGCGCAGCTGTGCAATGTTCAGACACCCAGCAATGACGGCGTCCTCTGGCGCTCTGTTATGTGACAATATTTGAACCTGTTCTGGCTTGAATCGAATTGATCAGAGTAGAGGGAAAACAACTAGATACTGCCAGCTCATATTAGTGCTTTTTAAACAGCTGGTTTATCAAACAGAAGAGAACAAGTGACATCTTAACAAATGGTCGGACATTTTATTGACATGGGTCAAAAAATAGGGCAGAGCTAAACTACTACATTACATTCAAAAGTGAATCTCTTAATGAAACCTAACATAAGCCCATGTACCATAAACAAACAGAGGTGCATCATATGCTGGCCGCAAAATACAGCTGGCCGCAAAATACAGAACGCCATCATCAAATATATATCATGCAAGTCATCCAAAATATTTACATTCAAGAACTCGACAACTGGCAACTTAGGATTGGAGGACAGCTCCCTCAATGATCTTCCACCCAGATTGAGAATGGGACATCTCATACCTAGTTGTGTATGTCCTGCTGTAAGAATCATTGTGCTCGGGTTGGTTGACATCAGTCAAGTTGGCTGACTCTTCGAGAGTTGCCTCCACCATGGCTCGCTGCCCGTCCAAGGACACAGTCACGCTGTCAATAGTCACGTTCAAGAGGGTGAAGTCCCAGAACCAGCCATGGTCGGCAATCTCCTTTGCACGATCCGTCCAGATCTTAAGCATGTTGCCATCTAACACCTAGCAGTTGTTTGTTAAGGTCAGTAACAAGGATGTATGTCGAGCTCCTATTATGTCAGTATACTTCATCGGATCACAGACAACCTAATTTGTGACCACAGTATGTAATACGGCTACAACCAGTATTAAAAATTTTGCACTGTACTAAGCGTATTGGCCTTTATATATATATATATATATATATATATATATATTCTCCTGGTCAAAACCAGTGCAAAGCATCATCAGGTTGTGTACAGCAAAAACACTGGCAGCAGGGGTTACAGCTGGTGCACTTCTTTTTTTTTTTTGGGGGGGGGGGGGGGGTTGTATTTCGGTATTTCTCTAAAGGGCATAAATTCCATTATAATCATACACAACCAATAAATCCCACTCCAACAAGGATGCGTACAGTGACCAGCAAAACATTGATGATCAAAACCTTCCATAGCCCTGAAGTGCACAGTTATCTTCAAGTCCAAGCAAAACACATTTTAGACAGATCTAGTGAAAAACATGTATGGTCACAGCAACTTCTCATATAATGCCATCTCCCAAATGTTATGCTTATACACCAGCAAAAGAACATTTGAAGGCTTTCACTAACCTCTGGTAATTTTTCCAGGCAATGGTTTCGTCCCAAAGCTTGAGCTTTTACATCCTGCCATTTTCGTACCACGACTTCTGCCAGTCTTGCATCCATTTTTGGTATTTCCTTTGCAACATTTTCATTTACTGAAACTCCTGCAAAATCGATCAATAATTACTACAGAGTATAAGCACCACTGTGCAACATGAAGCACTAAAATTCCATTTGACTCTTCCAAGTTCCACCCCAACATTCTCCAGCAACTGACAAGTAGAGGGATCTAGATATGGTGAGCATAATATTCTTCCCTGATGAAGATTAAGAAATAAAGTATCGACTCAGGCCAAACCAGTGTAGAGATGGCAAATGCTAGCGTTACTGAAAAGGATGAGAGAAGTAAACAAAAACAGGATCCCAGACCAGAAGACTATCTAAACATTTTGGGAGGGGCATCAAATGTAACCAGGAGTCAGGACATCACCAGATCAGATACAACTCTACATATGAAACATTACCCAGTTTAAGCATTAGCTTTGGACGTTCAGAAAGAGAATACTGTGGAGAAAAATAAATTCCCTCGCCCAGAGAATTTTAGCAACATGATTAACTAAGTGGTCAGCATGGAACATGATCTAGAGAAAGAAACATTCAAAAGAATTTGCTGACTTTTAGCAGCTAGTCTTTGAGTGAGCCTAGAAGCTTGATTATGAGTAATTGCAATAGTTATCTCTATTGAATATCAAAGATGCAGCCTAGAATGAGGGTCTTTCAGTCTTGCACAGCAATATAATCAAGAACCTAATTGGCTAGTCTTCACACATGCTTGCCCCAAAACATCCAAATAGAACTGCCACCAAGGTTCACTTTTAATCTTTAACCTCCTGAAGCCATTTGCCCACGTCTTTATCAAAAATATTACTGCTCAGAAGGTGACGTCTATTTCAAATATAGTATATTGAGATACATAGAAATAGGAGAAAGATTGGGGAAAAAAATTAATTAAAAAAATTTTAGTCATACCAACACTGGAGACATCAGAAGCAGTTACTGAACCAACATGCTCATGCTTAATTGCTGAACCACTTTTACCAGGGACAAGTTTCAAGCCAACCAAAGCCGTCAATCCAATCACGACACCAGCACACATAATCTTCACACTTGTATCTTTGATTTTTTCAGTAATCAATTCTTGTTCATGAATTTCTTCATTGAAATTTTTACCAGATAAATCAACAAAAGTCGACGTATTATGATCAAACTCTGCTTTGTAGTCCTGATTTTCGTAGCCGTTTACTCCAACATCTTCTTGCCGTGTTATGCGCTCTTCTATAGAGCTGGGAGGAAAAACCTTTTTTAGTGCCTCTACCACACTAGTAGTTACATTGTCAATCACCGCAGTAGCCTCAGTTCCAATCCTTACAATGGCGGCTGCTGCAGCTAATGGGGAGCTACTCCCTCCCTCCAACCGTTCTAGGTACCTGAGAACTGTAGGATCATCGTAATAATCCCCAAGTTTAAATTGAACACCTCTGGTCTCTCTAAATCTGGGGAAAACAACCTCCATCAGCCAAGTCTCCAACAACTTACAAAGGCCTGGAAGCGTATCATTATCCTCAGACTCTTTTGAATTCTCTAAAATGAATTCCACCATTGATGGATCTCTGTAGGGTGAGTTTTCATTGTCCAGGCCTAACCATGTTCGACACTGATCAAGATCCCCAACTAAAAGTGAGCAGAGACCCCTCTCCAGTGCAAAATCCTTTTCACGGTTTTCATTAGTAGCATAAAAGGAGACAGGATCTGTTAGTGCCACCATTTTAGTCTGCTGAAGTTGTTGAAAAAGGTTGTCAGCATCTTGAATGAGATGAGGCTTCTTGCCAATGAATGCCTGCGCTACAAGGGCAAGAGCTACTCCATAGGCTTCAAAGCTTTCAGCTGGGATATTTCTAGGTGTGGCCGTGAAAAGATCAACCTGTCAGACAAAACAGTTGGTCAACTTTTTGGCTAGAGTCAAGAAGAGGAAGACAGGAATTCATGTTCGGCAGAAATTCTACAGAATCTTTTTCCTCTTTTTGGTTTTTTCCTCCCCTTTTCTTTCCTTTGGGGCGAGGAGGGCGCTGTGAGTGTGTACAGAAGGATGGAATAAAGTCTATTCAAATCCTCTTCCAGATCCCAAGTCACCCTTCTCAGATATTCCACAATTTCGACATAAACAAATTTGCATATCCTTTAAAAAAAAAAAAAAAAAAGGGTCTCTCAGATAAAGCTGTCCAAGCCGGGCAGGATCAACTGGTCTACTGATGCGCATAACAGGGTAACCAGGGAAGGGCCAACATCTAGACCGATAAAAGCAAAAAGTGATCATGGCAGTTAGACAACTGATGTGCAGTGATAGACTAAGTTCCTCCAGACATGTGCTAGTTAACTTAGGTCTTCAATTAAGATGAATTTCCGCTCCCACTAGATTGAAATCAGTAAGCTCAGAGACATATAGGGGCTTAGGAGAGTTCCAAAACTATTTTAACCTTAGCTATCCTTTATCTTCCTGACTTCCCTTGTTTAACCCAATAATAATCAACAGTTTGGATTGGTCAACCCCTAGGCAAGCTGAATTTCACACGGCTCATAGTTTAAAGAGTAAGCAAATCATCCTTCCCGGGACTTCCCCTCCATCCTTCCAGTAAAAATTATATGAAACACCGCAATATGCCTTGGTGCCAGTGTGCCACTCACAAGGCTCCCACCTAGGACGAGGCAAGTCAGATATATACAGCCAACAGGAACTACAGAGGCACTACCACACACACACACACACATAAAAGAGGGGATGATCCCCTCTCATTCCATTTTCCCTTCCTTGACACTCATAATAAATAAAAGCATTAATAACTAGAAACAATGGAGTGAAATGGTCGAAAACATAAAGCAAAAACTAGCCCAATGCTGAACTGACCTGCTCAACTGCTGTCATACGTAGAAAGGCTTCATTCATGAAATCCTCCCGAGTAAAACCTCCTGCAATAGCTACAGCACCACCTCCCCCAACAGACCACAATATATTACGCACACCATGAAGGCCTTCATCTCTTTTCTTCCGATATTCATCGCTAAGAGGCAAAGCCAAAAGCTCCAAAACATAACGAGGATTAAGCTCCTCCAATGTCTCATCAATCTGTGCTTGCAAATCTGGTGCCAGACTGCTAGAACCTTCTTCCTACGCAAACAGGAGTACCTCAAAATTATGACAACAATTTGAGACTACCCTCGGAATTAGCAAATCTGAGAGAAGTTTCGCCGTAGCACTTTATTATTCTCAACATTACATCCACTAGTAGATTAAAGAAAATAATTAATTAAGGAAAGAAAAAGAACCAAGTTTTTCCACTAGTTGTCACCTGAAGCAGTCCCATCATGAAGCAGTTCCATCATGTATTTATAGATTTACTACCACATATTTACAAATCACCGTATCAGGAAACACCATTTCGCTTTCACTTAGTTTAACGTAAACTACATGTTCTCACTATACAATGATTACACCCAATCTAGTGCTGCTTTACCTAGCACATAGACTACCAGTGCCAAAATTGACCAAGTTTCTGTTGGTTATGAAATGGAATTGACCAAGCCATGCAAAATTTTCCACCAACATACTTCCATCCCACGTTTTCATGTATATGTGGATGTTGTGAAAGAATAAACCAGTAAAACCGAGACCATCACAATGAAATGAATCTCTTTTAAGTTTCCAGTTTTGCATATGACTAAACTTTCTAAAGTGACAAAGCAACCCAACAATATGTTATTCGGACGATTTATTTCAATCTCAAGCAACCATTTCAGATTGTCAACACTTCAGCATGGGCATCAATGTACCCTTCATTTCAGACTTAAGAAAATTGATTACAATGCCCAAGTCGCAGACAGAATAGGAACTTAGTAAGTCATAGCATATAAAACTATTTTTCAATCGAACATTACTTTAAAGAAAAAAATTATTCCTGAGACTCGCACCTGCAAGAGCTTCAAAGCTCTTTCCAACGCCTCGCAGCCATAGACATAATCAGGAGGGTTCAATGCCATCGCATCCCTCGATAAATCAACAAAAGCTAGAGCCATCGCCAAGACAATGTCATGCTTGAACGACTTGGGCAGTCTCTCTCTCAACAAAGCATCCCCAATCCTAAGAACTAGTTCAGCCTCCCCAGCCTCTTGTAACACACACAATGCTCCAGGAACCTACAGCATCGAAAACTATCAGTTGAAGTATTCAAATAAATATGATATGTAACATCTGTTGATACAATGTGCTCTGCTTTATGCATCCAATGACAGAAAATTTTGTTATACACATGCCGACAAATATCTAGATGTTTGAAATCAGTAAATATCCAAGTGCCGCTAATTAAAACTATTGAGCTATTCAAATTCAAGCAAAAGTAAATACTCAGCTGATTATTCCAAAAAATATTCCCACATTTTTGCGACCTTAACATGCTAATAGATATTGATACATTTAGATTGCTGAAATATAGCTTGCCACTCTCTACTTTCATCTGTACACTACGTTTCCCACATCAAACATATGAAGATTCTGTACATCTAAGCCTCACAAAACCGTTAAGTCCCAATTGCTCACCTTATCCCAAAATTCATATCTCATTGTGAAACTAGTTTGCGAAATTGGTATTCAGTTGGAATTTTTTTTTTTTTTTTTTGGGGTATGACCCAGGATGTCCGAGGCAGCTTGCGCGCACCTCGACTAAATCCCTGGGACCCTGAAGTTAACGACATGGAAAACCTCCTGTGGCCCTGATGGGGAATCGAACTTGTGACCACTGGGATAGTTGGAAATTTACCTTGTCGAAAGGGACTTCAAAAAGGGTTGTTTCTTCAAAAGCCTCAGAGAGACCCAAATTATAGTCTCTCCTTGAATCAGGGTGAGAAAGAACATCACAAGCAGCTTGGAGAATCTGCCTTCTGGCAATGAGGGCATCTTGACTATACCCATATTGGGGCGGCTTTGAAACCCTACTTTCGTACGCCCTCCTTATCCCATCTCCCAAAAAATGTGTCTCAGCACCCAAAACCTACACACAACCACAATTACAACCCTTAGAAGTTGAGCAATCAATCGATCTCAACAATGGCGGCTAAAACTTCACTAGCATTACCTGATAGAAATTAAGGGGAATCGAAATGTGGCGGTCAGGAGGAGCAAGAGAGGGGGGAAGAGAAGTGAGGGTGGTGGTGCTGGCCGTAGTGTCAGCGGCGGAGGTGGGGAGGAATTGGAAGTCAGAGAGGAGGCGGTCGGCCCACTTGCTGCCGGAGACTGAGGTGGAGGCGCCGGAGTTGGTGGCGGCAGCGGCGGAGAAGCGGTGTTGGTGATGGTGGAGGAAGTCTTTCTTGGCGGAAGAGAGTGGCGGGGGTTTTGGAGAGCAGAGGCTTAAGCCGCGCAATTGGTAGAGGGCTTCCATCCGGGCTTTTAGAGAGAGAGAGAGAGGGATGGGAGAGTGCTGGTAAGGAGTGTGCTGTTGGGGAATGAAATGAAGGGTTGATGAGTTATGTTTTTTTATAGAAGGGTCCACCGTCTGTCTATGTGTTGAGTTTATGGAAGAGCTAAGAAAAGCTGACTTTGAAGGAGTTTAGTTGGATCTACAAGTGATCTGAGCTGTTGAAAGTTTAGCCATACCTGAAAAACGAAAGCGCGGATGCCTTGCTTGACTGCTACCCACGAAACGGTGGCTACTAGAGTCACCAGAATGCCACGCTCCAAAACCCGAGCCTCTGGGGAAGGTTAGGCTGTGAGAGGGAGAAGGCCAGAGAGAATTTGGGAGGCGCTTTTCTTATGAATTACTTACTGTGTTGTTGTCACTTTGATTCACATACACACACCCTTTTATAACCACAACATTCTGAAACTGAATCAAGATTTAATAGCCAGATTAATACGCAATCAATCCTCTATGTAACCGCCAAATTAAATGGGTATTTATGGCCATTAAGCTTGTGTGACCGTTACCGGTCAACAACTTCCCCTCGGTCACACAGACCTCAAATCTCATATCTCTCTACCAACATATTCCCTCACGCTTCATACTAGGAATGGAGCGTGCGACCAAAACTGAACACATTAGTATTATATCTAATCACCATCTAAATGACATAACACTTCCAAGAAAAAATCAATACCCCGAATCATTCAAGGACATCACCAATGGCATACACTGTCCCTTTATGCCTGATATATCAATTGATTATATACTAAATATAATCGCCCGGGCTTGATATGGTGATGGGAAATGATTCTTCCTTAGACAATTAGAATAGTCCATCTTAGCATAACTGCTTTCCTAATGTGCTCCGCTGGACTGCATATATCTTGGCCCTTGGATAACACATTAAGGTAGTAACATCATACTTAGACTTCATATTATAACTCTAAGTCCAAGGGTATTGCCAATGAGGGTCACACGGTGATAAGGTTAGGAAACTCACTTGTCACCCATCAAATAGGTCGACAACTAGCACACACAGTATGAGGGTGTGTCATGGCATATGTAACACCCGGAATTTTATCCCCTTTGTTAATCCGATTTCGCTATTATATCATTCTAAAATCGTATTTGGTTATTTCGATAAATTGAAATAATATTGATGTAGCTTGTTATATTAATAGTTACGGTTTAAGATCTGGAGATCGGGAAATTGGATTCATGATACAGCGGGTTCGTGTTTTATCAGTGGAAAAAAAATAAAATAAAATAAAGGCAAAAGGGGCAAAAGCCCCTTCATTCATTTTGGACAAGAGGAGAATCGCGAAGGGAGGGGTTTCCCCTGACCCTGCCACACACGCACACACCAGAGAAAGAGGGAGAGGGAGGGGGGACGAGCGCCAGCAGGCTGCCGGCGAGGGGCGGCCGACCACCCCGGTCGACCCCTGAATCAGGCCAGTAAGGGAGAGACAGACGGTGGGAGAAGGAGGTCGGTGGGTGGCGTTGGGACCCGATCCGCGCGACCGCCACCAGCAAGGCCTCTGCACGGCGTTCGGCGAGCAGAGGCGGCTGAGGACGACAGAGGCAGTGGCAGAGCAGAGGAGGGACCGAACCCACACCGAGCCAACCCACACCAAGCCCTAAAACGGATCCTTTAGCTGGGATTCGAGGTGGGTTTCCTCTTCCTCCTATTTATCTTTAAATTCGATGCAAGTTTATCGATTATAGTTTATTCGGGTTGAATTGGGGCTGATAATTTATGCCTAGTGTACATATTGAGCGCATTGAACAAGTTATCTATTATATATATCGTATATCGATTATGTGAAATGCATTCGATTGTATATATACAGTTATCGAATTATAATCGGTTATATGAGAATTATTTGATTTTACAACGACCCATTGATTTAGTAATTTAACTGTGTTTAGCGTCGATTCGAATCAATGAATGTAAATCATGCTTGGTATGTTAATTCGAAGTTAGGTTAACGTGTTCGGCATCGATTCAAGTTAATTAGTTCATGCATGAAAAAGAATTAAAAACGAAGTTAGTTTAACGTGTTTAACATCGATTCAAGTTATTTAAAAGATTTAAAGCGAGGTCCTTTTTAACGTGTATCGCTTCCATTCGAGTTAACTAACCAATGCATGGAAATGAGCTAATTTCGAGGTTAATGAAATGTCTTTAGCTTCGAATCAAGTAGGTTAGCTAATGCATGTTAAAGGAATTCATTTCGAAGTTATATAAACGTGTTTAGGTTCGATTCGAGTTAAACTAGCTAATGCATGTACACGAATGAAATGCGAAGCTATTAAAAGATGTTTAGTTTTCATTCGAACGTCTTTTTAGTATATTCATGCTTAGGAAAGTTACTTCGAAATACATTGTATATGTTTCGAATCAAATTATGTTTGATTTACTGAATAAAGTGTTATCGTTTATGGACACATGTGGCTATATGTACGCATGTTGTAACACACTGCTGAATGGTGCTGTTTGCTCAGGTAAGGGCAGTTCAGTGACCAGATATAGTCTATTGATCATATGAAGTTTAGCAATTATATATACGCTTATCGATTATATAAAAATTATCAATCATAGCACGTTATTGATTATCAATCATTGTCGTTAGCAAATACAGAAGGTTCTTTGAGTATATCAAGCCTATTGAATTATATGTGGTTTATTGATTCTCTAAAACCTACTGATTTATACGTAGATATAATTATGAATGTTTATATGTAATTCAGACATTTTATAGTATTTACATGTTTTAACGTTATTTATGATTTAAATGCATAGGAATGTTTATAATTCAAATAGAGGAAATTGTGAAGTAAACTGAACAGAAGCTTATTGAATCTATATATATATAGTTTATATTGACTAGTTAGAAACGATGAGGGTATGAATGTCAATGATGAAGTAAATGATTGAAGCCTGGAATCGTAGAGATTGCGAAGTGAGTGTGGGAATTGCTTTATCTATTGAAATAACGTGCTATGTGAGCCTCCCACTTGAGTTTCATTGTCCTACCAGCAGACAGACACCAAAAGCTCAGTGTTTTCATAGTTCTGCCAAATGGGCAGGCACCAAAAGCGCAATGTTTTCATAACTCTGCCAAAAGGCAGGCACCAAAAGCTCAATGTTTTCATAGCTCTGCCAAATGGGCAGGCACCAAAAGCGCAATGTTTTCATAGCTCTGCCAAAAGGCAGGCGCCAAAAGCTCAATGTTTTCGTAGCTCTGCCAAATGGACAGGCACCAAAAGCGCAATGTTTTCATAGCTCTGCCAATAGGCAGGCACCAAAAGCTCAATGATTTCATAGCTCTGCCATTAAGCAGAAGCTTCAAAACTCAATGTTTCCTAGTTCTTCTAGTAGACAGGAGACTCAAGTCCATTGGGTTATACCTCTAACAATAGATAGAAAGTTTACCGTCCACATATCCTATAACTCTGCCAATAGGCAGTAGAATCAAAACCATACGTTGCAAAATCTCGTCAATTAGCAGCGACCTAAGGGCAAAGGAAACTCTCAGATCTTATGAAGGTTTATAAAATATATCACTTTTAAGAAACACGAATGTGAAGTTCAAATGTTGTTGTGCTACCTGATTAGTAAATAGTTTCCATGTTTTCTCACATACACCGATTCGTGCATTTGACCGGCTACTGAATAGTATAGTAAAGTCTTTAGTGTAGAGGTTGTCTCGCATTGAATATGTTGGTTACTCTAATGTAATTGCTAAGCTCATAACGTCTATTGCCTGACAGCATCTTCAATGAAGTTTAATGATTGTATACGGCATAAATTATATGAACTGGAATAAGCTGTAATGTGCTGAGCATTACGTATTAAGTTTTAGCTATTGCTGAGTAACATACCAGGTTTGCACAACAGAAATCCCAGCAAGTGGAGCTTATGGGTTAAACCCCTTTCTTTTCATTGAGTTTATGAGTTCACATGAGTTTCTTTTGGTAAGTTCATTGGGCACAGCTATTATGGGGAGAACTCTTTAAAACGGAGAACCTACGAACGACGGTTGTAAGTTATGGTTGTCTTGATAATATTTGCTAGGGGGGTTATCCATTGCGCGTTTATCGCTCACTTCCATCTGTTATTGTGTCCTTAGGTTTCTGAATTAGCCGGTAAATGTTCGGCCCAAGTAAGCCGAAATGGAGTTATTGCTGTCCTAGGAATAAAGCGACGTGTCTGCATGTGAGCTGCGAAATGTAGTATAATATAACCGTTCATTTCTATGTAATTTAAGTCCTCGTGTGCATGTGTTGCATATCATGTCGAGTCGCTCAGTATGGTTATTTATAATTGGAATGTAACCCCAATACCCCGGACGTGTGGTCCATAGAGTTGTATCATCATATTAGTATTGAACTGCGCTGGTTAATATGCTCCGAGCGGGTGGCCCGTAGAGCCGTGAACTCCGGCGGGTAGCCGTTGAGTTGATTTTATTATTGCATTTAATTGCAGGGAATTCAATGTAAGGCTTAAGCCTGGGAAACGGTCAGTTTTCAGGGAAAACTCTGTCCGTTTCGTCCCAAGATTTAAAGACAAATGCTAACACTCCTGGCCTTAGGGTTGGGGGCGTTACAGCTGGTATCAGAGCGGGGGTCCTGTGACCATAGGTCGCGACCTATGCCATGTATTGCATATAGCTGTTTAAGAATGCTACATGATGAGGTGCTATTTGATGTGCCTTTATGTACAAATGTGCTTTGGTATGGTCGTCATTGTGTCTAGCTAGTACACGACTTATTCTTTCACGTGCAGAGCTTATTCAATGATTTATTCTTTCAAGTGCGCAGCTTATTCAATGGTATAGTTAAACTTTGTTGTTACGTCTACAGATGTGCGGTTGTGTAGCGATGATATTCGGGTCTCGTTCTATGGGCATAAGTCGCTAGGCGTGACTAAAGGTATTAGATTGGGTCAGTTGTAAGTGAATAATGATTACTCCCCTGACTGGAAGCTCTTTGGGACAAGATCCTATAATGTGGCGTACATGTCAGCATCTTCTTCAATATTGTGACGTACGCGTCACTGTGAATGCTAACGTCATGTGGACATGGCCGTGACTTGGATTGTTACGTCCATGTGGATATTTGGCTCAGCGTCATGGTCGTTGTGGGCTTAATAGTGCACCGGCCATATCCATCCTGACACACCTAGAAGGGAGATAAAACAGAGAATCTGATGGACTTTGGGATTGTTATGCTACATGTATCCCCTCGCTGCTATCCCAAAGATTTATGCCTTTGCAACATTGTTTATGCACCAACACCAAGTACAGAAGCTAGCATGACTCATAGCAAAGGGTAGAACCATTTCATCCGTACTAAGAGTGCCTTTACCTTATGTAACCAACGCACTGCAAAGCTTCGACCTATGTTTATAAGACCGTTGATGTCATTATCTTTATTCTAGATGGGTTGTTTAATGGTCGGACAAACCCCAAGACATACTTGGGAGCTTTGCACAAGAGGATTGTAATTAAGTATACTCGTATAGATGCCCTTTTGTGCGGCATTATTACTAGGAACTCAAGGTTATGCATAGTGTACCAAGCGTATGCGCCTGTGTGGGTGGCTTAACATAGACTCTTGAATTTCGAGGACGAAATTCTTTTAAGGGGGGAAGGTTGTAACACTCGGAATTTTATCCCCTTTGTTAATCCGATTTTGCTATTATATCGTTCTAAAATCGTATTTGGTTATTTCGATAAATTGAAATAATATTGATGTAGCTTGTTATATTAATGGTTACGGTTTAAGATCTGGAGGTCGGGAAATTGGATTCATAATACAGCGAGTTTGTGTTTTATCAGTGGAAAAAAAATAAAATAAAATAAAGGCAAAAGGGGCAAAAGCCCCTTCATTCATTTTGGACCAGAGGAGAATCGCGAAGGGGGGGGTTTCCCCTGACCCTGCCACACACGCACACACCAGAGAAAGAGGGAGAGGGAGGGGGGATGAGCGCCGGCAGGCTGCCGACGAGGGGCGGCCGACCCCGGTGACGACCACCTCGGTCGACCCCCAAATCAGGCCAGTAAGGGAGAGACAGACGGTGGGAGAAGGAGGTCGGTGGGTGGCGTTGGGGACCCCGATCCGCGCGACCGCCACCGGCAAGGCCTCTGCACGGCGTCCGGCGAGCAGAGGCGGCTGAGGACGACAGAGGCAGTGGCAGAGCAGAGGAGGGACCGAACCCACACCGAGCCAACCCACATCGAGCCCTAAAACGGATCCTTTAGCTGGGATTCGAGGTGGGTTTCCTCTTCCTCCTAGTTATCTTTAAATTCGATGCAAGTTTATCGATTATAGTTTATTCGGGTTGAATTGGGACTGATAATTTATGCCTGGTATACATATTGAGCGCATTGAACAAGTTATCCATTATATATATCGTATATCGATTATGTGAAATGCATTTGATTGTATATATATAGTTATCGAATTATAATCGGTTATATGAGAATTATTTGATTTTACAACGACTCATTGATTTAGTAATTTAACTGTGTTTAGCGTCGATTCGAATCAATGAATGTAAATCATGCTTGGTATGTTAATTCGAAGTTAGGTTAACATGTTCAGCATCGATTCAAGTTAATTAGTTCATGCAGAAAAAGAATTAAAAACGAAGTTAGTTTAACGTGTTTAGCATCGATTCAAGTTATTTAAAGGATTAAAAGCGAGGTCCTTTTTAACGTGTATCGCTTCCATTCGAGTTAATTAACCAATGCATGGAAATGAGCTAATTTCGAGGTTAATGAAATGTCTTTAGCTTCAAATCAAGTAGATTAGCTAATGCATGTTAAAGGAATTCATTTCGAAGTTATATAAACGTGTTTAGGTTCGATTCGAGTTAAACTAGCTAATGTAGGTACACGAATGAAATGCGAAGCTATTAAAAGATGTTTAGTTTTCATTCGAACCTCTTTTTAATACATTCATGCTTAGGAAAGTTACTTCGAAATGCATTGTATATGTTTCGAATCAAATTATGTTTGATTTACTGAATAAAGTGTTGTCGTTTATGGACACATGTGGCTATATGTACGCTTGTTGTAACGCACCGCTGAATGGTGCTGTTTGCTCAGGTAAGGGCAGTTCAGTGACCAGTATAGTCTATTGATCATATGAAGTTTAGCAATTATGTATACGCTTATCGATTATATAAAAATTATCAATCATAGCATGTTATTGATTATCAATCATTGTCGTTAGCAAATACAGAAGGTTCATTGAATATATCAAGCCTATTGAATTATATGTGGTTTATTAATTCTCTAAAACCTATTGATTTATACGTAGATATAATTATGAATGTTTATATGTAATTCAGACGTTTTATAGTAATTACATGTTTTAACGTTATTTATGATTTAAATGCATAGGAATGTTTATAATTCAAATAGAGGAAATTGTGAAGTAAACTGAACAGAAGCTTATTGAATCTATATATATATGGTTTATATTGACTAGTTAGAAACGATGAGGGTATGAATGTCAATGATGAATTAAATGATTGAAGCCTGGAATCGTAGAGATTGCGAAGTGAGTGTGGGAATTGCTTTATCTATTGAAATAACGTGCTATGTGAGCCTCCCACTTGAGTTTTATTGTCCTACCAGCAGACAGGCACCAAAAGCTCAGTGTTTTCATAGCTCTGCCAACTGGGCAGGCGCCAAAAGTGCAATGTTTTCATAGCTCTGCCAAAAAGCAGGCACCAAAAGCTCAATGTTTTCATAGCTCTACTAAATGGGCAGGCACCAAAAGCGCAATGTTTTCATAGCTCTGCCAAAAGGCAGGCACCAAAAGCGCAATGTTTTCATAGCTCTGCCAAAAGGCAGGCACCAAAAGCTCAATGTTTTCACAGCTCTGCCAAATGGGCAGGCACTAAAAGCGCATTATTTTTATAACTCTGCCAATAGGCAGGCACCAAAAGCTCAATGATTTCATAGCTCTGCCATTAAGCAGAAGCTTCAAAACTCAATGTTTCCTAGTTCTGCTGGTAGACAGGAGACTCAAGTCCATCGGGTTATACCTCTAACAATAGATAGAAAGTTTACTGTCCACATATCCTATAACTCTGCCAATAGGCAGTAGAATCAAAACCATACGTTGCAAAATCTCATCAATTAGTAGCGACCCAAGGGCAAAGGAAACTCTCATATCCTATGAAGGTTTATAAAATGTATCACTTTTAAGAAACACGAATGTGAAGTTCAAAGGTTGTTGTGCTACCTGATTAGTAAATAGTTTCCATGTTTTCTCACATACACCTATTCGTGCACTTGACCGGCTACTGAATAGTATAGTAAAGTCTTCAGTGTAGAGGTTGTCTCGCATTGAACATGTTGGTTGCTCTAATGTAATTGCTAAGCTCATAACGTCTATTGCCTGACAGCATCTTCAATGAAGTTTAATGATTGTATACGGCATAAAGTATATGAACTGGAATAAGCTGTAATGTGCTGAGCATTACGTATTAAGTTTTAGCTATTGTTGAGTAACATACCAGGTTTGCACAACAGAAATCCCAGCAAGTGGAGCTTATGGGTTAAACCCCTTTCTTTTCATTGAGTTTATGAGTTCACATGAGTTTCTTTTGGTAAGTTCATTGGGCACAGCTATTCTGGGGAAAACTCTTTAAAACGGAGAACCTACGAATGACGGTTTTAAGTTATAGTTGTCTTGATAATATTTGCTAGGGGGGTTATCCGTTGCGCGTTTATCGCTCACTTCCATCTGTTATTGTGTCCCCAGGTTTCTGAATTAGCCGGTAAATGTTCGGCCCAAGTAAGACGAAATGGAGTTATTACTGTCCTAGGAATAAAGCGACGTGCCTGCATGTGAGCTGCGAAATGTAGTATAATATAACCGTTCATTTCTATGTAATTTAAGTCCTCGTGTGCATGTGTTGCATATCATGTCGAGTCGCTCAGTATGGTTATTTATAATTGGAATGTAACCCTAATACCCCGGACGTGCGGTCCATGGAGTTGTACCATCATATTAGTATTGAACTGCGCTGGTTAATATGCTCCGGGCGGGTGGCCCGTAGAGCCGTGAA
The DNA here is from genome assembly GCA_029747015.1 of Carnegiea gigantea. Lineage (NCBI taxonomy): Eukaryota > Viridiplantae > Streptophyta > Magnoliopsida > Caryophyllales > Cactaceae > Carnegiea > Carnegiea gigantea. Next base: position 1,087,936 of record JAKOGI010000057.1, on the reverse strand, counting down.
CTCCGGCGGGTAGCCGTAGAGTTGATTTTATTATTGCATTTAATTGCAGGGAATTCAATGTAAGGCTCAAGCCTGGGGAACGGTCAGTTTTCAGGGAAAACTCTGCCCGTTTCGTCCCAAGATTTAAAGACAAACGCTAACACTCCTGACCTTAGGGTTGGGGGTGTTACAGCATAGTCCCAACCAAGCTGGGCATGTCATTCTTCTATGTCATGCGAATCGTAAGTCTGGCTCTTACTTAAAAAAAAAAAAAAAAACCAACCTGAGTTACTAGATGCACACACACAACGTTAATCATAACACTCAAGATTCGGCTATAAGGCTTCAATATGAACACTCATTTCATATTCGACTCCCTCGAGTCTCATCTTAGTCTCACTAAGGGCGACTATATTCTTCCATTCATGCACTCCTGGTATGAGTAATCAATATTGCACACCTAGTGCCAATATGATTCAGTCTCATCCTGCCCGCTACTCAAGCGTCAGGGCGATTGCCTGTGTGACAAGGCTAATATGAAGTCTAGTGACATTACAATGTGCCTTACAATGTACTCATACATTTATAAATATCTAAAAAGAAACGTCATTCTTTATTTCATAAATAATCAATATAAGAGTACACATGTCCATCATACACTTAGATACATCCAAAAACTAAATCCTATGCAGACCTAAACTCATCACATGAGCTTTAAAAGCGTCTTTAGAAATAGGCTTAGTTAATGGATCAGCTATCATTCTACTTGTAGATATATACTTAATGGCAACTTCTTTCTCTTTTTGGTGTTTCGAACAAAATGATAACGCCTCTTAATGTGCTTGGTTTTTCTGTGAAACTTTGGATCTTTAGCAAACTGGATAGCAGTAGTATTGTCACATAACAATTCTACAGGATCATCAACTCCAAGAGTAAGATTGAGATCCTAGAGAAAATTCCTCAGCCGTATTGCTTCTTGAGTGGCGAGGCAACAAGCAACATACTCTGCTTCCATAGTGGAAAGTGCTATGCAGTCTTGTTTCTTACTGCACCAAGATATGGCTCCTCCACCTAGGGTGAACACATATCCTGAGGTAGATCTAGACTCATCTAGATCACCACCCCAATCAGCATCTGTATATCCTCTCAGCTTAAGATCCCCTCCTTGGTAGCAAAGCACAAGATCACTTATACCACGTAGGTACTGAAAAATTCTCTTGACGGCTTGCCAGTGAGCAGACCCTCGGTTGCTTTGGTAACGACTTACCAAGCCAACCGCATAGCAAATGTCTGGCCATGTACACAACATGGCATACATTAAACTGCCCACTGCACTTGCATAAGGAACGTTACTCATTCTCTCCTTCTCTTCGTCTATCTTAGGGCACTGATCGAGACTTAAGGTTAGACCCTTTTCAACTGGAGTGTCTACAGGTTTAGAATAATGCATTCGAAAGCGTTCCAAGATTTTATTAATGTATGCTTCTTGACTCAGACCAAGAAGCTTCTTGGAACGGTTTCGAGTTATTTCAACGCCTAGGACATACCTAACTTCACCCATGTCCTTCATCTCAAAGACGGAGGATAACCACTGCTTAGTAGTTTGGATCATCTCTATTGTTTCTAGCCAACAGTATGTCGTCAATATACAAAGTAAGAAACATAATCCCCTTTGTAGTTTTCTTGACATACACACAGTGATCTTCAGAGACCATGTTTAAGCCAAAAGAAATAATGGCTTTATGGAATCTGAAATGCCATGCTCTGGAAGACTGCTTGAGATCATAAATGGACCTTTTAAGACGATAAACTTTGTCCTCTTGACCTTTTGATACAAAACCAATAGGTTGATCCATGTAGATCTCTTCTTCAAGGTTTCCATTAAGGAATGCAATCTTTACGTCCATCTAGAATAACTCTAAATCCAGATGGGCAACCAAGGCTACAAGCAGGCGAACAGAGACAATTCTCACCACAGGAGAAAATGTCTCTTCATAGTCTACCCCCTCAATTTGGGTAAACCCCTTCGCCACTAAACGGGCCTTGAACTTATCGATCGTTCCATCAGTCCAACGTTTTATTTTGAAAACCCACTTGTTTCCAATCGATTTACGTTGGGGAGGAAGATCAACATGTTCCCAAACCTTATTTCTCGCCATAGAGTCCATTTCATCCCTCATGGCTTCCATCCACTCTTTGTAGTTTGGTGAATTAATAGCCTCTTGGAAAGAGGTTGGCTCCTCAATCTCTAAAGGAGTGCACAAGAATATCTCCTCTTCGATTTGAAAATATCGTCGAGGGATTCTTCCACGTTCACTCCTCCGGAGTTGAGGACCAGTGCTGGTGTGTCCCACGGAGGAATTCCTCCCCCTATCTCTAAGAGGTATAGAAGCCTCAACGGGTGGAGAATCACTCCTATCATGCTGAACAACGGGACTAACCTCATGTTCATTAATAGGAGAATGAGGACGAACCTCATGATCAACTTGAATCTGAGGACGAACCTCAGCATGAGGTTGATCAGGTTGATCCTCTTGATTAACCAACAACTGTACATCTTGCCTACTATCCTCGGTGGTGCGGTGAGTACTAAAATCCTCCCCCCTCACCGAGAGATAGTGGGTCATCGAGCGGTAACTCATACAACGCTAGATCATTTTTGATTTCACCAATACTTGGGAGCACATCCTCAAGAAAATCCACATTACGTGAATCGACTTCCGTCATGCCACCATTAGGGTGTTCACTATACATAACGTATCCCTTAGAATGTTCAGGATAGTGTACGAACACCATTTTGGTGGCCCTTGGACCAAGTTTCCCATGTTTATGAGATGGGTTGTGTACATAACCAGCCGAACCCCATGGGCGTAAATGGTCTAAGGAGGGCTTTCTACCATGCCATAACTCATATGGAGTGATAGATACGCTCTTACTCGGCACACGGTTAAGGATGTAAGCTGCCCTAAGCAGCGCATCCCCCCAAAAACGAATTGGGAGATTGGCGTGTGCCATCATTGATCTGACCATGTCAAGTAATGTTCGATTGCTTCGCTCTGCCACACCATTTTGTTGTGGAGTGCCAAGGATCGTGAGTTGTCTGCGTATATCTTTTTCCTCACAAAATTCTTTAAACATATGCGAGAGGTATTCACGACCTCGATCAGTTCGAAGAGTCTTAACTCTCCGATCTAACTGAGTCTCAACCTTAGCTACAAAGCATTTGAACACATCGAATGCTTCCTAGTGATGTGATAATAGGTACACATACCCATATCTTGAATAATCATCTATGAAAGTGAGGAAATAGAAAGCCCCATGATGTGCTTTCACATTCATGGGTCCACAAATGTCAGAGTGAATCAGCTCTAGAGGGCTTGACGCCCTTGAAGCCTTACCAAAAGGCTTCGTGGTCGCCTTGCCAACTATACATGACTCACATCTAGGTAACTTAACCTTAGTGAGTTGGTCTAAGAGACCTTCTTTAGCTAGGCGACTCATCCTGTCTTGACCAATATGGCCAAGCCTAGCATGCCACTTAATCGATTCGAAATCGGAATCGAAATGAGAGACAAAAACTGAATGAGAATTATTATAAGATTCATCTAAATCAAGTACAAGAAAATCGTTCCTCAGTGTAGCGTGGCCAAACACATTGTCACAATACAAAATGTTCAAACCATCATGACAAGAAGAAAAACCAAAACCGGATTTCATTAAAGAAACTAAGGATAAAAGACAAGTCCGCACCCCAGGTGTGTAGAGAGCATCAAACAGGAGCAACTTATTTCCTCCTTTCAATGTGAGCTGGTACGTTTCAACACCTAGAACGTATTCTTCACTGCCGTTTCCTAGCACGACAGATTGTGAACCCACCGGATAGCAGTGAAAGTCCACGAAGCCAGCTTTGTCCCGAACTATATGTTTGCTTGCTCCCGTATCTACAATCCAATTAGGAAAGAATTTAGCAACTAATGCATGGGAACATACATATAATTCAGGAGAGTGAGTGGAGAAAGGTACCTTCTTCGGCTCAGGACAATCCCGAGCGTAGTGACCTTTCTTGCCATAGTTATAGCACTTCACACGTGCTATTTTTGTCTCTCCATTGCTTTTGGCCTTTTGTTTCTTAGCCACGCCAGCCTTTGGCCTACCTTTCTGAGGGGGGCGGGAACCTCTCTTGAACTGCCTACCTCTAGTGTTCTTGTTGCTTTTAGGCCTATTGCCTTTGGCGACAAGAGCCACGTTGGGAGTCCCGAACATTTTCAAGCGCTCCTCTTCCATTTCGAGGTGGCTTTGTATCTGACCAAAGATTTTCAAATGATCAGAATGAGTCAAGACCGTCTGGACCTGTTCCCAATATGGAGGTTCATCAGGGAGAGCCCGAATCACATTCAGGACTTGCTCCCCCTCAGAAATGTCTTTGCCTGCAGCCTTGAGATCACGAATTATGCCACTCATAATTCACAAATGCTCGACCATAGTTCAACTGGAATCCATTTTGTAGTTCATCCATTTCAATTGCAAGGTACGTAACCTTGTTTTGGATGTCTCTCCAAAACAGATTTTGAGTTGGTCCCACATATCCTTAGCTGCGGGATAAACTTCAAATTCGCCAATTAGATCGTCATGCATGCAATGCAACATTGTAAAGCGTGCTCTACGATTTTTCTTAGCCCAATCTTGGTAGGCTTGTAAGCTTTCTTCATACTGCACAGTAGTAGTATCAATAGGCTTACCATCTGTATCCTTGTCAGATGGTGGAAACTTGGCTACCGTCAAGTGTTCCAACAAGTCTTTTCCTTCTAGAAGATACTGAATCTTCCGTTTCCACATGTCATAGTTAGAATCATCTAACTTTTGACTAGTAGACAATTCAGTGATTATTGCGTTGTTAGCTGCCATATCTACAAGTATTAGAAGATGGACATTAGGCACATTACTCTAAACAATTAAATTATCATAAATTTCATCATTCATGTCATATGATCGAAAATTTCGCCAAGCTCATAATCATCTCATACAATCATGAATTAGAAATTTAAATAATTTAATCACAAAATTTTCCATAAGAGCTCAATCATATAGACGTTATAAAACCGTTAAGCAAATTAACGTTTACACAAATATCACACAGATATTATACCATGTCAAGATAATTCATATCGGTAATAATGACTTGCATATAAAACAAATTCATATATCATTATTAACCAACTCATATATTGTTTGAAATATAAAACAAATTTATATTTCATTTAGACATATGATTAATATTAAACGCATTATTAGTTGAAATATAAAACTAATTTACATTTCCATTGGCTTAAATATTAAACATATTAATATAATACCAATTTCATATATTCAAAACTAATTTGAACTATATGAGCATGAACCACAAAAATGCTATAACCCACGGCTGATTTTCTCTCTTTCCAGACCCTCGGCTCTACCTCTCTCTCTCTGGTTCTTAAACTCTCTGCCTCTCTCCAGAACTCTCCAACCCACGACTCTCTCTTTCCAGAGAACTCACCTCTCTCTCTCTGGTTCTCTAATTCTCTGCCTCTCTCCGGGTTCTTCTGATTCTCGGAACATAGCCGAGACCACCATGGCCGGTTTTTGTTCTGGAACCTCGATGGTTTCATGGCAGCCATAGCCATCTTCTTCGACGCCGGACACCACCGCTGGCCACCACCACCACCACCCAGATGATGGTACAACCCCCCTTAGCCGCCTTCAAGAACACCATCCCTGGCTCAACCACCAACCAAAATAACCCAAAGTCTACGCCGGTGAGTAGATCGGGCGCCAAAATCTCGATTGACGCCATCCACTCGCCCAATGCGCCGGCACGTGACATACACGCACGGCCGCAACGAGTTTATTTAGTTGGATTTTGGCCGGAATTAGCAGATCAGGGGCCGGTTAAGGGTTTGGGAGGAAGAAAACCACCCAAAAGGGTTTTCGTAGGTGGCGCGTGACTTACACGCGCCACCCCTCCCACGATGTTGTTGATGGGTCAGGTAAGTTCCGTTCCGCCCCTTTTTTTTAAGGGTTTGTCTAGGCATGAGAGAGGGTCGTGAGGTTCTAGGTTTGGGTCTGGGAGGTCGGGAACAGATCCAGGATCAGGTCTTGTTTATTTCTTTAAGCAAATGAAAAAACAAGAGTTCCAAGCATGCTTCATGTACAAAACTGAAAAACTTGGATTTTTATGAGCATACAGTTCGTATATATCTTGACATGAAAGATTAGAACTGAAGGTATCATGTTCTGGCATAACCAAAATATAAACACACAGTTTGATTATTGATTATGGTCGAGACATATTCCTGTAGAGAGATTAGCATTTTGATACAATTTTCGAAGACAACCACAGTTATATGCTTATTTGAGGCATTCTGGATAATTTACACAGAATTAGTTTAATCTGAGCATAAATAACCGGTTATCAAATGTGGCTTTATTGCATGTGAGCATGAACAGATTAACAATTCATATAAACACATAGTGTTGCATATTCAGAATCATGCTCAATCATAAAGAATTATTTTCGGGGCTACCAACGAGCAACTGTGGCTCTAATACCACTGTTGAAAGTTTAGCCATACCTGAAAAACGGAAGCGCGGATGCCTGGATCTTATGCTTGCTTGACTGCTACCCACGAAATAGTGGCTACTAGAGTCACCAGAATGCCACCCTCCAAAACCCGAGCCTCTGGGGATGGTTAGGCTGCGAGAGGGAGAAGACCAGAGAGAATTTGGGAGGCTCTTCTCTTATGAATTACTTACTGTGTTGTTGTCACTTTGATCCACATACATACACCCTTTTATAACGACAACATCCTGAAACTGGATCAGGATTTAATAGCCAGATTAATACGCAATCAATCATCTATGTAACCGCCAAATTAAATGGGTGTTTATGGCCATTATGCTTGTGTTACCGTTACCGGTCAACATGAGCAAAATTTGAAGAAATATGATTCAATACGGTTTGAGGCTTTTCGGGAACAGAAATTATATAGGTGTTTAGTGAGTGATTCAACACTTAAATCTTAACTATAACAATCAAAGCATTTCAATTTCATCTCTAGGGATTGTTTTTGTTAACTTGTTATGAATGACTTGTTGCTGATCAGTAATATTCTTCGCTGATCGGTGCTAATAATTGTTCATCAGTGCTATCTGTGTTGAATATTAGGAAATCATACCCAGAAATATATGATTTGATGCAAATAAGTATTCATTAGTATTGCTCTGTGCAAATCTCTGCACACTCATGATACTATTCTTGTGTTTTTGTCATACCTTATGTTCATTAGTTTTCAATCTTTGTGTCAATGTCATATATATTTAAATACACATTTTTTGTAACCCCAGTGCTTGAAATGGTGTTAGCTCCAATCTTCTCAATATTTGAATTCAGTTTCAATTGGTTCATGTTAATGACAAAAAAAAAAAAAAAAGAATCTAATAGCCTTTGAGACCAATGAATTTGTAGAGAAAGGTAACGAGCTATACGCTTGAACCTATATTCGTGGTTCGACTTATTTCGATCCCTAACTTTCAAATGTTTAACCTAGATCTAATAGACAACCATAGATTTATTGATTTTTAAAATTTTTTATTTATTTTGTTCTGATTCTACGTAGTATTTCTTGCCCATTGGCATATGTTGACTAGAATTCTTTTTAGCTTGAGATGCATTATTATAGACAAGGGTGCATCCGAGCTGAGCTAGGCTCTAGTTAATTAATTAATTATAAAATAAGAACAGTGTTTAGACTATGGGCCCTGGAGTAGACTGCAATGTTTGGTAGATCCGAGTTAAAAATGACAAAAGAGCAACATTCTAATAATGTGTGCCTCTTAACTTCTGCAAAAGCCAGTAAACTACAATTACCTTTTCATCTTCCTTGAGAACATTGTTTCAATGCCATTACATACAGTGAGCATGTTTGTCAGAAAATTACCACCACCATGAATGCCACCCATGCCCTCAAAGTCATAGGGTGGCAGAGATCTCTATTTCGACCTGAGATCAATTTGTTCGGGTTTGTGCTTAGAGTTCTCTTGATTTATTTCCTTTGGTGTTAGAGTTGAGATTAATTCATTTCGAAAACTGTGGCATTTCAAAGAAAAAGAAAAGACCAAAAGACACAACATTTTCTAATGAACTTGATGACATAAGCTGGCTAACCAATTAATAAAAGGATAGCTCGGGACCAAGTAAAATGCTTTTTTGTGTAGTCATTGGAGTAAGTAGTGAGTTATGATCACTCAATAATCAAGGTTTTGAGAATTCCATTGAGGTTGAAGATAGATATGAATTTAACAATAAGAAATTGGGTTTTGGGATGAAAGTTTTGGAGTCCGATGTTTGAGGAAATCATTGTAGCTTAGATGGAAAGTTAGTACCCCGCGAATTTTATGTTGTTTTCTGATGTTTACATACCCGGACCTATAGATTCGGGTGTTGGCACTAAAAATTTGTTCGTGCCGTACTAAAATAAAATAAAATTAACCAATTGGACTAACCCTTTTAATTAACTTAATCAGACCCAAAAGATTCAAAAGTCAGGCCCGAAAGACTCACAAGTCAAGCCCAAGATGAAACCCAAATGACTTCCAAGTTCAGGCTCAGTCAAAATTCAAGTAAAAGCCCAAACTGAGGCTCAAGATGACTACTTAGTTAAGTCACGACCTAGAGTCCGAACGATGTCCAAGTCAAGGTGCGGTCAAAGTCAAAGTCAAATGTCAAAGTCAAAGGTCAAGACCTACCTTGACTCACAAGCCAAACGTTAAAACGACTCTCAAGTCAATGTTCGGTCAAAGCTCGAGGCGACTTTCAAGTCAATGCTTGGTCTAAACCCGGGATACTCCCAAGTCAAAATCAAAGTCAAAGTCAAAACAAATGAAAGTCAAAATAGTCTAGGATAAAGCCTGAATGAAAGACTCAAAACTCAGGTCAAAGCCCAAAGCCCAAGTCAAGGTATATTTTGACTTTCTAGGGGAAGGGGGAAGTTTTGCTATAAGTAAACCCCTACCCTAACCCCTACCCTCCTTGATTCAAAGGTTGGAAAATTCATCCTTAAAAGAGAAAGAATCAGAGGATTTTGTATTTATAGAGATTCTACCCATTTAAATCAAATCAATCTACAAAAATTCAATCTTTGTAATTTGTGATTACAAATTTGGCATGCTCGGTGGGACATCTCTACTTCTCATCTCTTTCTCCTAAAAGATTAAGACTTTCAAGTCACAAGAACATCTTCTTCAACAAAGACATGGCTATAAAGAACATTACCGTGCAAGCTTCGAAGAAGAAGAGTACAGGATCTCTTCCGCGTATATCTTGCGGAGCGAGCGTCACTTCTAGTAAGTGCGCGCACACAATGAAGACCAGAAGTATAGCGAAAGTTGCTACGCCGACCGCTCCTGGGCAAACTGCACTGCCCCCATCCAAACTCCTAGACTTGAAGATGCAGCAAAAGGTGTCCTCTTGGATGGATGAAATTCAAAACGTCCAACTTCAATCTCCAGTCTACAAAGTTGAAGACTACTACAGCAGTAACTCTTCTTCGCCCTCACCAAAGGGGACGCACATGTCAAAAACTAAAGTTGAGTCATCCAAAACTATTGTCATGCCAGCCATGATGACAAGTACAACTACTCTGGAAGAGGAGATGGCTAACATGAAAGCCATCTTAAAAAAATATACCAGGGACAACGAAGAAAAGGAAGCACGTATTAAGCTTCAAGAAGAAAAGATTGCTAAGCTGACCAGGAAATTAGAAAAACGGCCAACTCAATCTTCCACAAAAGACTCAGAAAGTAAGGACTCAGAAAAAATATATATCCACATTGAAGCCTCTGACAGCAAGAAGCAATCAAAGAAATGAGCTACCTCTAAACATGTCAAGTCCTCTGGATCAATGACCATTGAACAAATCCAAGATTTGATCGCAAATGCTATTAAGACACAGCTAGGTGGGGTAGCGCAGAGCTCTCCTATACTCCAAGCCTTACACTAAGAGGGCTGATGCTCTTCGCATGCCCCACGGTTACCAACCCCCCAAGTTCCAAAAATTCGATGGGAAAGGCAATCTAAAACAGCATGTCACACATTTCATTGAGACGTGCAACAATGTTGAGACTGACAGTGACCTTATGATGAAACAGTTCGTCAGAACATTGAAAGGTATTTCCTTTGACTGGTATACCAACTTAGAACCTGAGCCTATTGACAGTTGGGAACAAATGGAGTAAGAGTTCCTCAACAAGTTCTGTAGCACTCAGCGCGTTGTTAGCATAGCTGAGCTGACAAATACAAAACAGTGGAAGGACGAGCTAGTTCTTGACTATATCAACCGCCGGCGTGCACTTAGCCTCGAGTGCAAGGATCGGTTATCTGAAGTGTCCACTGTCAAAATATGCACCTAATGCATGCATTGGGACTTGCTGTACATCCTACAAATGGGCAAACCTAGAACTTTTCAAGAATTGGCGACCAAGGCGCATGACATGGAGGTGACGATAGGTAGTCATCGCGCCAACTCCTTCTATTCTACTGAATCAAAGAGGGACAAGGTTTAACTCGAGAAGAATGTTAATTTTTCTAAGGGCATGACCAAAGAAGCAATGTCCACCTCTACAAGTCAACCAATTCGGATTATAGAAAAGCCAAAACTAGGGGGGAAGAAGAGCTCGTCGTTCAAAGTTGCGACAAATAACCGTTCCACACTAAAAGAACTTCAGGAAAAGAAGTATCTATTCCCTGACTCGGATTTGTCAGACATGCTAAATGACTTACTCGAGAAGGTGGTCATCGAATTGCCCGAACCAAAGCGCCCAGGAGAAATTGGGAAGACCGCTGACCCTAAATACTATCAGTATCATAGAATCATTAGTCACCCTCTTGGAAAGTACGTTACACTCAAGGAGCGCATCATGCGACTGGCTAAGGAAGAAAAAATCATTTTAGATTTGGATGAAACTGCAGAAGTTGGCCACGTCACAGTGCAAGAGGCTGATGAGTTAGATTCTAAAATGGATCATTCTGAAGTGCTAAAGGGCTCAGGAGAATGCTTCACAAAAAGCTTCTTTGATAGTGTGACTGTCTACACAATCTCATATTTCGAAATTGACAATGACGAAACAAATAAAGAGCTGAATGTCCCTCCGAAAGAAAGTGGTGATGGCAGCATCAAGCCACAACAAGTACGGAAAGAAGAGAATGAGAGAACAATTTCAGTCTCGTCCGTCAAGCAAGTAAATGTAGTAGGAAATCCAGCAACACCCGTCCTTAGGTACACTCCTAAGTCCCGTCGCAAGAATGGAGAATCTCCATTTGCTGAATGTACAAATCCTAAAAGTGCAACCAAGGTTAAACGCAAGTTCAGTGAAGCAAGCTGGTGCGTTCTGAAAGAAAAGGGTGTGCTTCTAGTTAATAGAGCGAACCCAAGCAAAATGACCAATTATTCTCTCCCTGGTTTTGTTGCCTCTTCTAAAGGCTCGCTCTAAGAAGAAAGTGAGCTGTCAAATATGCGCATCAGTGATGGTTTTGATCCTAATTAATGTGCACAAGTTAATGGAGAGGTCCAGCTATGATCTCAGCCAGTCAATATCTTTGCGGCATGTGATCGAAGCTAAGCCCTACGGACTTAACAACACACAAAGGGCCATACAAAGTTAAGGGTGCAACGTCAAAACACCTAAAGTTGGTCTTAGCTACGTACCGCCCCAGCAGGACGACGTAAGGAAAAGCAAGCCCTCGTGCAATATATCACAACTGAAGAGGTTGATGATAATGAGGGTGAAAATGTCAAAACCAACCCCCAAACGACGGTGTTCGACAGGTTGCAGCCGTCAAGGTCGCACCACCTTCTGTGTTTAGAAGGATTAGAAATGGTAAAATCCTGAAGCCCTCTATCTTCCATAGGTTGAAGAAGGATGAGCAACCTAAATCCTCGGTCTTCGCCAGAATCAAGATAGACGAGACGTCATCAAGCGCACCGCCCTCACAAAAAAGAGATTCGGTGTTCAGCCACCTCGGCAAAACAAATGAAGTCCAAAGTTCAATTCCTTCATGCATGAAGCGTGTTTCCACTTTAGATGTAAAGATGGATGACTCGTTGAAAGTAAAGAGGCTCGTCCTAATTCTTACTGGTCATGGGGCTAAGGTCAATTCAAAAGAAAGAACTAAGGAAGATGAACAAACTTCTTCCAACCACGACGCAAGCCAAGAGGTCGATGCCCTCCCTTGAGGAAATCCTGGACTGGCTCCTGGGCAAGAGCTTAAACTGTTCACCACCAAAAAAAAAAATACCCAAAGTTCACATACATTCAAAAAAAAAGACTCCTGAACAAGAGACTAAACTGTTTGCACATTCAAAAAGAAGACTCCTGAACAAGAGACTAAACTATTCGCACGCTCCAAAACGAACATTCCTGAATAAGAGACTAAATTATTCGCACATTCAAAAAGAAGACTCCTGAACAAGAGTCTAAACCGTTCACACGCATTCAAAAAAAAAGAAAAAGAAGACTCCCGAACAAGAGTCTAAACTGTTCACATGCACATTCAAAAAGGAAGGCTCCCGAATAAGAGTATAAACTGTTCACTCAAACAAAAATATTTGTACTACGCCTGACCCGCAAGAGTATAAATTGTAAACGGCAAAACAAATGGAAAATGATACTTAGTTGAACTACATAACAACTTGATATTATGAGGAATTGCAAGTACCCATAAGTACATAGGCAGTTTCAGCAAATCACTAAGTGCAGCCCACACGGGAAGGCCACAAAAAAAAGGAGGGAAAGAAAGTTGGCTAGGTCCAGCCCGCCAGCAAAGTGGAGACATTTGTTTAAAAAAAAAAAATGGGTGTGTGCATTTGTTCAAATTTTCATACAAATTCAACAAAAATATGTTGAAAGTAAAATCGAGACTTCGATCACGCTCCAGCGACAAAAAGTCTTATACGTGACCTTGTCTCGAAGGAGCAATTTATAGGTACTAAAAATTTGTTCGTATCGTACTAAAATTAAATTAAATTAATAGGCCAACCCCTTTAATTAATTTAATCAGGCCCAAAAGACTCAAAAGTCAGGCCCGAAAGACTCACAAGTCAAGCCCAAGATGAATCCCAAATAACTTCCAAGTCTAGGCTTAGTCAAAATTCAAGTCAAAGACCAAACCAAGGCTCAAGATGACTACCAAGTCAAGTCACGACCTAAAGTCCGAACGACGTCTAAGTCAAGGTGCGGTCAAAGTCAAAGTCAAAGTCAAAGATCAAAGTCAAAGATCAAGACCTACATTGACTCACAAGTCAAACGTCAAAACGACTCTCAAGTCAACGTTCCGTCAAATCTCGAGGCGACTTTCAAGTCAATGCTCACCCCAAGCTCAGGGTACTCCTAAATCAAAATCAAATTCGAAGTCAAAACAAACGAAAGTCAAAGCAATTTAGGATAAAGCCTGATTGAAAGGCTCAAAACCCAGGTCAAAGCCCAAAACCCATGTCAAGGCCCATCTTGACTTTTTAGGGGAGGGGGAACGTTTTCCTATAAATAGACCCCTACCCCCCTTGACTCAAAGGTTGAAAAATCCATCCTTAAAAGCGAAAGAATCAGAAATCAAATCAATCTACAAACATTCAATCCTTGTAATTTGTGATTACACAGGGATTATAATATAAATTATAAAATAAAAAGGTTACAAATTTCAAACTTATATTCTCAATCTATCATATGTTACTTTTTTTTTTTGTGAATGAGATGTAAAGGTCGATATAAGCAGGATTTGAATCCATGTCTCTAATAACAACTCTCAGAAACTTTGATAATTGAGCTAACTGACATCCACTAATATAAAAAATTTATAATTGCTCACAATATAATCCATCAAAAAAAAAGGAGAGAGGAAATCCCAAGGGATTATATCAAGTGTGTTGAATTAATGTATATACATTACCAATAGATTTTTTTTTCATGCATGAAATTGTACTTACATGTTATGCAACTGGGACAAATACAGCAGAATCTTAAAAAATAAAAAATTGAGTAAGGCAATCCATTCAGGACTAGAAATGTTAAACTTAAAAGATCTAATTATGGATTTAGTTTTAGCAAATTCAATAGATATGAATCAAGTTTGGATTTAGACCAGAAACTATTAAATGAGTGTCAATCTACGTAAATTTGATTGATGTCTAAACCATTGCTGTGCCTAACATAACCCAATAAAGTATTACATTTAAATTTTAGATATTTCAAACAATATTCTTATGAAATTTGAAACTTATCAAACCAACATCAACAAACTCAATTTCAGTATAGTTTTGGGATGATTATGTAGCAACCCGAATTATATTAATTAGATTTTTTGGTTCATTTAATCTATGAGGAAAAAAAAAGGAAAAAATGGTGGAAGGAAGGAAAAAACAGACGACAAACATGAAGGTGGACTTAACACGGAAGGCAAGAATTGAGTCAAGTCTTGGAAACAACAGGTAGCAAGCACTTGACTCGGTAGTTAATTCCTTGTTGGATTTTTTTTAACACTTGGAGAACAAGGTTTCGTGGACGTTAAGTATTTGGTGGGCTTACAAAGTATAAACAAGGCTGGCAGGTGTTGATCATTAGAGTTATTTCAGAAAGTGAGTGAGAGATCCTCTAACCTAATATGGGATCTTAAGTGTGGATGACATATTCTTGACCCCATCCGGAGTCTTGAATGATTGTGTGCGGCTGAGTATTTGTGGGGTGGATCCCAAGCACCCCAAGCTCCGAGTGGGGAGGGAGTGTCTTCCGGGGGGAGAGATAGATTTGTGAGTTTGATAGTTAACTCAAACACTAACTAGAGGAGATTGAGAGTGTGTAGTATTGTAAGTGTATGTAACTGTAATCTATCTTTTCTGACTTTAGTAGAAGTGTCGGTTGTTGCTAGGCCATGATTTTCCCCTCAAAGCAACAACTGGTTTCAGTGGGCTGGCGATGGGATAGGTACGGGGCGAATTTAGTTGTACCCTTACCTATACTCATTTTTTAAATCAATACCTGTACCCACTTAGTGTAGCAAAACGATACTCATGCATATACGTACCCATTGGGTACTGTGGGCATGCATATTTTATTCAGGTATCTATAAAATTAAATCCATTTTGTATCTATATATTCAACAATTGAATAGCTCATATGCCAGATTCACACAAAACTTCTAACAATATATCATATCATATCAAATATAATTAAAAGTTTCCAAATTTTAAACAATAGATTAACATTTGAATGTCCCACCAAGTCATAACAACTAAAAACTATCCAAGTCCTAACAACAAACTGGAACTCTAAATAACCGGTTATGGGTCTTATACGGTGCTAGTATTGATAAAATGGGTGAGAATTGGGTATGGGGTGGATAGAACCTATGCTCATTTACCAATCCCTGCCCCATAACCGTTTTTTTCTCAAATTTTCAACACCCATACCCATATCCATTGGAACAAGTTTTGCGAGTTTTAACAGGGTATGAGTTTTTTAGCCGATGCTAGGCATCAGAATGGGTCTAATCCTAACAAGTGGTATCATAGATGGTTGTGATCAACTGGGGGAGGAGAAGATGGACGGAATGCACACACAATAGAAGATGAATTGTTCCTTGGTCACTGATGAGTCAAGAAGATGGTTATGTTTCTTGATCATTAATAGATCACATGACGTTGGTTGATGGATTGAGAAGAATCAAAGTTTCGCTGAGATGGTGAGGTTGTTTTTTGGTTGCTTATTGACTTTGATGGAAAATTGAAGGGCTAAAGTTGACAGATCGAGTTGAAGTTGATTGGTGGATTGATTTTGTAAGCCAGTGTAGTTGTTGCAATGAGCATGTGGTTTTTCACGTTAGATTGTGGTGTTCCTTCTCTTCATCTTGTATTTGTGTTTGACTATGTTTTCTATTGCGTTTCCACTCCCAACAAATGGTATCGGTGTGAATTTAATCCCAACAAATTATTGCCAATTCTCCAAACTTCAGGTATATAAGTTTAAACCTAGCTACACCATTATTCGGTCATACTTCCTTAAAGCCCAACTACAAAAGCACAATATCATGCATTTTAAGAGGGATCAATATCCCAGATGCAACACAATAAAAAATGAGTCATTGGCAACTAGTTAAGCTTTGAGATCATTTAATCATAGTTCTCAGAGAAGCAGAATATTAATGAGACTTCTGGGATTTATTGTCAGAATTGGCTGGTTGATTTCCATCCGTGAGCAGATTTGCATAGGCAAGCAAGTCATCATTTCTGCTAAAAAAAAAAGAAAAAAAAAGAAGCTCAGATTGTAGCTGGGCAATAGATTAATAATTCATATTTAATTTGAAATAACTGGTGCTAATTGAATTAATAATTATCAAAACAATTAATTAATTTGGAGATTTTAATTACCCGCTAAGCATTTCAGGAAGATAATCCTCAAAAGGTTCAAGGGAAGTCACACCAGGGGCCGCGTCAGAGTTGATCATCATTTGTTGTCTAATTATTTCATTCTGAAACAAATTAAAAAGTGATCAAGCTGTTTATTTTGCTTTTTTAAAACATTTAATTTATTCAATGAAATCAGTAAAAAGATATGCTGGGGAAATAGTAGTCTCAATTTACAGCAAAATTAAAACATCTCAAGAGTCGAGACCTTCTATTAGAGTGTCAAATACTTTTTTAGAACACAATTTCTATTCAAATGAGTAAAAAATGAACAGTGAAGATTGGATGATGACAAATGTATGAATAAGATTATATTTTTTCGATTACAACGATTGCAAGTACTAACAAATAACGACAACTATTATATCATTTAAAAAGATCTACATGAGAAATAACAACTTCCATGGAACATTTTTCACAAAGCTAGAAAGTTTCAATTTTTATTTTATTTTTTTAAGAACTACAGAGTACTAGATTTTACTAGATTTTGTGACATCGTGAAGAAAAATGGTCTACTAAGCTCCTCTTGAGGCAAAGGTATGAGGTGTGGAAGTTCAACTTTCCTTTCAGGATTTCGATTCTTAAGTCTAAACTAGTTAATACCAAACTCGACCATTATTTAAAAATAAGAAAGATAAGAAAAGAAAGCATGTAGAATTTTATAGTCGATCACCTTGCGTTTGCGAACTTCTTCAAGGGATTTCTGTAGTCTTGATTCCATTTCATTGATCTTTTCCATACTGTCAATTTTTTTTGGATTCTCCCAATAACTGTGGATCAAATTTTCCGGTCCATTAGAGAAACTATGTAAATTGCTGAAGTAACACTTAAAATATGCAAGTTTCAAGGCTTTAGGCTTCTGTTGGTCGGGCCTAATAGGTTTAGGCCCAACGGCCACTTATGTTGCCTAGGGCAACAACCCTAACCACACCCCAAACTATATAAGGGGTGCTTAGGGGGTCAGCAAGGTAGACAATATTATTACACCTCTCATATTCTCCTATTTCTCTCTCACGGCTGAACCACCATCCGTCGGGTTCTTGGATTTAGGACGTGATTATCAAGGCGACTCTGGTAGCCGCCTGGTTTTCTTTATTATTGTGGATTATTACCGACAGTATACTTCCGCATCCAGGTTAGTCCTAATTCTTCCTAGAGTAGTATCAGAGCCTAAACTGTTCGGATTAGTCCCGATTGATAGGTTGATAATCTTTCAACCCTAATCTCAATTAAAGCATGCTGGCCTGCCTGTTTTATTGCTTAATTTTTGTAATTATGCAAACCTAATAGTTTAACAACATGCTCATGTCGTTATAATATTCAGAACCAACTTAAAGATCGCATCTTTAGTTGAAGAGATTAAATCATAAACACGCGAGAACATTCTGTCAAACTTTTTTTATGATTTTGACCAAAGATTAAATATTTCTGATTAGTTCGTCAAATAAAGGCATGTTTTTCATTCCAGATCTGACTGACAGAATGTTGTTGATACTATGCTAGCATGCACCCTTATATTTGCTGAGCGCAATTATCATAAACCAAAAACATAAACATCATGTTTCATGCTTCTGTGAATAAATTTCGTGTATAAACTTCGATATGAGAGTGGGCATATTTTCTTTCGATTATGATTATTGAAAGAAACAGAAGAAATTGTGTTTTCCATAAAGATCAATGAAATTCATGATTGTCTGGTAACCCTAATCGCCTATGCCAAACTAAGCAACCAGAACGGGTTGGTGTTAAAACCTAAAACCCTAACCCTAACCCTAACAAATCCAAACCTGCCTCTACCCTAAACTCCATCGACCGCACCTTTGCGGTTGCGGCGGCCATGGCGGTGGCTATGGCAAGGCCTCCATGGCCTTCGGCAAAACCACCTAATTACCCAATTAAAAAAAAAAGGAGAAAAGGAAAAGAGGCAGTTTTCGGAATCATACCCATCAGAAACTATGGAAGGGTGGCGCATGCAAGGCATGCGCCGCCGACGAAGGAGTACATTGCTCTTCTTCTTCCTCCATCCGCACTCTTGACCGTTGATCTACCCAAAAATAGACAAAGGAACCGCGAAAACCACCAGACTGACGGCACGTGTGAGTCACGCGCCACCGCGTGAGAGGCGCGTTCTGTGCACAGCAAGCATTTTCTGGCTCGGAAGCAACCGATCTACACGCTGGTGGCCTTTGTTATTGTCGGCGGAGGGTGGGTGTTCTCCTCATCTGAGTTTTTCGGCCAACGTTCGCCGGGATTGAGGGTGGCGACGTGGGGTGTGAAAAGGAGAGAAAAATTCGAAAGGCAGAGAGCCTTCCATGGCTAAGGAATGATGGAGCTTGGTGCTCCATAGCCATGCCAAGAAGAGGAGAAGTAGAGGAGCCATCGAGGGTTGAAGAAAAAGAGCCCATTTCAGGCAAAGATTGAGAGGGGAGAGAGAGAGAGAGCTCGGGTGGCAGAGAAGAGAGAGAGAGAGTCCCCTCCTTATTTGGGCTAAGTCATCAAATAAAAGGAAAAGGGAAGGCCCGTTTCAGTGGGCCAAATTTTTGGCCCAAGTTTTGGTTTTGAACCGTTTTTCTTTTTGGGTCGGTTTGCTTCTTGTCATATTTCAATGATATGGGTCAGACTATTTTCGACTATTTTGGGCCGAATTATTTTTCAGTCATTATTGTTTAATTATTATCATTAGTCATAGCATGATTTTAATTGAATTATAATG
The DNA here is from genome assembly GCA_029747015.1 of Carnegiea gigantea. Lineage (NCBI taxonomy): Eukaryota > Viridiplantae > Streptophyta > Magnoliopsida > Caryophyllales > Cactaceae > Carnegiea > Carnegiea gigantea. Next base: position 1,068,757 of record JAKOGI010000057.1, on the reverse strand, counting down.
ATATTCAAGTTGATAAAGTTTCATGCAGTTAATTCATTCGCTGAATTAAGGTTGCGAATTCGTTATGCGTGAATTCATTATAAAACATTAATATGTTTAATGTCATATATAAATTCATTTTATATATGTGTCGACTTGAAATTTTCATGCTGAGTAACTTATTATCGATCAATTGGGTTGAAGTTATATGAATTCATTTCATATATATGATTAGTATATATGACGTAAATTTGTGTTACTCGAACTCGATAAATATCTATGTGATATAAAGATCCCCTTGGTCGGTAAATGAATATGTTTCATAAGTTGCATTATATAAATATGATTTATAAAATACCCCGTCATGTGAATATGTTCCATGATTTAATAATTTTATGCAAAATGAACAATTATAATTCGGTTAATTGTTCTGTTATTGTCCTGCTTAACAAAAATGTTTCATGGAGCTTCACATGAATTAGTTTCATATCATAATGTTTAATTTTATAGGATGTTTGATTATTTTATGAATCTGTTTCATGAAATTTAAATTTGCAATATCATATGAATACGTTTTATATAATTTGCGAGCTTTACTGTGAATTCGTTTCATCCAAATTTTTACGTTATATAGATCTGTTCTATATATAATTAATTGCAATTAATATTTAGATATATTTCATATTATAAATTATGTTGCATTCGATTATATGGATACATTTCATGTCAATCACCAATTACTAGGATTACATAAATGTGTTTTATATATATGAACTACATGGGTTGTAGTAAACTTGCTAATTGTTTTAGCACTTTTTCCTTACCCAAATTAATAAATGTGGATTCGTTTCATATTACCTGCTAATTATGCAATTTAGCGGTATTTTATGAATTGGTTTCATGAAATTCAAATTCGTAACATTATAAATGTGTTTTATAATTTGCGAATAACATTTGAATAAGTTTCATTTTATATATAATTATATAAATGTGTTTTATATATTGCTATTTGGGCATTTTATGAAATTCTTTTGTAATATGCTATTATTCAAATATGCTTCGCAATATAGATTCATTTTATTATATAAATGCATTTTATATAATAATTTGAATTTTATGTTTGGTATATCATTAATAGAGTTCTAAATGACATATTCGTAGTTATAAACAATGAGATAACTTCATGTAAATTTGATTTACATTAAGTTGGATATCTTTGAGATATATCTAAAATGTTAATTTGTTTAACCATAATGTTCTCCATAAATTTTGTTTTATGGAAAATTGTGATAAATAAGTTATAAAAACTTCTAATTCATGCTTGTATGAGATGATTATGAGCTTAGCGAAATTTTCGATCATACAATATGGATAATGGAGTTTTTGATAATTTATTTATTTGAAAATATGCCTGATGTCCACTTTACAGAATATATACCTTTTAGATGTGGCAATAAGGTTGGTAATTTGTTTACCAATAAAAGATCTTGGTAGCACTTACTATGATACATAATGTCAGAGGATTCAGTTTCTTCTGAATGAACGTGAAATGTTAGGACACTCATTAGGTTCTAGGTCTTATAGGATGGCAAAGATGGTACTGTTAGTGAACAGTATCTAGAAAACTTAAAAACATACCAAAAGTGGTTCGAGAGTAGATCGATCAAGATGTTATACTTTGTCGTATTGCATCAATGTCGATCTAGTGGGGGAATTAAAAGTCATCCCATTGTTATTAGCTTAGCATCAGGTTCGTCCGGATCTATTCCCTCAAAATGTTCTGGATCTAAGATTGGCATTGCAACAGGTAAAAAAACTGAAATAAAGAGGGGCATATCGCACGCGTGAGTGCTATGACTGTGGAAATTAGGGATCTTATGCTTGGGATTATCCTGAGTCGATTAAGTTACTTTATTTCACAGCTTGGATAATATGTGCATTGTCAAGCATTTGTTGCTAACTGTAATCCTTAGTGGATTATAGATATGAGAGGAACCAAGCACATAGTTCGAGAACGAGTTAATTTTTGTGAACTTTCACCACTACACGATGGGTTCACAAATTGTCGTTTTAGGTAACCATATGTTCTTGAATTAAGGACAAATCATTCGATGCTCCTTGAAGGGACTACGTTGTCTCTTCCTGATGCTGTTTATGCACCTGGGGTGCGATGTTTCCTCGTGTCTTCTGTTCCTAAGATTAGTTTTCTTTAATTTTCATCTAGATGTTTTAGACATCATATGGCATGGTGATCTATTTGGCCATGTCACATTGAAAGGTGTTTTCAATGGACGATATAGAACATCTTCCATCCTTGTCCCATTTTCGACTCTATTTTAGGCATGCTTGACTTGATCATGAGGGTCAAGATAGAGTTAATAGACTAGTTAAAGATGGCCTTGTAAGACCAACTCACTAGGCTTAAGGTGCAAAATGTGAGTTATGCCTAGCTAGTAAAGCAATAGGAAATCTTTGTGTAAGATTTGGAGTCCATCAATTCCCTTAGCATTCGTTCACTTTAGACATCTACGGGTCCATGAATATGAAAGCATGTCATGGAGCTACATATATTCATGATATAGGTATATGTACCTACTATATCACTGCTATTAAGTACTTGATATGTTCATATACTTTATAGCGGTAGTAGGACTCAATTGGGACGAAATATTAAAACTCTTCAAACCAATTGAGATCATGAATATTTTCTTCGTGAAACAAAATCCCACAGTGTCGATTTTCTTAAAGCTAAGTTTCCTAATATTTGGTGAAATTTAAAAGGACCTTAATTTGTATGCGTTACAACAACACCTTCAACCACCTCTCGGTGAGGGGGAGGATTTGAATTCTCACTAAGTCATTGAGGATGGTACACATTTCTTACTTGATAAGAATGGTGAAGGTTTGTTTGTTAAGGAGAATGAGATTCGTCCTCAATCTCCAATTGTTAAGGAGAGTTATTCCTGAACATGTAGTTAGTCCTCATGTTCAAGATCCCACCTCCAACGGATAGTGGGAGTAACATTCTCTTCATAATCAGGGTTCCATACCTTTTAGAGAAAGGGGGAGAAACCCCTGGTCCCATACCTCTTAGAGAAAGAGGGAGGGATTTCTCACCTAGACAGACAAATAATGAAGGTCCCTGGATCCCAAGCATGAAAAAATTCCTCGATGATTTTTTAAATCGAAAAAGAAATATTCTTATGCACTCCATCGGGAGATTAGGGATCTACCTCTTATCAAGAGGCGTGTTGAGTATATTTAGTTTTGATGATAACAAATCCAAGTGTAAAACCTTGTCCAAGTAATGTTGCTCCAAACACGATCTCCAAACAGGCCTAACTGGTGTTTGTGATCTTTATTGTATTAACTGGTTTGCTACATGTGAGAACAAGTCTTCAAAACAGGTTTTACTTGGTGATTTTATATTAAGTCAAGAACACCCTCTCGACAGTTGACTGTAAGGTATGTTCCTGAACTCTAGCAATGCAAAGAACAACCCCAACAAACAAGATGGCCTTGGTGTTCACAGCAGCTCTACAAATCTTGGACAAGTTGACTGGTTCAAAACAAGAAGTCTTGGGTATATAGGTTTTATTTATTTAGACTCTTGTTAATATGCCAATCTTGAAAGTATCATTTTCAGCACTTCTTGAAAACGGTTTTCGAAAAGTTGCTTTGGGACACCATTTCCAAACAACCCTGCAAACAGGGTGCCTAGGGTGTTCTCAAAAACTACAGCAGCTACATCAGTCTTATCTGGAAATTTGCTTCGGTTGGCTGCCAGATCTAAAAAGATTTGTTTTGAATTTTGAAAAAAAAAAATTGCAAAACCGTTTTTGCTAAAGATTTCTCTTGAAAGATTCTTATCCCTTATTTTTAGGTCTTGATTGAATTTGGGATAAATCAAGATTTTATCCTTTTCAAGACTAGACTACTCGGCCAAGATTTTTTAAGAAAATCTTCTCTTCTCTCTTAGCCGTTGGAAATCTTTGATGAATCTTCTAAGCGACTAAAAATAGAGGATTTTCCTATCTTTTGAAATAATAGCCGTTGGGTTGTGCGTTTAAATATTGAAATTCTCTCTCCCATTTGATAATCCGGTTTTTACAAAGAAGTAAGAGATTTTTAGAGCTGAATTTCAAAGAGAAAAACCGTGAGAAGATTGTGCTTAATTGAGCTTTCAATTTCTTGGCATAATAGGACTTCATTGTACCTTACATCTGCTTAAGTCAGAAGCACCCCAGTAAGGTGTTTTGTACCCCTGTTCTCAGAACAGAAAGTGAGTGAGTGTGTCCTCAGTCGTGTGGACTTTGGACGTGTCCTATCTGGTGAGATTGGACGTGGTGTAACCTGTCTTAGGGAAGAAGGTTACGTGGGTTACAAATTGTAACAAGGAGTGTTGCTTTTGTAACGTTTTCAGCCCGTTAGTGAAGTGGTTAAATCCTACACGAGGTAGGTCGTGGTTTTTCACACCTCAGTTGGGCTAGAGGTGTTTTCCACGTAAAAATTGTGTGTGCTTTATTTCCGCATTTATTACTTTGAATTTCGCTACTGAATCAATTGAGAACAACCGCTACAAACAAGGCGTAAGGTTGTTTGTGATTTACAAACAATCTCTGCAATCAAGTGCTACGGTTGTTTGTTAGTTATTAGGCGAAAATCGACCACCACAATTCACCCCCTCTTGTGGTTGTGTACTCTTGGAATTCAACAAGTGGTATCAGAGCGGGTTCTCTCAAAAGGGCTAACACCTTGAGAGATTCTGAAGATGAGTACACCACAAGGAATCCTTGAAGGGCAATCCATTACTCGTCCACCCTATTTCAACGGCCAACATTATAGTTGGTGGAAGAATAGGATGGAGAACTATATTCAGGCAGAAGATTATGAATTATGGATGCTCATCAAGAACGGGCCCCTTGTTTCCACCAAGGTGCTTGAAGATGGTAAGAAGGTTCCCAAGGAACCCATAGAGTTTGATGGTGAAGACTATAAGAAAATGGAAAAGAATGCCAAGGCCAAGAAGCTATTATATTTTGGCCTAGGTCCAGATGAATATACACGTATCTCGGAGTGTGAGTCAGCTCAGGAGATATGGAATGCCCTCCAAGTAGCTCATGAAGGAACAAGTCAAGTCAAACAATCACGTATTGAGCTACTTATGAGGCAATATGAGTTGTTTGATATGGGTGATCGTGAGAACGTGATGGATATGTACACACGCTTCACCCACATAACAAACGAGCTAAAATCCCTGGGAAAATCCTTCACCACAGAAGAGCTGGTGAGGAAGATTCTAAGGATTTTGCCTCGATCTTGGGAAGCGAAGGTGACAGCCATCCAAGAAGCTAAAGACATGAATAAGATCACCCTCGACGAGTTGATTGGCAATCTTCAAACCTATGAACTCAGAAAGAACTCACAACAAAAAGAGGAGCAGAAGAAGGATCGTGGGCTTGCCTTGAAAGCACAAGAGGATGATGACTCTGACCTTGAGGATGAAGAGATGGCCTTAATGACAAGAAAGTTCAAGAAATTCTTCAAAAAGGTCAAAGAAAACAGCAAAAGAAAAGACTTCAGTAAGTCCAGAAACACCCCCCGAGAACAGTTCACAGGGTGTTTCAAGTGTGGCAAACCAGATCACATTGTGAAGAACTGTCCACTACTTCGAGAAGAGCAAGAGCAAGAACACCCCAGGAAACAAGGTAGAAAACAAGCTGCAAGCAGTTCTGGGAGACGATTCTCGAAGGCTATGCTTGCTGCCTGGGGAGATTCCTCTGAGGATGAAGGTGAGTCTGAAACTGATGAAGGTGCCGTAGCTCTCATGGCACAAAGTGACACGGATTCAGATGATGAATCAACAAACAGTCTTACTGATCTCAAGAACAAGGTACGTGGTCTCAATAAAGCAACTCTCGAAGAACTTTTGTATACCTTGATGGATACTTGTGCTGAATTGAAATGAGATGTCCGAGACCTAGAACTAGAAAATGAGATCCTTAAAAATGAAAAACTGGGCTTACATGAAAATATTAATACGCTCAAAGAAAACCTCTTTATAAAAGAAGGAGATTATTCTCGAATGGAGGAAAAACTCTTTGAGGTGGAAGGAATGGTTGAGTCCTTGCTTAGGGAGAACAAGGGTTTGCATGCTAATATAGAAAAACTGGAAACCGAGCTTATCACAACCAAGCACTGGAACAAGTCCTCACAAGCCCTTGATTGGTTAAACACTCACCACAGTCGAAACAAAAAGGGACTTGGATATAAGCCTAAACGAACAGTTTACCCAATTCATAGAAAGTATGTGGGATTACCTGAAAACATTGTTTGCTTTCATTGTGGTAAAACTGGTCACTATCGATATTCATGTCCTCTGAGAAGGTATGTCATTGAAAAAAATGAAAGGTATGTGAAACAAATCTGGATTAGAAAAGATGAGCTTTACTTGTCTAAAAGAATGGGACCCAAGTGGATCTGGGTTCCCAAAACTAACCTGTGATTTGTTTTGCAGGCTGAAGTGAGAGAGAACAACCCCACAAACAACCCAGCAAACAGGGTAAGAAACACTCTGTCAAACAGATCAGAAAACAACCTTGAAAACAGGCAGCTGTGGTATGTTGATAGTGGGTGTTCGCGGCATATGACTGGAGAAAAATCAAACTTTCTCTCACTTACAGCTTCAACCAGTGGGAGCGTGGCTTTTGGCAACGGCAAGTCTGGGACAATTGTCGGTGTAGGTAGCATTGGTAAAACTCTCTCCCACTCAATTGATAATGTGCACTTAGTTGATGGTTTAAAGCATAATTTACTAAGTGTGTCCCAACTGTGTGACAAGAACAACCTAGTGGTGTTCTCACGAACACATTGCTTGGTTGTCAATGCCAACACAGGAGATGTTGTGTTAAAGGGGAAGCGACACAAAAATATTTACAAAGTATGTATTTCCACTCTTCCCCAAAACAACCTGACTTGTTTGAGTGCTGTGAATGATGACATAATGCTCTGGCACAAGAGACTAGGTCATGCAAGCCTTACTCTTTTAAACAAACTTGTTTCAAAAGACCTGGTTATTGGACTACCTTCCATCAAATTTAATGATGACAAGGTATGTGAAGCTTGTGCAAAAGGCAAACAAGTCAGATCTTCTTTTAAATTGAAAAAATGTGTAAGCACTACCCGACCTCTAGAATTATTACACATTGATTTGTGTGGTCCCATGAGGATAACTAGTAGAGGTGGGAAAAAGTATGTGCTTGTTGTAGTGGATGATTACTCTCGATTTACTTGGACCTTGTTTTTGGCATCCAAAGATGAAACCTTTGAGAATTTTATTGCCTTTCTCAAAAAGGTTGAAAAGAGAGTAGGACACTCCTTAATTAGCTTGAGATCTGATCATGAAACTGAGTTTGAAAGTGCAAGTTTTATCAACTATTGTAATGAACATGGTGTTGATCATAACTTCTCAGCTCCAAGAACACCCCAACAAAATGGGGTGGTTGAGCGCAAAAATCGCACCCTGGAAGACATGACCAGAACAATGCTTATTGCTAGTGGTCTTCCTAGGTATTTCTGGGCAGAAGCATTGAACACCTCATGTTACATTATAAATAGATGCATGATCAGACCCATTTTGAACAAAACTCCTTATGAACTTTTCAAGGGCAGAAAACCCAATATTACGCACCTAAGAACATTTGGTTGTAGGTGTTTTGTGCATAATAATGGGAAGGATGCCTTAGGAAAGTTTGACCCTAGGAGTGATGAGGCAATATTTCTTGGCTATTCTTCTCACAGCAAGGCATACAAAGTCTTTAACAAAAAGACCTTGTGTGTTGAGGAAAGTGTGCATGTGCTTTTTAATGAATCTAACTTGTTGAGTGAGAATGATACACAGGAAGATGAACTTGAATTAGGTCTTCTTCGAAAAGAAGTGTTGCTCCAAGATAAACGAGGTAAGAACACCATGGAGAAAACAACTCCTGAAGGTGTTTCTCAGAACAGCAGGCAAGGTGAACACCAAACAGGGGAAAACACCGTTGAACCCTGTTCGGGACCATGTTCTTCAGGAACAGGCTTACAAACAGGTGCAGAAACAGGCTCAGGAGATGATCTTAAGCTTGATATTACGACTAGAGTAGAGCATGGGTCTGTGGATCCTCTTACTCCACGACCATGGAAGTACCATAGTTCGCACCCCCTTGATCAAATTCTGTCTGATATTAACAGTGGAGTGCAAACTAGGTCTAAGCTTAAGAATTTCTGTGCTTTCTATGCTTTTCTCTCTAATATTGAGCCAAAGAGTGTGAATGAAGCTCTTGCAGATTCAGATTGGGTTACGGCCATGCAAGAAGAGCTCCATCAATTTGAAAGAAATAAAGTATGGCACCTTATACCTAAACCTGCAGAGAGAACAATCATTGGAACCAAGTGAGTGTTACGAAACAAACTGGATGAGTCAGGAACAGTCACTAGGAACAAGGCACGGCTAGTTGTTCAAGGGTATAATCAAGAAGAAGGAATCGATTATGAAGAAACGTTTACATCAGTTGCTAGAATTGAGGCTATTCGAATCTTAATAGCCTTTGCAGCTCATATGGAAATCAAGCTATATCAAATGGACGTGAAAAGTGCATTCCTCAACGGATACCTTAAAGAAGAGGTGTATGTCAAACAACCCCCTGGTTTTGAAAACAGTGAATTTCCTAACCATGTTTTCAAACTTGACAAAGCTCTTTATGGCCTAAAACAAGCTCCTAGAGCTTGGTACGAACGGTTGTCAAGTTTTTTAATTGAAAATGATTTTAGAAGAGGCAAGGTAGACAATACCTTGTTTCTAAAATCTAAGGGGGAACATTTATTGATTGTCCAAATATATGTTGATGACATTATATTTGGTGCAACTCATCATGATTTATACAATAAATTTTAAAATATGATGAGGAGTGAGTTTGAGATGAGCATGATGGGTGAGCTTAACTTTTTCTTAGGCTTACAAATCAAGCAAACTCCAAACGGCACCATGATCCATCAACAAAAGTATATCAAGGAGCTACTTAAGCGTTTTGGGATGGAGTTGGCCAAACCCGTAGACACTCCTATTTCTCCTTCAACCAGGTTGGTTATGGATGATGGGAGTCCCTCAGTTGAGGAGAAACTCTATAGGGGCATGATTGGGTCACTCTTATACCTAACCGCTAGTAGACCTGATATTGTTTTTAGTGTTGGTTTATGTGCCCGTTTTCAGTCTAATCCTAAGGAAACTCACCTTAAGGCTGTTAAACGGATACTAAGGTATTTGAAACATACACCCAATTTAGCTTTATGGTATCCTAAAGGTTGCAATTTTGATCTTGTTGGATATGCTGACGCTGACTATGCTGGATTCCTAGTTGATAGAAAGAGTACCTCAGGTATGGCTCACTTTCTTGGACCTTGTTTGGTATCTTGGGCTACCAAGAAGCAACATTCAGTTGCCATGTCCACAGCAGAAGCTGAATATGTTGCAGCAGCTTCATGTTGTGCTCAACTGTTGTGGATAAGACAACAGCTTAAGGACTTTTGTGTTGACATTGGATGCATTCCTATTTTTTGTGATAACACAAGTGCAATTAACATTGCCAAAAATCCATGTCAACATAAAAGAACAAAGCATATTGACATTCGACATCATTTCTTGAGAGATAATGTTGAAAAGGGTTTAATCTCTATGAACTTTTGCACAACGAAAAATCAAATTGCTGATATATTCACTAAGGCACTAGTTAGAGATCAATTTGAGAGAAATAGACTGGAACTAGGGTTGGTGAGAACACCCTGAGTTACCTGTTTCCAGAACATGAACTGGGTTTGGTAAGATCAACCGTTACACCCTGTTCTCTCCCCCTGTTTGCAAATCTTATTAACAACGGATGTTATCGCATACACTCGAATTACGTGCATTTTGTCTTTACATATCCACTTAGTGCAGCATAAGGAGATGTACTGAAGCCGCCTTAATACCATTAAGTCCAATCAAGATCAGACGGCAAAGAACAGGCATAACGAAGAGAACAGGTACGCCCCTTGGTTGCTCGATGTGTTTTTCCTTCCCAAGGCACAAGCTTTTAAGTCTCACACCCGTTGCAAACCAAGAAATCTTCTAAAGATTTTGGGTGCTCTCTCTCTCTCTCTCTCTCTTTTTATATGCCCTGTTCTCAGTACTGCAAAACCTGAGAAACCTGCAAAGCCTTAAACCCTAATCTCTCTCCTCTAGCAACAATGGCTCTCAACAACTCCTCTCAATCAAATGACCTCGTTCTTGCGTCCTCAATCCCTGCTCCCCCTCGCCCAATCCTGTACAAGCCTTTCAAATTCCTGAAAAGCTTGTCCCTACACTCAGTGGGAATGGGGATGGTTGATATTCCCTTCGAATGTGGAAGGGAATTGGTGTTTCTTGTAGGGACAATTGCTTGTTCCATTAACGTCGAGTCAGAGGGTACACTATCGGGGTCTCAAGACCAAATCTTAGAAATCCCTGAAGGGTTTAATTTTGAGCCCTGTTCTTCTGGGTTGTTTCCTAAAACAGCGCCAGAAACAGGGGCTGCCTCTATCGAAGGTGTATTTGTGGAGGATCTGGATGTCGATTTCCAAGGGAAGTCGAATGAGACATCAGAGGAGAGTTTAGAGAAGGATTCTCTCCCTGAAGCTGAAACCCCCACTCCGGTCGCTCAAACTGGAGAGAAAAGGAAAAGGGTGAAAATAGTGGCCAGGCGTAGCCGAACGCCACAAACAAGACCACAACCAAGGTCTCAGCCCTCTCAAACTCCCTCTTCTCCACAATCCTCCAAGCCTTCTCGCAAATCTGCGAGACTAGCTTTTCAATCTTCTCCCCGTATCTCCAAACCCTCTGCTCCTGTCATCGAGGAGATTTCCTCCTCTTCTACCGAAGGGTTCTCGAGTTCTGACTCTGAGAACACCTCCTTCAAATAGGGGACACCGGTGTTCTCCGAGTCCTCTGAAGAACAAGCCCCTCCAAAATCAACCATTAAACCTGCTGTGAAGCTCTCTCCTGCAAGAACACCCCTCTCTGTTAAGAAGGGTGAAATGACCTCCCTGCACCAACAATTGTTTATGTTCACTATCAAGAACATAATTCCGCGAGGTGAAGGGCAAAACTCAGCTGATGCCCTGGATCAATGTCTGGTGGATTTACTGGATCGGGAGGAACCAATTAACCTCCCTGCAATCATGATTCGCCACATAGGGCGAATTGCGAACACCACCCGGGCCCATGATCTTGAATATGGGTTTCTACTGACAAGGGTGTTTGAGCACCTTGGGATAGTGCTCACACGGCGAGTGGAGGCCTAAGTCGTTGATGAGATTGGGATTGACACTCTGCTCGGGTGTGGCTATGAGGTTGGCAAAGGATCAGTCTCCAAACAGGGTCGTCGACCACCTCGACCACCTGTTTCTGGGCAACCTTCCTTCAAACTTGAAGCTGTTCTTGAGGACAATGCTCGCCTCAAGGACGAGCTCTCAGCTGTCAAGGCTGCTCTTGCTGAGGAGCAAGCCCTCTCCGCCAAACGCCATGAGGAATTGCTTGCCCTTCTATCCACTCTTGCCCCCAGCATTCCTCCTCTGCAAACGAGACCACCCCCTGCACCCAGATTCTCTAGGCTGTTCTCTTGTTTCCTCCTCCCCTCTTCGTTTTTGGCATTGTACTGTTTTTAATGCAATATCTCTTTCATGATGCTTCTTGCACCTTATGCTCTATATTTCTTTTCTTGCATTCCTACTGTTGTTTATGCTTTTTAATGATGCCAAAAGGGGGAATAAGACCATACGAATAAGACCATACGAATAAGACCATATGATCTATGACCTAGCACCTAGAGGATCCCTATCAGCATTAATCGTTGTTAAGCTTTTTAAGCTTTTTAATTTTGTCAATATGGTCACTTGGTTTGTCATCATCAAAAAGGGGGAATTTGTTGAGTATATTTAGTTTTGATGATAACAAATCCAAGTGTCAAACCTTGTCCAAGTAATGTTGCTCCAAACACGATTTCCAAACAGGCCTAACTGGTGTTTGTGATCTTTATTGTATTAACTGGTTTGCTACATGTGAGAACAAGTCTTCAAAACAGGTTTTACTTGGTGATTCTATATTAAGTCAAGAACACCCTCTCGACAGTTGATTGTAAGGCATGTTCCTGAACTCTAGCAATGCAAAGAACAACCCCAGCAAACAAGGTGGCCTTGGTGTTCACAGCAGCTCTACAAATCTTGGACAAGTTGACTGGTTCAAAACAAGAAGTCTTGGGTATATGGTTTTATTTATTTAGACTCTTGTTAATATGCCAATCTTGAAAGTATCATTTTTAGCACTTCTTGAAAACGGTTTTCGAAAAGTTGCTTTGGGACACCATTACCAAACAACCCTGCAAACAGGGTGCCTAGGGTGTTCTCAAAAACTGCAGCAGCTACATCAGTCTTATCTGGAAATTTACTTCGGTTGGCTGCCAGATCTAAAAAGGTTCGTTTTGAATATTGCAAAACCGTTTTTGCTAAAGATTTCTCTTGAAAAGATTCTTATCCCTTATTTTAGGTCTTGATTGAATTTGGGATAAATCAAGATTTTATCCTTTTCAAGACTAGACTACTCGATCAAGATATTTTAAGAAAATCTTCTCTTCTCTCTTAGCCATTGGAAATCTTTGATGAATCTTCTAAGCGACTAAAAATAGAGGATTTTTTCCTATCTTTTGAAATAATAGCCGTTGGGTTGTGCGTTTAAATATTGAAATTCTCTCTCCCATTTGATAATCCGGTTTTTACAAAGAAGTAAGAGATTTTTAGAGCTGAATTTCAAAGAGAAAAACCGTGAGAAGATTGTGCTTAACTGAGCTTTCAATTTCTTGGCATAATAGGACTTCATTGTACCTTACATCTGCTTAAGTCAGAAGCACCCCAGTAAGGTGTTTTGTACCCCTGTTCTCAGAACAGAAAGTGAGTGAGTGTGTCCTCAGTCGTGTGGACTTTGGACGTGTCCTATCTGGTGAGATTGGACGTGGTGTAACCTGTCTTAGGGAAGAAGGTTACGTGGGTTACAAGTTGTAACAAGGAGTGTTGCTTTTGTAACGTTTTCAGCCCGTTAGTGAAGTGGTTAAATCCTACACGAGGTAGGTCGTGGTTTTTCACACCTCAGTTGGGCTAGAGGTGTTTTCCACGTAAAAATTGTGTGTGCTTTATTTCCGCATTTATTACTTTGAATTTCGCTACTGAATCAATTGAGAACAACCGCTACAAACAAGGCGTAAGGTTGTTTGTGATTTACAAACAATCTCTGCAATCAAGTGCTATGGTTGTTTGTCAGTTATTAGGCGAAAATCGACCACCACAATTCACCCCCCTCTTGTGGTTGTGTACTCTTGGAATTCAACAAGGCGGTTGGCTCACTAAATCACAAAAAGTGACTGGATGTCATAAGGGATGAGATGGACTCACTGACATGGTTTGAGAACTCGTTGAAACTCCACTCCGATGTAAGTCTTCAAGATAAAACATCATATGGATAGTTCAATTGATAAATTCAGGCCCGGATACTTCTAACCCTGGTTTCCCATTTGGACTTTGAGTTCGAAATGTAGTAAAGATTGTTTTTCTCAATGGTGATCTTGAGAAAAAGATTTATATGGACTAACCCATTGATTTTGTATCAAAGGGATAAGAGGATAATGTGTGTCATCTTAAAAGGTCCATATGTGATCTTAAGCAATCTTCCAGTTTTTGGTACTCTAGATTCCATAAAGCCATTTTGGCTTTTCTATGGTCTCAGAATACCATTGTGTATGTCGGAAGATCAACATAGGGATTACATTCCTCACGTTGATGACATACCGATGACTAGGAACAACTTGGAGATGATTAAAGTTACTAAAAAGTAGTTATTCTATGTTTTTAAGACGAAGGACACAAGTGAATCCAGGCATGTCCTAGGAGTGAAAATAAATCCAAAACCATCCCAAGAAGCATGCATTAAAATGTCTTGGAATGATTTTGGGTTTATAATCCCTAGCCCGTGGATACTCCAGTTGAGAAGGGTCCAACCTTAAGTCTTACTTAATGTTCTAAAACAGATGACAAAATAGAGATAATGAACAAAAGTTCCTAACCTTAGTATCATAGTAAGCTTATTGTAAGCCATATTATGTACATGACCCGACATTACTTTGCGGTTAGTTTGATAAGTCGTTGTCGAAGTAACCTAAAACTTGCTGGTTGGCAAGTAGTCAAAAGAATCAAGCGCGACCTTCGTGGTATTGATAACTCTGTTTTTTGCTATCAAGGAGGAGGCCTCGAGTTGAGAGGATACTCAAATATTGATTGGGGTAGTGACTTGGATGAGTCTAAGTCAACCTCAGGACATGTCTTCAACCTGAGTGGGAGAGCCATGTCATGGTGTGCAAAGAAGCAAAGCTGCACAACAATGTTAGCTATGGAGGTAGATTGTGTGTCTTGTACCACAGAGACAAAAAGCATGGCCATTAGGTATATATACACTAACAAGGTGATATGTTCCTTTAACTAAAGTCATTCCTAATGATACGTTCAAAGCTCATTGGTTGAGTCTTGGAATTCATAAGGTTTGGCAGTTAGACGTGTCCTATTACGTGATGGACATGTTTCTTTTGCAAATGGGTAAAATGCTCATAACTAATTGTTGTATGTTAGGCATATTGATATATCATGGGCTTCTGATTGGCCTAGTCACACAGGCAATCTCCCTGACGCTTGAGTAGCAGGCAGGATGAGACTGGATCATATTGGCACTAGGTGTGCAATATTAATTACTCACACTGGAAGTGTATGAGTAGAATGAATATAGTCGCCTTAGTGAGACTAAGATGAGACTCGAGGGAGTCGAGTATGAAATAAGTTTCCATATTGAAGCCTTAAAAGCCGAATCTCGAGTGTCAAGATCAACATTCAGTGTGTTGATCTAACGGCTCAGGTTAGATTTTTGAATGAAAAATCTAGACTGACGATTCGCATGGCATAAAATGTGACGAACCCAGCTAAGTGGGAGCTATGCCGTGACACACATCTCATACTGTGTGTGCTTATAAGACGACCCATATGTGGGGTGACAATTAAATTCCCTATCACTTGTCACTATGTGACCCTATGGACGATAACCTTTTGACTTAAAGCTATGATATTAAGTCGAAATTTAATGATGCTACTTTTATGTGATTCTCAAGAACCACGACGTATACGGTTCAGCGAGAACACATTAGGAAAGCAATTAAACTAAGATGAGATTTCATGAGTGTTTAAGGAAAATCTATCCAGCATCACCATATCAGCCCGGGCGATTATGTTGACAACATAATCATATAATATATCAAGCATAAGGGATTACAGATGCCACTGGTGATGTCTTGGGATATTTTTGGGGTATCATATTTCATGAAAGTGTTATGTTAGTTGATGGTAACTTAATATAACACTACTTATTAGTTTTGGTCGCACGTCATATTCCTGGTATGAAGCGTGAGGAGTTGTGATACATGGAGAATATGTGTTTTACAGCCTAAGTGGCCGAGTGGGAGCTGTTGGTTGGGCCTAATAGGTTTAGGCCCAATGGCCACTTATGTTGCCTAGGGCAACAACCCTAGCCACACCCCAAACTATATAAGGGGTGCTTAGGAGGTCAGCAAGGTAGACACTATTATTACACCTCTCATATTCTCCTATTTCTCTCTCACGGCTGAACCACCATCCGTCGGGTTTTTGGGTTTAGGACGTGATTATCAAGGAGACTTTGGTAGCCGCCTGATTTTCATTATTATCGTGGATTATTACCGATAGTACGCTTCCGCATTCAGGTGAGTCCTAATTCTTCCTATAGCTTCTATCCTCATTCAAAAAATTTCAGAAGTCCACTGAAAATTTCAAAAGGCTCCTACAAATTTTTGAAAATAAGTCAATAAAGTCAATATATTTTTGGATCCATTAGAAGTAGGCATGATCCACACATGTAAGTGACCAGTTTAAAGCGCTAAAAGGCTTCAAGGATCCTTTAGTAATTCTATCCACCTAAAGATCTGAAAATCGCAAATTTATCGATTAGTTATAAATATGGTACAGTCTAATACGCATAACATACACATACACATACACACACATAGAGTTTGCCAGAGAATTTCTGCTAAGTTCAAGACCATTTAGGATACGTCAATTGGAAGATAATCTGTTTAGCGAAATTCTCATTAATCAATAATTCTAAGTCTAATATTGAATCGCCTTGAAATATTAGAATAAGGTAAATATTTACCTAATATAAGATATCCTTGGGTAAATATCATAGAAGACATAATAAAAACAAAAAGAACGAAAAATACGTTTGAGTATTCTTTATTACCCCAAGAATGATAATATTTTTCTGCTTTTTCTCAATAGAAGAGCTTTTTGTTAATTTGAGAAAGAGAAGAATACCTTTTCCTTTGGTTGAGGCCTGCGAGCTCCTCTTTTAGTGTAGCAAGTTCCTGTGTCATATCCTATTCATGGGCCCAAGGAAATATTTTTATTTATCAAATTAAATGAAGAAAAATAAATATCGTATATTTGGTTTTCAGAAATTATTAACCTGTAATCTCTTGAGCTTCCTGCAATTAGAAAAAATAAAAATAGTCATTAACAATATTGATTAAAACAATTTATAAGTTGAACCACCTTATTCGACTAATTTAAAAAGTTAAAGATAGCTAATTAACAAGAACGTTGTAGTCGCCGCGCCCAAAAGAGAGGGAGGGGGTAATTCATGGTCCTAACTCCTAAACTTGAGAATCATGACATAAGGATTTGGAGGGAGTCAAGCAAAGCGCACCAAGCATGAAAAAGATTATGCACATCGATGTTGTATCCATCCTTTTGATAGTTTGCCCTTAGAGTCTGAGTTCAATGCCAAAAAATTGAAGGTAAGAAATTTAGATAATTATAGATTTTTTTTTTTCTCCAAAAAGATGTTATAATATAGGAGTGAAGTGCATACCTGAAGATTATCGAGCCTCCTGCATGGACACATGCATTGACAAGATTTTAAACAAGTTAAACGAAATCTCATAATGTTTGGAAAAATATATATAACAGAACTCTAAGGTTCCGTTTGGATCTTAGGAAATTTGATGGAAAGAAAAAAATTTGAGAACTTACTTTTTTTCTTGTGTTTGGTTTAGAGAAAATCACAAAGAAAAAAATGTAGAGGAAAGTTAAGTGGAAAAATTGTTAGAAACAAGTGATAAAATTTTCTTCATAAAATTGTAGGGAAAGTTTGAGAAAAATTTCCAGCCTCCTTCAACCTCGCATTGCTTAGATGATATCAACATGATTCAAGTAGTTCAGCAATATTCAAATTTCTCATCCAAATTCTTGTATTTTTTATTCAATCCAAACCAGAGGAAAAAACTCATTTTCTCTGTACTTTTTAGTCCTTCACATTTTTTTCTCTTTAACTGTTCTTTCCACCAAATTTTATAAGGACGAAACAGAGCCTAAATAAAAATAAATATGTATAAAAAAATTGGTACATGAATAAAATTCTCTAATAAAACACAATATTTGAAAGGACTGACCTTTTCTCTCTATCAGTGAAAGGAATATCAGAAAATCTTCTCATAACATTTATAAAGTTGCTGCAACCCAAGGGGGAAAGAAGCAATCCGTCACATGTATCAAACTCATAAACTTATGAACATAAATCTGTTTAACTAAACAATTAAAAGGGAAAGATGAGAGGGAAGGGGAAGAAGAGGAGCGGGCAGGGGAGAGAAAGTCTTGCAGAATCATGAAGATTTAGACAAGTGGGATAAGCATGATGTTTGTCAAGCCAAGAGAGTCTGGCTTGAAATCTTTGGAGCGCCCCCCCCCCCTCTCCCACAACCGATTGGAAATGGGAAATTGTTTAGCACATATCAAAATTTTGGGGCAGTCTAGTTTGTCTAGGCAAATTAATCGCTAGAACAGATTCCTTGGAGTCCATGAAGGTCCTCACAGACACTGATATTCTCTACAATATTCATGATGATTTCGTTTTAACTCTGGGAGACTGTGGTTATAGAGTTATTGTCAAGGAGGTTGGTCTAGTGATTCAAGTGATGTTCTGGGCTTTGAACTAAAGACGACACTAATGAAACAGATGGGTTCAGTGCTGATCAGACAAGAGATGGGGAGGAAGCAAAATTCAAGGTTCTGAGAAGCCAATGGACAGTCCAGCTGATAGCTGTAACTCCATAGCTAGAACTAAGACAATTAGTTTTAGCCGGCCAAATTGGCTATTCAGAGGAATTGATTAGAATCAATCTGTGGAGGCACCCATTGAAAAATTCAACACTGAAGAGTATCAATTTAGATAATTATATTGCTTACCATAAGTTAAAAGAGCATGCCTCAGATAGATAAACTTCAATAGAACTATTATTGGAGGATATATTTGCACTTAAAACTTGTTGCTGTAGTGTTTATAAATTAAAATTAAGATCAACCACCATTTTATTACATCGATAAAAATCTCTGAGATCTCGTCACAATATCCATTTATCAAAGCACCAAAATCCAACAAAATTACATAAAATTAAACAATTAGGAACGTGACGACAAATTGACATGTGAACATTCTTTTATATACCAACATGAATTAATTAAATAATTCAGAATGTCACGACAAATTCACACATGGACATTCTTTTATAATTAATATTCCATCGTGAATTTTTGAAGAACAACTTTTACGTTAAAAAACAAGTTAAAATTACTTTCTAACAATCTAATCCGCCTAGCAAATGCCAACATCAAATTGATTGAAGAATTATAGCCAGAAAGACATTTGTTTCGTCTTTTTCGGAACGTTTTTGAGTGAAAATCATGCAATCAAACCAAAAATTTGGATTGAAAATTTCCGATCGAGAAAATTTTCAAAGCAATCGAATCTCTCTGTATATAGCCAAGAAATCCAAGAATAGATCAAGATAGAGTTAGATTGGAAAATTGCTTACCTATGTTGTCCCAAGTGAAGAGTAGGAATCCCAGCAGGAGAAAATGCAAGGAAAAGAACATCTGTCCCAGTGAGAACACTCATTTCTTTCACTTTCCTTGACACAATTGATTTGTGGTGCAAATAGTAATGCTCCCTTGAAAGCTCTCCATTCAGCCTCTCTAGCTGCAACCTTGGCCTTACCATTCTTCTACTTTTTTCTTTTTCTTTTTTTTTTGTTTTCCAGATATCTGATGACTTTATGTATATTTTTTTAGGGTAAATTAAGCGTATTTTATAGGAGAATGGGGCTTTATAAATGGGAATAAATCTGGGGTTAAAAAGCAAGGAAAAAAAATGTTGTAAAAATTTGTGAGTAAATAGATTAAAAGTAATTACATTAAATCAAATTATACAAGAGTTGACAAAAATAAACTCAGCCTGATTTTGTAAAAAGTATTAGACGTTTTTGTGTCGGAGTAGTCTACCCACTGTGATTGGCAATTTGGCATGCAATGCATGGATGCATGGAAATTCATTAAATATTGTATTTAATTTTTTCTGACAGAAAATCCAAGATGATTACAGCCCTTTTTTAAAAAATTTTATTTTACCCCTGCGAATGCACGTGAAGAATGGTTGGTGGAAGAACTAAAAGACATGGTTTGGAATTTGGACCATTTATGATGAATTTTGAAAATTTTCTACTACTTCTTTTAGGTCTATTCTAATTCATTCTATGGCAAAATCTCATGATCAACTAGTAGTCTAATAGTCAATGGCAATGGCAATTTAATTTCTTTATCTTAGCATTCCTAGTTTTTGAATTTCGAGAATTGCATTTTAAATGTTCTCACAAAAATATACAGCAGCTAGTTTGTAGGTTTAAGTTACAATTTGTACAGACTCTTTACTATATTAATTAGAAGTTTAAGGTATATTTATACCTCAATGTTATATTTTGAAATGTTGTTACCGGTTAGTACAAATCACCAAGGTCATTGGTGGGAACATGCTTCGGATTAATCACAAACGCCTTTTTAGTTTAGGAAAAAAAAAAAAAAACAGTGGGACTAGTCCGGATAGATAGATGAAATAGCTTGAGGAGAACATTTGTGAGATTGGTTGGTATCTGGTCAAAGTCCTTATGTAAAAAAAAGAAAGAAATCACAAATTGAAGAAAATTGACAAAATCCAAAAAGATTAAAGCGGAACATGGCCAATTTTTTTTTTTGGGGGGGGGGGGGGGTGTTAATGGCACCTGAGAAAGGCAATAGAACATCAAATCAGCTTTTGGAAACCACCTTAATGGTCCTTCGGATTACTCTTGAAAAAATGAAAATCAGCAGCCTCTGACTTAATTGCGTGGTAAATTGGTAATTGTTTGGTTCAATGAAATAGTGTCTCTAGAAGAACAATTTATTGGCCGAAAAGGCTACTTGATCAAGGTTTTTCGGGTGGGTTGTGCCAGTTCTTATTTGGTATTTTATGACTCAAATGACAAATATGTCCATGCAAAATACAATATTTTTCACATTTGACCATCGGACTTCTACTAATGCAATGTAAGCTAGATTTGCCATTTATTCATACGAGATGTGGAGCAAGTAATTAAAACTTAGAGGGATAACTAGAAGTATTAGTAATAGTAAGAAAGAGTACAAATCAGTGACGAATCTAGATGTTTAGAACATCAAATCATCAGTTCATGCAAAATACAATATTTTTCACGTTTGACCATCAGACTTCTATTAATGCAATTTAAACTAGATTTGCCATTTATTAATACGAGATGTGGAGCAAGTAATCAGAAGTTAGAAGGATAACTAGAAGTATTAGTAAGATACAAATCAGTGGTGGATCTAGATGTTTAGAACATCATTGTTTGTCTATTAACGTCATCACTAATATATAATATCAATAAAAAAAGAGATTGTATGATATATATTATGGTAGTCTATTTTGTACAAACATTCCATCTCTTTTTTTTAACAAACGTTGCTTTTTGTATTTCTACACTAGTGAAAATTGACAAGTAATAAGAATACACCCCACTTTTTTATTCTTAGAAAAAAAATTTATGGTGCCTCTGCTATTACGTTTGCCTTTGCAGTTTTTCATATTTTGAATTTGATACATAAATTGTATCAAAAATGAAAAATGTTACAATTACCTAGTATTTACTAAAATCGTTTGTTACAGAAGATAAATCATCAGCACAAAGCAATAAAACAAAAAAAAAAAATAAAATAAAAATTGAAACATGAAGTGAACATGTCAAATATAAAATACAGCTACAAAAACAATCTACACCTATTAACCACACCAAAAAGGGAAAAAAATAGCGTCAAGTTCAAAGCAATTAGTAGCGCTGAGTTAAAGAAAAATCTGTACCAAAAACACATTGCAACTAAACAGCAGAACATAAACAATAAGAATAAAAGAAAATTAAAGAAGTTAGAATTAGATTATATTAAAACTCTAAACTCTAGGTAAAATGGAGGGAGAGAGGAAAATTTGGGCTTAGGTATATTTAATTTAATTTCACTTTTCTATCAAGTTACAACTTTATGATTGTACTTTTGATATTTAAAGAGATTAAAAATGTTAATACGTGGGTTGGATATATTTAAAAAGTGTCTGTAACTTTTTGAACCTAATTTAGGAGTGCCCATGACACAAATAAATAGAAATATTATTGTTAGAAAGATAGTAAAATTGGGAGAGCTCATGAGAAGGCGGGCATGCTAATGATGTAGGTCGTTGACTGTAGGAGGTAACACTGTAACGAAACCGACCCGGCTCGCTTAGTCCTCGGGTTCAACTCGGTCAAAGGCGGGTCAAATTGAGCCTGAGCACAGTAAAGCTCAGTTCGGCTCGACTCGATTGACTCAGTTTAGCTTAATTACCTCATTTTTTATTATGCGGTTGTATTGAAAGTATGAAATAATCTTTAGAATCAATAAAATTTTATCCCAATCCTTATTTCTTGAGTTCAATGTAAAAATCTCGAATTTAGCTTCGACTTTAGACTTAAATTTGAAAACTTTTTAACCAAAAACAAACAAAAAAAGAATACCGAACCGAGCCGAGCTTCGAGCCAAACACTATACATCTTAGCCCCAGGCAAACTGAAGTTTTTTAGGCTTGGCAAACTTCGAGCCGAACTTTTAACTAAACGAGCCCTGTTGAGCCTGGCCAGCTCGGCTCGTTTACACCCTAGTACGAGGGTAAACTTTGATAGTCTTTAGGGGTTGGATACAAATAGTTTTTCATTTTTTTGGTGGCTTTGCATACTTCACTTGTTTATTGCCTTTGTTTGATAAGATGCTCTTCCAGTTTATTTATTTATTTATTTATTTAGTAGGAGTTGGGTGATGTAAATTATACGGTAGATCCGGGCTATTAAAAAGGGTAATTTTTTTTATTTTTCAAAACTCACTCGCTATTTTAAATGGTCCCTTTCCCAAAAAAATAAAATTTTTATGGTTTAAATCGCGTTATCTCAGTGAATCTACAGATTTAGATTTAGCATATAAGTGTTGAATTTGGTGGTGTTTACTATTTTCCTTTTGATAAGAGTGATTGTTGTTTAGAAGAGAGTGAAGGGCTTGTTCTTTTCGTGGGTCAATCCATATTTATCCACTTCAATCCACTTCAACTTACTTCAACCTATTTCAACCCACTTGAAAAAAAAAATACCAACTTCAATCTACCTCAGTGGCGAATCCAGAAATTAATTCAAGCGGGGTCGGAACTCAAACACACATGTGATTTGAAATTTTAAATTTAACAATAGTCGTAAAAACAAAATTACAAAGCTATTATAATCAAGGCAATTGTCCTCAGCGAAGCTTCATATTTGAAACCGATATATGCTATCATCGTTCGATACTGTTTCAAAAAGATCATCCTCAAAATAAGTAATAACAGTATTGTTTAAAAACTCATCCGATGTTCCGTTGCGCAAATTGGTGTTGATAATCTTCATCATGCTCATTTGGATGATAATGTGAAATTGGTTTTCTTTCAGTTGGATTTGATTGAAGAGCACTTGAATCAACTCGACTTCTCCCACAAGACGAAGGATTAGTGTTTGCGTCAAAATTTGAGGTTTGCATTTGAGTGTAGTGTTCGCTAGTTTCTTGATTTAAAGGAGAATTTTCAGATGTAGAAGTTGAACGAAACGATTCAGCAGTCAACTTTTTGGAATATCTATGCATTTTCAATTGGACAAAAAAAAGTCTAATTAGGCAAGTGAAAGATATTCAATAATTGTAACTAATTACAGGAGAATTGAAGCAGTGAACAACATATACAATTACAATTGACAAATGATTTCTTGTCAATTTCATCAAATGATTTTAACAATTGAAACTAATCTAACTATCAAAATAATTAAAGGTAACCAATTGAAAATTTGACAAAGAAAAGCAAAAATTAAAACCATCTAAAGTTTTAGGCCGAAACTTGGGGAAAAAAAAAAAATTACAGGAGAATTGAAGCAGTGAACAACATATACAATTACAATTGACAAATGATTTCTTGTCAATTTCATCAAATGATTTCAATAATTAAAACTAATCTAACTATCAAAATAATTTAAAGGTAAACAATTAAGAATTCGACAAAGAAAAGCGAAAATTAAAACTATCTAAAGTTTTAGGCCGTAACTTGGGCAAAAAAAAAAAAAGAGAGAGAGCTTTTAAGTGACTGGCAACGGCAAGGTTTGAACCTAGAACGCCCGAGAGAAGTGCCCAGCCAATGTTTCACGCCCAGCCAACCATCAAAGCAATCTTCTTTAACTGCATCAGGGTACATCACAAATTATATATATAACGTATTTGGGTATTTTTTAAATTTAACTAGCAGATTATTTTTTTTTAAAGCGGGGTCCGTTGACCCCACGTGACCCCGCCTTAGCTCCGCCACTAATCTACCTCAACCCACTTCAACCTATCTCAACCTACTTTAACCAATTTCAACCTACCCCCTTCATAATTTTAATAATTTATAAAGCATCATGTGAGATTTAGGGTCTGTTGTTTTCGTGGGTAAATTGGGTGGGTAAAAGGGTGAAATAGGTTGAAATAGGTTGAGGTAGGTTAAAGTTGGTATTTGTTTTTTTTAGGTGGGTTGAAATAGGTTGAATTAGGTTGAAGTGGGTTGATACAAGTTGAAGTGCGTTGAAGTTGGTATATTATTTATGTGGTGGGTTTAAATAATAAGAATGTAATTAATGTGTGATAATTTTTTTTTAATCGAAAATTTGTGGAATTTTTATTTATTCTTTTTTATATGTTTTATTTTTAATTTTTAATTTTTAATTTTTAAATTTTACTATTTCTTATTTCTTATTTTTTATTTTTTATTTTTATTTTTTGTATGTTTTATTTTGTATGTTTTATGTTTTATTTTGTATGTTTTATGTTTATATTTTTTTAGTTTTTATATTTTATATTTTATTTTATATTTTTTGTTTTTTATTTTTCTATTTTTTAATTTCTTATTTCTTATTTTTTATTTTTTATTTTTTACTTTTTACTGTTTATTTTTTATTTTTTATTTTTTATTTTTTATTTTTTATTATTCGATGATTTATGTTTTTAATGTTTTTATGTTGTTCTTTCTTATTTCTTATTTCTTATTTTTTTATTTTTTACATTAATTTTTAATTTTTAATTTTTATTTGTCATTCTTTTATTTTTTATTTTTTATGTCTTATTTTTCATTTTTTATTTTTTGTTTTTTATTTTTTTATGTTTTTATGTTTTTATGTCTTTATTTTTTGATTCTTATTTCTTATTTTTTATTTATTATTTTTTACATCTTAATTCTAATTTTTTTATTTCTTATTTTTTAAATTTTTATGTTTCAATTTTTTATTTTTTATTTTTTATTTCTTATTTCTTATTTTTTTGTGTTTTTATTTTTTATTTTATTTTTTATTTAAAATGTAAAATTAAAATAAAAAATTAAAATTAAAATGTAAAAAATAAAAAATAAAAAATGAAAAATAAGAAATAGGAAATAAGAAATCAAAAATAAAAACATACAACATAAAAAACTAAAAAAATGAACAGTAAAAAGTAAAAAATAAAAATTAAAAATTAGAAATTAAAACTGAAAAAATAAAAAATAAAAATTTATAAATAAAAAATAAAAAATAAAAAACTAAAAATAAGAAATAAAAAAAAGTGATTAAAAAATTTAAAAATAAAAACATATAACCAATAAATAATAAAAAATAAAACATAAAAACATAAAAATAAAAAATTAAAATAAAAAAATTAAATAATAAAATAATAAAAAGTTAAAAATAAAAAATAAAAAATGAAAAATGAAAAATAAAAAATAAGAAATAAGAAATAAAAAATTTTAAATATAAAATATAAAATTACAAAATAAGAAATTAACAAAAAATAAAAAATAAAAAATAAAAACATAAAAACATAAAAAATAAAATAATAGAAAATTAAAAATTAAATATAAAATTAAAAATTAAAAAAATAAAAAATGAGAAATTAAAAAAATTATAAAAATACAAACATATAAAAAATAAAAAATAAAAATACAAAAAGAAAAACATAAAAAATTAAAAAATTAAAATAAAAAAATGAGAAAGTAAAATAATAAAAAGTAAAAAATCAAAAATCAAAAATCAAAAATCAAAATAAAAATAAAAATGCAAAATAAATAAAAAATAAAAAATAAAAAATAAAAAATAAAAAATGAAAACATAAAAAATAAAAACTAAAAACAAAAAAATAAAAAATAAAAAATATAAAAAATATAAAAATATAAAAATAAAAATAAAAATAAGAAATTTAAAAATTAAAATGAAAAAATAAAAAATAAAAAATAAAAAATAAAAAATAAGAAATAAGAAACAAGAAATTAAAAAATTAAAGGATAAAAAATAAAAAACAAAAAAATAAGAAACAAGAAATTAAAAAATTAAAAAATACAAAATAAAAAATAAAAAACAATTAACACATAAAAAATAAACATAAAAAATAAAAATTAACAAATAAAAATTAAAAAATAAAAAATAAAAAAATAAAAATGAAAAAAATAAAAACTAAAAAAGAATAAACAAAAATTGCATAAAATTTCGATAACTTCACAAATTATCACATATGAATTATATTCTCATTATTTTAACCCAATTCAACCCACCACATAAAAAATATAACAATTTCAACCCACTTCAACCCACTTCAACCCACATCAACCAACTTCAACCCACTTCAACCTACTTCAACCTACTTCAACCCACCTCAAAAAAAAATACCAACTTCAACCTACTGTTGAGTTCGTGAGTATCCAACCACAAGAGGGGGTGAATTGTGGTATCTGATTTTCGCGTTGTAGATAACAAACACCCTCACAGAGGTTGTTCTCAAGTGACAAACACCCTGATAGCTTATTTGCACGGGGTGTTATCAAATATTGCAGAGGCGAAAATCACCAAGATAGATGCGGAAAATAAAGCACACACAATTTTTACGTGGAAAACACCTCTAGCCCAACTGAGGTGTGAAAAACCAAGACCTACCTCGTGTAGGATTTAACCACTTTTACTAACGGGCTTCACACGTTACAAATGTAACACACCTTGTTACAACTTGCAACCACGTAACCTTCTTCCCAAAGACAGTTTACACCACGTCCAACCTTCGCAAGATTAGACACGTCCAAGTCCACACGACTAGGACACACTCACTCACTTTTCTGATTCAAGATCAAGGTTACAAACACCTTACAGGGGGTGCTTCTTACTAAGCAGATGTAAGGTACAATGAAGATCCTATTATGCCAATGGTTTGAAAACTCAAATCAAACACAGCTTGTCACGGTTTGTTTTTCAGAATGAAGCTCAAGAATCTTTGAGTGTAAACCGTGTTTTCTGATTTTTCCTGAATTTTTCAAAAAGTTGTGTTTAAGCAAATTCAACCTGAGTTTTCTATCTGCTCTTTTCTCGTGTATTGTGTGTCTGCTGGAAGAGAAAAAGCTGAGGTTTTTAAACACAAAAACCAACGGTCATAAGCCACAGAATCAGCTAAGTATGGAAAATGATTTGCAAAGAAAATATATTCTCCAACGGCTAATGATGAATTTATCCCAAAATATAAGGGATTTTGTTATCTTAAAAGATAACCCTTATCTTTCCATAGCCGAGAGGTGAAGCAACCAAAAATTTTCAGCTTTTGAAACTTTACCATATCCAAAAATATGGTCAAAGGAAATTTTTTTTTTCTTTAAATTTTGGCAAATCTCCAAAACTTATTTTCGAAATTCTCCCAAAATATTTTCAGGAAATATCCTTTCCAGAGAAATAGCAGTTTTGAAATTCAAGGAAAGTATTCTAGAGATCTTGGCCAACCAAAATGAATTTTTTAAAAATAATCAGGTATGGCCACTGCAGTTCAGAAACACCCTAGGCACCCTGTTCGCAGGGTTGTTCGCAACTGGTGTTCTGAATCACTTAGTGCAAGTACCGATTCAAGAAGTATTTAAAAATGATGTTTTCAATATTGGCATATTAACAAGAGTCTAATTAAATAAAACCTATATACCCAAGCCTTCTTGTTTTGAACCAGTCATCTTGTCCGAGATTTGTAGAGCTGCTGTGAACACCAAGGCCACCTTGTTTGCTGGGGGTGTTCTTTGCATTGCTAGAGTTCAGGAACACGCTTTACAATCAACTGTCGAGTTGGTGTTCTTGACTTAATATAGATTCACCAAGTAAAACCTGTCTAGAAGACATTCTCACATGTAGCAAACTAGTTAATACAATAAAGATCACAAACACCAGTTAGGCCTGTTTGGAGATCGTGTTCGGAGCAATATTACTTGGATAAATTTTTACACTTGGATTTGTTATCATCAAAACTAAATATAATAACACAACAAATTCCCCCTTTTTGATGATGACAAACCAAGTGACCATATTGACAAAAAATGAATGAATGCTGATAGGGATAATTTAATGCTAAGGTCCACTCGTCAATAGGACTACTTCCCCCTTTTGGCATAATTAAAAAGCATAAACAACATTATGAATGCAAGAAAAGAAGTAAATAGCAGAAGATGCAAGAGGCAGTAATAAAGGGATATTGCATTAAAAACCTTACAATTGCCAAAAACGAAAGTAAGGAAGGAGGAGACTAGAGAACAGCTTAGACAATCAGGGAGCAAGGGGTGGTTGCGTTTGCAGAGGAGGGATGCTAGGGGCAAGAGTGGAGAGAAGTGCAAGCAAATCTTCATGGCGTTTGGCCGAGAGAGCTCGTTCCTCAGCAAGAGCAGCCTTGACAGCTAAGAGCTCATCTTTGAGGTGAGCATTGTCCTCAAGAACAGCCTCAACCTTGACGGAAGGTTGTCCAGAAATAGGTGGTTGAGGTGGTCGACGACCCTGTTTGGAGACTGACCCTTCGCCAACCCCATAGCCACACCCTAGTAGGGTGTCAACGCCAATTTCATCAATGATTTGGGCCGGCACTCTTCGTGTGAGCACGATCCCAAAGTACTCAAGCACCCTTGTCAACAAAAACCCATAACCAAGATCATGTGCCCGGGTGGTGTTCGCAATTCGCTCTATGTGGCGAATCATGATTGCAGGGAGGTTTACTGGTTCCTCCCGATCCAGTAGGTCCACCAGACATGGATCAAAGGCATCTGCTGAGTTGCGCCCTTGACCTCGCGGTATTATGTTCTTGATGGTGAACATAAACAGTAGTTGGTGTAGGGAGGTCATTTCACCCTTCTTAACCGAGAGGGGTGTTCTCAGGCCCTGTTTTGACTAAGGCGTTTGGACACCTCTAAGAGCCTGGCTGTTTCCAGGGCCGTTTTGTCTTCCCTCACATACACAGCAAATCCACGAGAGGGGATGCCCAGAATATCACTCAGGGTGGCTTCATCAAAGGAAAAGTGACACGCATTGACAGCACTTGTCACCACCCCATTTGTGACAGAGCAGTTGGCATAGAATTCAGCCAACTCGGGCACAGAACACCCTTGCTGGGTGTTTGCAAACAACTCAAGCCAGCCTTGGGCTCGAAGCTTGTTCAAGAACACCTCCAGACCCTGTTCCTCGAAAAAGCTGACATTCACTACCTTCCCCCTGACGACATTGCGCTTCAGCAACTGCGCATGTTTGTCAGACATAGGAGAGGGAGTGAACTGCTTTGGGCGTTTGAGGACAGGAACAGAGGTAGTAGTTTCTGGTAGGGGGGTTGTTCTGGGCTTACGCTTGAGGGTTGTTTTGGCAGGAGAGGACTTCACAGCAGGTTTATTGGTTGGTTTTGGAGGAGCTTGGTCTTCAGAGGACTCGAAAAACACCGGTGTCCCCTGTTTGAAGGTGGTGTTCTCAGAGTCAGAACTCGAGAACCCTTCAGAAGAAGAAGAAATCTCCTCGATGATAGGAGCAGAGGGTTTGGAGGTACGAGGAGCGGATTGAAAAGCGATTCTCGCAGACTTGCGAGAGGGCTTAGAGGATTGAGGAGTTTGAGAGGGTTGAGACATTGGTTGTGGCCTTGTTCTTGGCGTTCTGCTACGCCTAGCCACGATTTTCACCCTCTTCCTTTTCTCTCCAGTTTGAAAGACTGGAGGGGAGATTTCAGCCTCAGGAAGAGAATTCTTCTCTAGACTCTCCTCTGATGACTCATTCGACTTCCCTTGGAAGTCGACATGCAGATCCTCCACAAACACACCTTCGACAGAGGCAGCCCCTGTTTCTGTCGCGGTGTCAGAGAGCAACCCAGAAGAACAGGGCTCAAAATTAAACCCTTCAGGGGTTTCCAAGAATTATTCTTGAGACCCCGACTTTGTTCCCTCTGACTTAACTAAAATGGGACAAGCAATTGCCCCTACGAGGAACACCAATTCCCTTCCACATTCAAAGGGAATATCATCCATCCCCATTCCCACTGATTTTAGAGACAAGCGATTCAGGAATTTGAAAGGCTTGTACGAGATTGGGCGAGAAGGAGCAGGGATTGAGGAAGCAAGAACGAGGGCTTTCGAGTGAGAGGTGTTGTTGGAAGCCATTGTTTGCTAGAGGAGAGAGATTAGGGTTTAGAGGGTTTTGCTAGGGTTTAAAAGCAAGAACAGAGGAGAGAGAGAGAGAGAGAGAGAGAGCAGCCGAATCTTTGAGAAGATCTCTTGATTTGCAACGGGTAGGAGCAATAACATCTTGTGCCTTGGGAAGGAAAGCAAACACACCGAGCAACCAAGGGGCGTACCTGTTCTCTGTATTATGCCACTGAGCAACCAAGGGGCGTACCTGTTCTCTGTATTATGCCTGTTCTTTGCCGTCTAATCTGATTCGACTGAATGGCATTAAGACGGCTCCAGTACATCCCTTATGCTGTACTAAGTAGATAAAAAAAATGCATGCAATACGGGCATATGCAATCACATCCGTTATTAATAAAATTTGCAAACAGGGGGAGAGAACAGGGTGTAAAGGTTGATTTTACCAAACCCAGTTCATGTTCTGGAAATAGGTATCTCAGGGTGTTCTCACCAACCCTAGTTCCAGTCTATTTCTCTCAAAAAGGTCTCTAGCTAGTGCCTTAGTGAATATATCAGCAATTTGACTTTCCGTTGAGCAAAAATTCATAGAGATTAAAATCTTTTCAACATTATCTCTCAAGAAATGATGTCGAATGTCAATATGCTTTGTTCTTTTATGTTGACATGGATTTTTGGCAATATTAATTGCACTTGTGTTATCACAAAAAATAGGAATGCGTCCAATGTCAACACAAAAGTCCTTAAGTTGTTGCCTTATCCACAACAGTTGAGCACAACATGAAGCTGCTGTAACATATTCAGCTTCTGCTGTGGACATGGCAACTGAATGTTGCTTCTTGGTAGCCCAAGATACCAAACAAGGCCCAAGAAAGTGAGCCATACCTGAGGTACTCTTTCTATCAACTAGGAATCCAGCATAGTCAGCATCAGCATATCAAACAAGATCAAAATTGCAACCTCTAGGATACCATAGAGCTAAATTGGGTGTATGTTTCAAATACCTTAGTATCCGTTTAACAGCCTTAAGATGAGTTTCCTTAGGATTAGACTGAAAATGGGCACATAAACCAACACTAAAAACAATATCCGGTCTACTAGCGGTTAGGTATAGGAGTGACCCAATCATGCCCCTATAGAGTTTCTCCTCAACTGATGGACTCCCATCATCCATAACCAACTTGGTTGAAGGAGAAATAGGAGTGTCTATGGGTTTGGCTGACTCCATCCCAAAACGCTTAAGTAACTCCTTGATATACTTTTGCTGATGGATCATGGTGCCGTTTGGAGTTTTGCTTGATTTGTAAGCCTAAGAAAAAATTAAGCTCACCCATCATGCTCATCTCAAACTCACTCCTCATCATATTTGAAAATTCATTGCATAAATCATGATGAGTTGCACCAAATATAATATCATTAACATATATTTGGACAATCAAAAAATGTTCCCCCTTAGATTTTAGAAACAAGGTATTGTCTACCTTACCTCTTCTAAAATCATTTCAAGTAAAAAACTTGACAACCGTTCATACCAAGCTCTTGGAGCTTGTTTTAAACCATAAAGTGCCTTGTCAAGTTTAAAAACATGATTTGGAAAATCACCATTTTCAAAACCAGGGGGTTGTTGACATACACCTCTTCTTTAAGGTATCCGTTTAGGAATGCACTTTTAACATCCATTTGATATAGCTTGATTTCCATATGAGCTGCAAAGGCTATTAAAATTCAAATAGCCTCAATTCTAGCAACTGGTGCAAAGGTTTATTCGTAATCGATCCCTTCTTCTTGAATGTATCCTTGTACAACCAGCCGTGCCTTGTTCCTGGTGACTGTTCCTGACTCATCCAGTTTGTTTCGGAACACCCACTTGGTTCCAATGATTGTTCTCTCTGCAGGGTTAGGTACAAGGTGCCATACCTTGTTTCTTTCAAATTGATGAAGCTCTTCTTGCATAGCCGTGATCCAATCTGAATCTGCAAGAGCTTCATTCACACTTTTTGGCTCAATGTTAGAACGAAAAGCATAGAAAGCACAAAAATTCTTTAGTTTAGATCTAGTTTGCACTCCAGTATTAATATCTGACAAGATTTGATCAAGAGGGTGCGAACTATGGTGCTTCCATGATCGTGGAGTAAGAGGATCCACAGACACATGCTCTGTTCTAACTGAAATGTGTGTAGGATCGGGCTCAAGAACACCTCCTGATCCTGTTTCTGCACCTGTTTGTAACCTTATTCCTGAAGAACATGGTTCCGAATAGGGTTCAGCGGTGTTTTCCCCTATTTGGTGTTCACCTTGCCTGCTGTTCTGAGGAACAGCTTCTGTACCTATTTTCTTCAGGTTGTTCTTACCTCGTTTATCTTGGAGCAACACTTCTTTTCGAACAAGACCTAATTTAAGTTCATCTTCCTGTGCATCATTCTCACTCAACACGTTAGATTCATCAAAAAGTACATGCACACTTTCCTCAACACACAAGGTTCTTTTGTTAAAGACTTTGTATGCCTTGCTGTGAGAAGAATAGCCAAGGAATATTGCCTCATCACTCCTAGGGTCAAACTTTCCTAAGGCATCCTTCCCATTATTATGCACAAAACACCTACCACCAAATGTCCTTAGGTGCGTAATATTGGGTTTTCTGCCTTTGAAAAGTTCATAAGGAGTTTTATTCAACATGGGGCTGATCATGCATCTATTTATAATGTAACATGAGGTGTTCAATGCTTCTGCCCAAAAATACCTAGGAAGACCACTAGCAATAAGCATTGTTCTAGTCATGTCTTCCAGGGTGTGATTTTTGCGCTCAACCACCCCATTTTGTTGGGGTGTTCTTGGAGCTGAGAAGTTATGATCAACACCATGTTCATTACAATAGTTGATAAAACTTGTATTTTCAAACTCAGTTCCATAATCAGATCTCAAGCTAATTAAGGAGTGTCCTACTCTCTTTTCAACCTTTTTGAGAAAGGCAATAAAATTCTCAAAGGTTTCATCCTTGGATGCCAAAACAAGGTCCAAGTAAATCGAGAGTAATCATCCACTACCACAAGCACATACTTTTTCCCACCTCTACTAGTTATCCTCATGGGACCACACAAATCAATGTGTAGCAATTCTAGAGGTCGAGTAGTGCTTACACACCTTTTCGATTTAAAAGAAGATCTGACTTGTTTGCCTTTTGTACAAGCTTCACATACCTTGTCATCATTAAATTTGATGGAAGGTAGTCCAATAACTAGGCCTTTTGAAACAAGTTTGTTTAACAAGGATAAGCTTGCATGACCTAGTCTCTTGTGCCATAGTGTTATATCATCATTTAATGCATTTAAACAAGTCAGATTATTTTGGGGAAGAGTGAAAATACAAACTTTATAAATATTTTGACATCGCTTCCCCTCAACACAACATCTCCTGTGTCGTCATTTACAACCAAGCAACGTGTTCGTGAAAACACCACTAGATTGTTCTTGTCACACAGTTGGGACACACTTAGCAAATTGTGCTTTAAACTATTAACTAAGTGCACATTATCAATTGAGTGGGAGAGAGTTTTACCAATATTACCTATACCGACAATTGTCCCAGACTTGCCGGTTCCAAATGCTACACTCCCACCATTCAAAGCTGTAAGTGAGAGAAAATTTGATCTTTCTCCAGTCATGTGCCGCGAACACCCACTATCAACATACCACAGCTGCCTGTTTTCAAGGTTGTTTTCTGATCTGTTTGACAGGGTGTTTCTTACCCTGTTTGCTGGGTTGTTTGTGGGATTGTTCTCTCTCACTTCAGCCTGCAAAACAAATCACGGGTTAGTTTTGGGAACCCAGATCCACTTGGGTCCCATTCCTTTAGACATGTAAAGCTCATCTTTTCTAATCCAGATTTGTTTCACATACCTTTCATTCTTTTCATTGGCATGTTTTCTTAAAGGACAAGAATATCGATAGTGACCAGTTTTACCACAATGAAAGCAAACAATGTTTTCAGGTAATCCCACATACTTTCTATGAATTGGGTAAACTGTTCGTTTAGGCTTATACCCAAGTCCCTTTTTGTTTCGACTGTGGTGAGTGTTTAACCAAGCAAGGGCCTGTGAAGATTTGTTCCATCGTTTGTTTGTGCTAAGCTCGGTTTCCAGTTTTTCTTTATTAGCATGCAAACCCTTGTTCTCTTTGAGCAGGGACTCAACCATTCCTTCCACCTCAAAGAGTTTTTCCTCTATTCGAGAGTAATCTCCTTCTTTTATAAAGAGGTTTTCTTTGAGCATATTAGCATTTTCATGTAAACCGAGTTTTTCATTTTTAAGAATTTCATTTTCAA
Source organism: Carnegiea gigantea (assembly GCA_029747015.1). NCBI lineage: Eukaryota > Viridiplantae > Streptophyta > Magnoliopsida > Caryophyllales > Cactaceae > Carnegiea > Carnegiea gigantea. The sequence goes on along the minus strand of JAKOGI010000057.1, from coordinate 1,034,403 downwards.
GCTCTAGGTCACGAACTTCTTTTTTTAGATCAGCACATGTGTCTATCAAATTATATAGAAGTTCTTCTAAAGTGGCTTTGTTAAGACCATGTACCTTGTTCTTGAGATCTGAGAAGCTGATTGTTGATTCATCATCTGAATTTGAATCACTTTGTGCCATAAGTGCTACGACTCCTTCTTCAGCTTCAGATTCTCCTTCATCCTCAGAGGAATCTCCCCAAGCAGCCAGCATAGCTTTCGAGAATCGCTTGCCCAAATTGTTTACAGGGTGTTTTCGACCCTGTTTTCGAGGGTGTTCAAGCATTTGATCTTTTCGAAGCAGAGGACAATTTTTGACTAAGTGATCTGGTTTGCCGCACTTGAAACACCCTGTGAGCTGTTCTTTGGGGGTGTTTCTGGACTTACTGAATTCTTTTCTTTTGTTGTTTTCCTTGACCTTTTTGAAGAATTTCTTGAATTTTCTGGACATTAGGGCCATATCTTCATCTTCAAGGTCAGAGTCAGTGTCATGCTTTTAAGGCAAGCCCACGATCCTTCTTTTGCTCCTCTCTTTGCTGTGAGTTCTTTCGGAGTTCATAGGTCTGGAGATTACCAATCAACTCGTCGAGGGTGATCTGGTTCATGTCTTTAGCCTCTTGGATGGCTGTTACTTTGGCCTCCCACGTGCGAGGTAAAATTCTGAGGATTTTCCTCACCAACTCTTCAGTGGTGAAAGATCTTCCCAGGGATTTTAACTCGTTCGTGATGTGGGTGAACCGTGTATACATGTCCATCACAGTTTCATGATCACCCATATCAAACAACTCATATTGTCGCATAAGTAGCTCAATTCTAGATTGTTTAACTTGACTCGTACCTTCATGAGCAACTTGCAGAGCATTCCAGATAGCTTTGGCTGATTCACACTCAGAGATGCGAGTGTATTCATCGGGTCCTAGGCCAAAATATAGAAGCTTTTTGGCTTTGGCATTTTTCTCCATTTTCTTGTAGTCCTCGGTATCAAATTCTATGGATTTCTTGGGAACCTTCTTACGATCTTCAAGCACCTTGGTGGGAACAAGAGGTCCGTTCTTGATGAGCATCCACAATTCATAATCTTCTGCCTGAATATAGTTCTCCATCCTATTCTTCCACCAACTATAATGTTGGCCGTTGAAATAGGGTGGACGAGTAATGGATTGCTCTTCAAGAATTTTTTGTGGGGTACTCATCTTCAGAATCTCTCAAGGTGTTAACCTTTTGTAAGAGAACCCGCTCTGATACCACTTGTTACAGACCAAACAGGAGAACTCATCCCAAAAGACTAGCCTATTAGGAGAGAGAGCCCATTTGATCTATAAACCCCTCATCAGTTGCCCATACAACCGATGTGGGACAAGTCCCATACCTTGCAACTGGTCAAATCCGTAACATTCGACCCCCCTTAAGGGCCAACGTCCTCGTTGGTCACGGCCACGTTGGTCACGGCTGGCTCCCCCAGGCCACCACTCTGTGGGCCACCACTCCGAGTTGGCTCTGATACCACTTGTTGAGTTCGTGAGTATCCAACCACAAGAGGGGGGGTGAATTGTGGTATCTGATTTTCGCGTTGTAGATAACAAACACCCTCACAGAGGTTGTTCTCAAGTGACAAACACCCTGATAGCTTGTTTGCACGGGGTGTTCTCAAATATTGCAGAGGCGAAAATCACCAAGATAGATGCGGAAAATAAAGCACACACAATTTTTACGTGGAAAACACCTCTAGCCCAACTGAGGTGTGAAAAACCACGACCTACCTCGTGTAGGATTTAACCACTTTCACTAACGGGCTTCACACGTTACAAATGTAACACACCTTGTTACAACTTGCAATCACGTAACCTTCTTCCCAAAGACAGGTTACACCACGTCCAACCTTCGCAAGATTAGACACGTCCAAGTCCACACGACTAGGACACACTCACTCACTTTTCTGATTCAAGATCAGGGTTACAAACACCTTACAGGGGGTGCTTCTTACTAAGCAGATGTAAGGTACAATGAAGATCCTATTATGCCAATGGTATGAAAACTCAAAATCAAACACAGCTTGTCACGGTTTGCTTTTCAGAATGAAGCTCAAGAATCTTTGAGTGTAAACCGAGTTTTCTGATTTTCCTGGATTTTTCAAAAGGCTGTGTTTATGCAAATTCAAACCGAGTTTTCTGTCTCTCTGTTTTTCGAGTGTTTTGAATATCTGTATATCTCTGTCTGTGTGTGTGTGCTGGGAGAGAAAAAGCTGAGGCTTTTAAACAAAAAAAACAACGGTCATAAACCACAGAATCAGCTAAGTATGGAAATAGTTTTGCAAAATTATCCAACGGCTAATGATTAATTTATCCCAAAATATAAGGAATTTTGTTATCTTAAAAGATAACCCTTATCTTTCCATAGCCGAGAGGTGGATTCAAAAAGCAACCAAAAAATTTTCAGCTTTTGAAACTTTACCATATTCAAAAATATGGTCAAAGGAAATTTTTTTTTCTTTAAGTTTTGGCAAATCTCCAAAACTTATTTTCAAAATTCTCCCAAAATATTTTCAGGAAATATCGTTTCCAGAGAAATAGCAGTTTTGAAATTCAAGGAAAGTATCCTAGAGATCTTGGCCAACCAAAATAAATTTTTCAAAAATAATCGGGTATGGCCACTGCAATTCAGAAACACCCTAGGCACCCTGTTCGCAGGGTTGTTCGCAACTGGTGTTCTGAAGCACTTAGCGCAAGTACCGATTCAAGAAGTGTTTAAAAATGATGTTTTCAATATTGGCATATTAACAAGAGTCTAATTAAATAAAACCTATATACCCAAGACTTCTTGTTTTGAACCAGTCATCTTGTCCGAGATTTGTAGAGCTGCTGTGAACACCAAGGTCACCTTGTTTGTTGGGGTTGTTCTTTGCATTGCTAGAGTTCAGGAACACGCTTTACAATCAACTGTCGAGATGGTGTTCTTGACTTAATATAGAATCACCAAGTAAAACCTGTCTAGAAGACATTCTCACATGTAGCAAACCAGTTAATACAATAAAGATCACAAACACCAGTTAGGCCTGTTTGGAGATCGTGTTCGGAGCAACATTACTTGGACAAATTTTTACACTTGGATTTGTTATCATCAAAACTAAATATAATAACACAACACCTACCTCAATCCACCTCAACCTATTTCAACTTACTTCACCCTTTTACGCACCCAATTTATCCACGAAAAGAACAGACCCTGAGTTTCTTACAAACCATGAGTCAAACTCAAACCCGAATGGGACCTCACGAGCTAAGCGTCGCGCATCACGAGCTAGGACTCCACCTAGGCCAAACACACCTCCACTTGTGGTTTGATGACTCAAATTCCGTTCCTAATTGGCCGATTACGGGTAAAGTTCAGTAACTTCAAACGTTTTTGATGGGAAGCAATTTCGTGTCATTATTTGCCAAAAAGCACGTTAAATGGATAATACAGCAAACGCACCAATACCAAAAACATCCTAAAATATCAAGTGTGTTAAGGAGACAATAGTTATGCATGTCATCTTTTGATCAAGAGAGCCTCATAAAGCATAGATTTTGCTAGAGTTAGGCAAAGCTAACCTGGTACAATAATTATTAGTTACATCTAAGAGTAAGTGCTCTTACATCCTATATATATATATATATGTTTTTTTGGGTATTTATTATATATTCTATTTTTTAATATTTATTCGCTGATGTATCTTTTGAAAGCTTGTGTTTCCAAGTGTATGGTATATACTTTAATTACCGGTTCGACATTGACACGAAGTTAAGTGAGTGTGGTACAATTTTTTACATGTTTAATTAAATAGGTTAATACGTTCAACCTGTTTCATTAAATGTGTCAGGCTTAGGTCGGATTCTTAACACGAAAAGTACCTATTTAATATGTTTGGTTAAATGGGTTAAACAAGTCAACTCATTTTTTTCATTTATCATTTATTCGTTTACCCTAATTAAGAATACAAAAAATATAAATAAATATTTATATATGGATTATGATGAATTTGGGGAGCTTTGCAAAGTATTTGCTTAATTTGATATATAAAATTTAATTTTTAATTCTATGTAATTATGTATTAGTTGAAAATGTTAAACGTGTAAATGGGTAGTTAGGTGACTAAACTTGACTTGTTGATTTTAAACGGGTTAAGCAGGTCAACCCATTTAAAAACTAAATTGGTGCAGGTTAAGAGTTTTCTCGACTCTAACCCTACCCGATCCTCATGCGGGTCGACATACCATTGATCCTGACCCTACGGGCACCCTTAGATCATCGAGTCAGATCTGACCCTCAAACATCCTCTAAATAGGAAATGAGATTTTTCAGTAAGTTTACTTTTTAAAAGCTTAACATTAAACATCCTACAATACAAAATGCCAAACGATAATATAATGTTCCGATGAAGTGTTTCGCAATTACAAATACTCTAATGCGTAGTTTAGTGATTCAAACATTTAGTTTATTAAAATAACTACTCCAAACATTAGAGATGTTTGAAGTAGAAGGTTATGAGCTAGTGTTGGAGAGGTGAATGAGGGAAAGGCTATGAGGAGACGACAACGTAGAAAGCAAAAATATTTTGAACAAATGAAACCCAGAGTATATTGTTTTGATTTTAAAAAATGTTAATTTTTTTTTAAAAAGTGAGGGTTAGTAGGTCAAAACCTCTGCCTAAATCCGAGCCTCATCATAGTCGAGTACCCCCACCCCAATTTGAAGGTCGGGGTGGGTTGGAGACCAAAAAAGTCGACTCTGACCCTCATTTTTGAGGGTCTAGTCAGGCAGGGCCCCAGACTATTAATCAGATCTAGTTCTAAGATATGACCTAGAAAAGAAATCGGAAATAATCATCAGGAGTAGGTCTAAGGGAATTACTTGCATGCTTGGTTTTTTTTATCATGTAGGATATGATTTGCGAGATTGAGGCTTAACATGTTGAATGATCAACTAAATTTTGATTGTTCATAGAAAAAATTGGTTCTATTAAAGATAGGTTGTATTGATGACTAATAACTCCGGGGAACAAGTAAGCTTCAACCCTCCCCAACATCCACCACATCCATGCGATCCTAAGATGTAAAAGATCAATTTTCGTGTATTCTCAAGTGCAATAAAGAAGTGTTAAAGAGGTGCACTCAATGGTTAAGGAAGGAGTCGGAGAAGGCGCCAAGCTATTCTTTAAAAGAACAAAAAAACAAGAGAATTATTCAATTCAAAGCTCTTAAAAACCTCAAGGCGATATTAGTCTAGCCATGCCGGACGCGACGTGCTTATGTTCTCTTTTACAAATTGGTAGGTGCATTCACCGAATGAATGACCAACAGATTCAGGGAAGGAATAAGTCCCGAGATTGTTGACAACCAGTCGTTTCACCCTGAATTTCAATGAGATTCAAGAATGAGTGGGGCTGCCATGCTGGGGTTTTCGACTGGGGTGAGTGAAGTCACCCTTAATTTAGATGTAGGATATCGAGAATCGTGTCTCTATATGCGAAGAGCAGGTATGTCGGAGAGTTTAGACAAGGCTCTTCAGAACCTTTTGAGTTACAGGAGCTCATAAAAGAGTTGTCATATTCTACATGTGCATGCCCCGTCAATCATCGTCAATCAAAGCCGCATAGGGACTCTCGCTCTTTAGGAACAGACTTGATCAATAGATCGGGGCCCTGTCCAATCCGCCTCGCCCTAACCCTAAAAAATAAGGGTCAGGGTCGACTTTTTATCTCCGACCCGTCCCGACCCTCAAATTGAGAGTATTCGACTATGATGAGGGTTGAGCTCGGGTAGAGGCTTTGACTCTCTGACTCGACTCGTTGACCCTCACTTTTTTTCCAAAAAAAATTAAAATGTAAAATCAAAACAAGATACTTTGGGTTTTATTTGTTCAAAACGCTTTCACTTTCTACTTTTTCGTCACCTCTTAACCTCTCCCCTTGTTCACCTCTCCAAATCTCACTTGCTTGTAACATTCTATCGCTCTATCTCTGATGTTTGGAGTAATCGTTTCCATGGAACTGGTCGTTTTATTCACTAACCCACGCATTATAATGCTCATAATTGCGATGTATTTCATTGGAACATTATATTATCATTTGACCTTTTGTTTTATGAGATGTTTAATGATAAATTTTATAATTTAAAAAATTTAGTGAAAACTTCTATAATGAAAAATTTAGTGAAAAACATTGTATTATCGTTTGACGTTCAACTTGATCAGGTCTATTTTGAACTACTTACTATCTCTTTCTGTATTTATTTGAAATAAGGGGGATATATGTCCAACAATTTCAACCAAGCAAAGATCTTTGCAATCCAATAATTCGCCAGAATGTTCAATATTCATTTAATTATTACTGTGAGTTAAAGGCCGGAGATCATCCAGGGGCCGGTCGAATTACCTTGCCACAATTTTCTTTTTCACCCGGAAAAAAAAGGACTAACTGATAGCTTTGGAACGGAGCAAGTGGAAAGAAAAGGAAAGAGCAGATGTGCAAATGGAATATACAAGACTAGGCTTTGAATTTCATTCAAATACTTGCCAGTGATGGATTCAAAAAATGTTTTTACTGGAATTACTAATGATTTCATATGAGAGACTGAAAGAGAAAAGCGAAAAAACTTACGCATACTTGGCAAATAATCAAGCACCCACAAACCCATAATCCGCCGTCTATAATCGCAAAATACTGGCAATGTCGTGTGACTAGTGCCAAAATACTAGATCTGCCCCTTTTTTCCCCATTGGTAAAACATAAAAAAGACATTGAGTAACTCGTCTTACGAGAGATCTACCTAAAATATCATCAGACGAAATAGAAGAAACATGGGAAGAAGGGCTACATGCCCAAATACAAGGAGATCGTATTGTACATCTCCAGCATGCCATGCATCTAATTGGCCGTATAATTTGCTTGTCTAAAAATATGTTAGACTACCCCAATATGCAACTAGCAATGTACACAAAGATTAAGGTTTGGATCACTCCACGATCAACTAGACACATCTGTTGGTAAGTCTACAGACTATTGCTAAGCTAATAACAATGCCTATCTCAATTAAATTACTTGTACAATGTAAGATTAAATTTAGAGTTTCATATGAATTTCATGCAACATAAATCTTTCAGACGTGAGAATTGGCAACAATAAGAGGTTTTGCCAGTAATTCCCAAAGGGGGGGGGGGGAAGAGGCTTGTCTCCAAAATACGGACCTACCTCGTGAGGTAGGTTAGAAATTACAGTATAATTTTACCCCAATATTTTAATTGCCCCAAAAATATTCTCATCAACACCCTTTTTGAATGAAACACACGGATTTCTTTTTTTTCTTTTTTACAAAAGTAAGTGGTAATTAGAAAAGTTTAACGCCTCTTCTCAAGAGAAACTGCTGAACTAAATCAGAATACAATATTTCACTAAAGGCTGGACTAGGTGATGATGGCGATGAAATGGCTTCATTGAGTGAGTGGCCCCTTTTTGATCACCAATCAGTTGTCATATTAGCCTCCCGAGAAATGTGATATACAATAAAACGATACAAAATACTGAGATATTGCAAGCTGGATGCCTCGAATACTCGTAGTGATTTGCCAAGGAGTTAATTATCACATGGCATCCTCAATCGAGATTGAATTTAGCCAAATACATTTTGAAAATGTTGTATTCAGAGAAACATTTGTCCTGAAAGCTAACGCGCAACACAGTGACGAACTGACGATTGGGTTGTATTTCATTACTGTAGTTTCGCTTGTACAACTTTATCTTGGAAGGCCTCCTTTATACTCGTAACTTCTAAGTGAATGAACAAACCTTAGATGGGATACATGAACTCAGAATTAGCTGGGCGACATTTATTTACTAATTGAATAATTGCTGATAAACTATAGTGAACTAATACAGCAAATGTCGATAATTTTTCCAATAATGCTGCAAGTGCACAAGTCAATCGTAACTAGTGGGACAAGAAAGAGTAAGTGACAAGGGCTAGCCGATGAATTATGCAAATGCAAATAAAATATAACAGATTAATTACTTGATTAGTGGTGGATTGCGACATTTGCCCCGAATTTAAACAGTACGAAGACATACAAGCGTAAAATTAAACTAAAATAAGCTACCATAAAATTTCGACAAACAATTAACAAAAACATCAAAGCAGTCCAAGGATTGAAGTGATCAAGGCGTTTCCCTCCAAGATGAGCTTATATATTTGAAAAGAGACACAAGCACAAAGTTTAGAACCACCGTACCCAACGATTAAATTGCTCAATATCAATGAGAATACAAAAAGTAAGAGTAAGCTAGACAACGATATGGAAACTGACAGAAACTGAGAAATCATGCATACAATACACAGATAGTCTTTGAACATGGGGAAAATCAAGGACCTCAGTTGCCTCCCTGCACCATTCCCCTATTCATAGGCTGATAGCTTCAACTTGACACACAGCTGAAGATCTAGGAAGGTTCAAAAAAGTACTGAGAAAGATACAGGTAATAAGCATCTTCAGAACAATGAAAGATAAGCTCCATCTTCTTCAGGATCGACCCTGCCTCCAAAAGATACCCTACCAAATCCACCTCGAACCCAGTACCATGAATTGGGAGTTGAACGTTTGCAAGGCATTGTAAGCTCTTGAGTAACTCATATTTATCCGACTTTAAGTCCTACAATTCTCTCACCTGAACAACAAAGTCCACAGTCAGAACTAAGGCACAATTTTCCTCCCTTTATCACCATTTCAAGATTCTTTTTCATCTATGCTTACATATTCAATAACCAAAACTTTGAGCTGAGGAGAACAACATAGAAACATCCACAACAAACTCCAGCAACAATCCCGAATCGTCAAACAGGTCAAGTTTGGAAAGGTTGCGGCAGCAAATACCTGAGAGCAAATAAAACAGTCAGAAGAAATCCAGAAACGGAATGGGGAAGAGACTCAACTCACTTTTCAAAAGTGAGTAAACTTACATTGAGAGGTTCTTCAGAATATAATAAATGTGCAAAATTTGTAGACAGCCGCAGGCTTCTTACTGTAGAAAATTGGTAGACAGCTTCAAATGTAACCCAGACATCAACTACTGTGATATCCACTTCCTCAAGGAAACTTTCGTCGCAAATGTTATACTCCATGAGAAAAACTCTCAGATGAAGGCACCTAAGATTTGGTGCTTTCACAACAACACATGAATTTGATGACTTTAACAACTGTAAACTCTCTTCAATCACATTGCCTCCTACTTTTAAAGTCTTTAGAGTTGCAGACTCTACATACAGCATGCTAATGCCATGGCAGTCCTGAATAACAAGCTCTTCAAGAACAAGACAGCCTAGTATGAGACTCTTTATAAATTCATCATGGACCATCGAGTTTTAAGATCACGAGTTTCTTGTTCAAAAGAAACCCTCTTGGGATATGAATGAGCTTTGTTTCTGTTTTCTGTTTGAGTATGACAGGTTTCAAAAATCTTGCGCATTGCTACGGTATCCAGCCATGACTTAACATAGAGGTCATGGTCTCCTAGAAATACTTGTTCAAAGAGTTGAAAGCGCAAATGCTGCAAGTACGACGAGTCATTGAGGAAAAGAACGTTATCCACAAATGTTTTGAAATAGAACCGCTGTACCCTTGTGAGCTCTGCACTATTCTTAGAAGGGAGCACCTGAATAAAGTCAAGTGCAGGAACTTTGGTCCACACGTGCTTCCATCGTTTCGACAATATGCTTGTCTTAACAGCAGACTTGGTAGGGACGAAACAGAGAATATGGTGAAGAATGGCATCTCGTAGACTACTGATACAATCCACTACTTAATCACACCCAACACAGCAGTTATTTCCTGAGTGTGAGTTCTGCATCTCCCTGGAGTATATGTAAGGTTTTAAAAAAACATAATTAGAACACACACACACACACACACACACACACACACATACACAACAGACACAAACACACACACTCAAGTTATGTGAATTTATGGAGGGAGAGTTCTACTGTTATGGGCGATAAGGTAGCTACCAGGACACTAGTTAAATGGAAAATTAAATATTTTAAAAAAAAGAAACAAAAAAATACTCCCTTTCTGCAACAGCAAATGAGCACAATGGGATTTGCAATTCAATTGTAGTGACAAAACTAATACGAGCTGGACTGTTTGGCATTTCAGTATATGATCCCGCTATGCACCAATTCATCAAACGTAGTGAATTCAGCAAACGCATATCTAATCTAATTGTGTTCAATACCAGTATATTATTATGAAAGTTTGAAAAATATACTAATTTTTATGAAAGAAATTATCTCCTTGCCATCATCAATGACACTGATGAAATCAGAAAATTGGCATCTGTTTCTCAAACTGAAAACGGAAAAAAGAAGCAACAGCCAAGAGTGTAACAAAAATGCAAAATGACCAAATAAGAAAAGAAAAGTTGCGCAGTGATAGATTCAAAGCAAGGATGTAAACTGCCTGAACAGAGAATCGGTATGAGAACAATCTAAAACTAATAAGGTCTATCTATGCTATGCCTAACATCTCAGAAAAATAACATTTTTAACAACCCTAGCTTCTTGAAAATTTAATTGTCAACAGGGTCAGGTAGAGCAATTATCCATTCAATTCCACATATGAGAGAACACCCTGATTTCACACTTGTTCATCAAATATGTATGCGCATGCCATGAATCTATTCAAGCAGCAAAATTGGGGATACAAAACCCTAGAGATAACCCAGCAATTTACCCAAGCAGAGGCATAATAAGGTTAGAGTAGGAACACAATAAGAGAACCAGCAGCATTCAGTAATCACAAAGTAAAATGGAGAAATTAATTAAAAAGGAGGATTAGGGATTAGGGATTACTTCAGCAGGTGAGCAAGGAAGAGGGGAGAAATTAGGGATTTCTCTTTCAGAAATCATAAATGCAGAGAGAGAATCGAATTCGACGTCTCTGCAATCAACTCATCATTTGAATTCAAGGTGAGGGTTCTGTATTTATAGAAAGAGAGCATCTCTGATCCTCCAGGACGAGTAAGAGTCGCCTTTGCTTGATGACCTCCTGCATGGGGACCGCAATATGCACAAAGCTCCAGGTTCGCATTACTCAACGATCACTGAGGCATCCTAGTTAGAGTTTCATTTTTTGAAATTCAGATCTGTCACGTTAGTATGAATTTTATTAGTATTTTATTTAATTTTTCAATCACTAGAACTCAGAATAATTAATTATTATGGAGCTCACAATTTAAAACTTAATTTTTTATTTTTTTATTTTTTATGTAGTATTTGAGTTTTAACTTTTATAACATGTGTGAATGTTCTTTATTGATCAAAAGTGAGGAATATTTATTTTATTAACATAAAAATGTATAAATTGATTTTAATTTTTTGGAATTTTTTTTTTGTGTTTGTTTTCCAACGAGTGAAAAAAGGATAGGATTTAAAGTACAATTAATTAAAAACTAAGATAATTATTTTATTTAAAATTTCAGAAAATTGATGTTTATAGGCAATTTTCATATTAAAAAATGCACTACAGAAGAAGACAAAAAAATTAGAATAACCCCGCTGTTCTTTTTTTTGGGCTTCTGAAATTAAGTACAACTATAGAAGAAAACAAAAAAAAAAAAATTACACGCAGGGAGGAACGCCCCCCGGTCTGCTATGCATGCCGTGCCAGAAATTCATGCGCTGCCAAAAAATTACCTGACATGCGGACCCTATAGTGACATGCGTGTCCTGACGCTGCAGATGTCCTAAGATACAACAGTTGGTATGCCCTACAAGTTGCAACTATTTTTAAATATTAAGGTATTGTTTGGCTACGAAAAAAATGGTTTTTGTGGAAAATAGTTTTTCGATTTTCCTTTATTTAGCACAGCAACGGAATATTATTTTTTCTAGAAAAATCAATTTAATAATTTCCATTTTGAAAAACAAAAACACAGTTGATTCTTTTTGTTCTAGTCTTTTGATGATGAGGGCAACCAAAATTTAAGAGCAAAATCAGACTTACGGATTTGATCGAAACTTGGCTAATATTGAAATAAGCTCAAGTTCAGATTTTGAACTCAACATTCCTTCATTTGGTTAATATAACCAACATAATTCAGTCGATATTTTTCACCACTAAACAATTCATCTAACATTTTTTTTCCCTGAAAAGTGCTTTATCTTGCACCAAATGATTAAAAATATAATATAAAAATCTTTTTTCTGCAAAAAATATTTTTAATAAAAAATAATTTTTTGTAAAAAATAATTTTTTGAAGAAGCTAGTTTTTAACCAAACACTATCTTAAACTGAAACTCCTACCGTTCCGATTTGTTTCTACGCTTTTACAAGACATGCATGCATTTAAGGACTTATTCAAAAAGCTTACAACTACTAGCTTTGCTGAATCCCTTACTTGCTAAAAAATAAATTTACTAATATCCCCAATTTCCAAAAATAATCATCTAATTTTTTTTTAAAAAAAAGGCATCAATCTCCAAGGCAAAAGCTTTTAATTCAATACAAGGTTTATGATGCTTATACAATGAGTAAGAGTATTTGCTTTATTTTATAAGTCAATTGGCTTTCTCATTTCTTATGAAGTATAATCACTATTCCATTGTTTATTATCATAACGGGTTTAGAAGGAAAAATGTTGATCACTTTTATAAAATAGAACTTAAACAATTAGAGCATTCTCAATTCAGGCATACTACATCAAAAGTTCCACACTTCTAGAACTTGCATTTTATCACTTTTCCAACCAATGGAACTCCAATTTAAATTATACAATAAAATATTTTGTATGAACCCATTTCATAACATAGATTTTTTTAAACTATTTAAATAATATTTTTTATTAAAAAAACAAAAGAAAAACAATTAAAAAATCAAATAAGGACAAAAAAAGAGAGAATGGGAGTAGGAACGGGCAGGCGTGCTGCCACGCGTGCCCCCCGTTTCCCCATGGCTGGCAGCAATTTGCCCCCACGCATGGGACACGCGGGGCCCATTTGCCCCCATGCGTTTCCCGCGTTGGGAATGTTATAATATGGGACATACTAAATAGGAACGAGAAGCAAATAACATGGGACAACTTTATCTTATTTTGACACTCCATTTTACTACTAGGATTAGACCTAGTAAAATTGACCTGAGACTTGGTATGTATCCAATCAAATGACTTGTACATGTACCCTAACTTACATTACATTAGAAACAAGGTCACACCATATTGCAAAATTAATTCAATTTTAAAAATAATTATAATTAGAAATGCCCATAATGTAAATTTTTGGGTAGTTAATAAATTAAAAGTTGATATTACCATTAGATGGTGTAGTAAATGGTAGGCAGTTGGTATTCCACAATAAAATATTTTTCATTTATTAGTAAGTTGTTAGGGCATTCCCACCCATGACACATGTGGAAGTGATGGGCCCTGCGTGTCAGCCTTCTGACTCCCATCCAAGAAATGGTGGACCTTGTCTCGCATGGGAGACCACATACACTGTCTTTCCCGCGGGATAGTTTTTCACCAATAAAAAAATTTTTACTTTTTTTTCTTTTTTTTGTGTATAATATATAATTTTTAGGTGATTAAAAAAAAGTTGTATGTTAAGGTGGGTTCATAATAAATATTTTTATTGGATAATTAAAATTGGAGTTCCATAGGTTGGAGAAGTGATGGAATGCAAGTCTAAAAACAGTGAACTTTTTATTGATGTGGCATATTTGAGTTTCAATTTTTGAAACTCAGGTTGGGAATGTCCTTAGGAAGATAATGAGATAGGGTAAATCTTGTAAATCAAGAGTTAGGGTAAAAATTAGATATAAAAATATATTGGATATAAAAGTTGGTAGTAAAACTATTAATTTACAATTAGGAGTATTTTTAAAAATGTGTATTTCAATTTTAATTACATTATGAAAATAAGTATGCAAGTTTTAAATAATTCATGAAAATCTTTGTATTCATATAATAAAATAATTTATCAAACAAAATGTGTCATGCATATTGATATGAACGTAACGCAATTAATTAAATGATTAAACAAGTCAAATCATTTAATTGAATAACTTAAAAATCTATACCCGACCTTATCTTACTTCCTGACGATTTCGGGATCGTAATTATGTCAAATTAACTTTTTCCAACTCAAATATAATGTTCTCTAGTAGCTGATTTGAGCAAGTAATAATCTTCAAAACATGACCTGAAAAGATATTAACAAATTTAGGTAAATCTTCAACAAATTTAGGTAAAGCTTGACTTTTTCAAAAGTATTGGCATGTAGAGAATTATAATCTCATAATCACATTTGAATCAACAAATATAATATCATGAAGATCACATATTTAAATTTGAATACTAACCTATCTCAAAGGTATTAGGACACCTTACATAAAATCATTTAAGCAATATTACATGCTAATATCCACTTTAAAAATATAGCTTGCCTAAACAATAGTAATTTTAAGTTAGATCCAATTATAATATACTGAGCATGCCAATGGATCAACTTCTTTTTGTCTTTCATTAAAACATATTCATGAAATACATTGTAAGCTTTGAGAGGCTGACAATATTTCCCTTTTTGATGAAAGACAAAACCTGGTAAAAATAACACATCAATATAGTTTTGAATGTTATGCCATGAATGTTTTGTCAAATACTTCTCCCCTTTTACTATAAAAACACATTCAATTTGCGACGAAAATACCGACGGAAAAAGGATGTTTTTTCGACGGAAATAACGACGGAAAGGGGGTCGTTGGGATCGGGCTCGTCGCAAAAAAAAATCCGACGGATTTTCCAACGGGATCTGCCCGTCGGAAAATCCGTCGGACGCTCTGCAGTGGCAGCCCACTTACAGGAAATTCCAACGGAATTTGGAAATTCCGTCAGAATTTCCTGTTACCCCAAAAAAAAATTTTTTTTTTTGAAAAATGGATTCGAAATTCCCAAAAAGAACAACTTTTTTTAGAGGCTAAAAAAAAAATTTTTTAAAATTTTTTTTTTTTGAAAAATGGATTCGAAATTCCGAAAAAGAACAACTTTTTTTAGAGGCTTGAAAACCCAAAACAAAAAGATTTTACGAAATGTACATATGCATGTAATAATTACTTTATATATATATATATATATATATATATATATATGGAAAGAGACATGCTGAATTAAATATTAAGTACGACATTATATATGTTTTGAATGTGCACGCAAATTACTAAACTAATCAGAGTCGGACAAATTTGTGAGATCGTCATCGTTGCCATTTTCGTAGTCCTCTTCATCGTCACGATTCAAGTTGATGTTGGAGGAGCCTGCACTTTGATATGCAACAATTCTACTAATCTTCAAAACCCGAAAATCAGACATGTTACCGGGGTGAGGCACGGAGACGGCGGCGGCGAGGCTGCGGCGCCGGCTGCAGCGCCCACACTCAAAAAATAAAAAACGTCAAAAACATCAATTAACTTCACTATTTCAACTTCAAACGACATAATAAGAAAAAAATAAACTTACCGATCACTTTTCCGATCACCAAAACCTTCAACCTTCAATTTCTCTCTCTTCTCTCTCCTTCTCTTCCACACTCTTCCTCTTTCTAAATTCACAATCGCCGGCTCAAAATTTCCTTCCCAACGTTTAAAAACGCACGGGAACGAACGAGCCTCGAGATCCGCTTTTTTTTCCGACGGAGACCGACGGAACTGTTTTCCATCGGAAAATTTGATTTCCGTTGGGGCCCGCTTGATTTTCCGTCGGACTCCCTGACATTTTCCGACGTCCGCATTTCGCGTCGCTTTTTCCGTCAGTGATCTGATGCGTTTTTGTAGTTTTTGTAGTTCATCAAAAAGGTCGCACAAGAAGGAGAAAGAAAAATTGAATCATATAAAAAATTATGACAAACACATATACCTTCCTCTTAACAAATCAATGATATATAATTAAAGATGCTCCTCCTTAATCTATGATAATCATGAAAAAAAAATTAAGGGAATATTAAACACTAATATTTTGATCAAATCGTATATTCTAACATGCATGCATTAGCTTGATATTTTTATGAGTATTGCTAGGAATTAATATATAAGCGCATTAATACAATAATTCTCCCATTTCAAGGATAAATCAAGCTTATAGTAGAATAATCAAGTAATTTAATTCTTCCTTATCATGTATGTGAATATTAGAGATCATAACAATTATGGACCTAAAAAAAAGCGCATACAAGATATCATCTATGCATAAAAATAATTACATGTCGTAATAGAATAGAATATGGTGGAATATTAATCATACTCACATTCCAAAGATAATAAGTAAATTAAATTTCAAAATTTTGAAAACAAAAGGTCTCAAATAAGAAGTAGATTGTGAAAAGTAACATCGCCTTCTGTTTAGCAAGAATTCAAATAGCACCACTATTTGGGATGTAGACATAAAAATTCAAACCGTTGAAATTTAGGCCCTGTTCGATAAAATTAGTTGTTTAGGTAGCAGATAGCAGTTCAAGTAGCGGATAGTTGTTCAGGTACCATATGGCGTTTCTAATTTAGCTGCTAGCAGATAACTATTTAGATAAACGGTTGAAACTAATATTTTCGGTAAATATTTAGCTGTTATGCTAGCTGATTAATGTAAATTGACAAAAAAGAATATAGATAATTTTCAAAGATAAAATTTCCATAGCATATTTTTTGGCTAAAAAATATGAAACGCTGCTTTTAAATGTCAAACGTTGATACTATTAGCTTTTCAAAAACGCTACTTAAAACGCTAAATGCTACTTGAAATGTTAATCAAAACACTAGTTTACGAACACTAAAAATTAATTAATTAGTATTTGATCTGATCAAAACACTCAATGCTACCCAAATGTTATTGCCGAACACGACCTTTCTTATTTACAGGCAATAGCATCTTAGCTTCTACTTAATTTTCAAGGCTTTAGACTGTACTTCAGGGCCTTGAAAATTTGGGCAATGACATAATAAGAGGACTTACCTTATTTTTACTTTTGGCAAACAACAATTACTCATATCCCATTGCGAAACTCTAATTTTTTTCTTGTTCGCTTGATTTCTCAGGAGAATTGTATGCTATAAAAGATTAATTCATAGGACTTAAATAAGGAGTCAATAACTTCCCATAAATATGCGAATGCTTTGTTGATGTTTTCAAAAATGAAGTTGTTCGATCAAATGTTAGTGTTATTTTCTTCTTGGATTCAAAACTATTAGAAGTAAGAAAAATTAATGAGGTACCACAAAAACAGTGTCAAACTCTGACGAAAATAGCGACGCTATGGGCATCCGATGGAGGGGAGAAGAGTTTACGATGAAAATTCAAATTTCCGACGGAACCTTTCCAACAGAAATTTCGACGGAATCCGATGGAATTTCCGTCGGAATTTTCAGGCGCTTTTTCTAAAAAATTTCAAATCTGATTTTTATGTTTCGGGTGGGCATGCGGCCCCTCATTCCAGCCGCGAAGAGAGAGAAAGAGAGCTATGAAGAGAGAGAGAGGGAGCAAGGAAGAGAGAGAAAGCGAAAGATTCATGGTTTCCGGTGGCCGATGACCGGAAAAAAGAGTTGACATTGTGTATAATTCAGCGGTAAATCATTTATTTTTGGTTAATTTGTTCTTTGAAGTTGAAATTTTTAAGTTAATTGGTGGTTTTTATGGTGGTTGATTTGTTATGAATGGGTTGAAGAGTTGCCGTCGCCGCCGCCGCCGCTCCTGCCCATTCCTTTGCTGCCGTCGCCAGTTCCTCTAGCAGTCCGATTATTTTTTCGGGTATTAGAGGAATAGTTGTGTTCTGAAATTATATTAATTTGGTATGTGTTGTTAAATTTTGTGAAATTCAATTTTGAAGCATATTTGTATAGTTTATTAAATTTATTTTGTTTCGTAAAATACGGATGTGGAAAATATGGATGTGAATTATGTTAATTTTTTATTTGTTTTGTAAAGTATATTTATTTGAATAAGTGGGATAAAATATATTAAGTATGTATATTTATAAAAATTGTATAATTATTATTATAAAATGTTGAAGTATGTTAAGCGTGTATAATGTATTTTGTTTTGGTAAATGATTTAAGTTTGTTAAGTATGTTTATTTTTTGTTTGATTTGTAGTATATATTAATTTTTTTGTAAGTATGTGAACTATATGTTTTTTTGAGGTATGCTTAATTTTTCGTATGATTGGTTTGATATGTTAAGAATTTTTATTTTATTTTTATGTTAATAGTATTTTGTTATTTTTTTTTTGGTTTGTTTATTTGGATGAAGTGGAAAATAAATAGTTTAATTTGTGTTTAATGTTTAATTAGGTTTATTTTGAAAAATAAAATAGTTATGTTAAATTTATTTTTTTTTGTAGCATATATGTTTAATTACGTTATTGTATTTTAGATTTTTATGAAAATTTATTTTCGGAATACGAGAATATAAAATGTGAACTAAATATGAATCTAATTTTTTTTATTAGTGTCATTAGTGAATATAAAAGTTACAGTAAATAATTTAATCTTTAATTTAATTTGTAATGTATGTTGATTTTGATAAACGAAATAGTTGTGAGTAGGTAAATATGTATAATATGTTTTGTTTTAGTAAATGATTTAAGTATGTTAAGCATGTTTATTTTTTGTTGGATTTGTAGTGTATATTAATTTTTGGTAAGTATGTGAAGTATATTCCTTTTTGAGGTATTGTTAATTTTTTATATGATTTGTTTGATTTGTTAAATATTTTTATTTTATTTTTTGGTTAACAGTGTTTTGTTTTCTTTTTTTTGGGTTTGTTTATTTGGATGAAGTGTGAAATAAATAGTTTAATTTGTATGTATGTTGATTTGGATAAACAGTTGCAAGTAGTTATCGATTATGGAACAAAAATGTTATTAAAATTCGGTGTGCACAAGTAATTTTTGATTTAAATGGCCGTATATTGAAAGGGAAATATTTGTTTTGGTAAATTGTGTTAGTTATGGCTTATTTGTTATGTATTTTACATGGGTAAAAAAAAAAGTAATGTTCAATGATTCCAAAAAAATCGCAATTGTTCATGTTCCTGTCGCAAGTTCAACATTGTTTTTTGTCGATTGAAACAGGTTTTTTTATTATCTTTACGTATAATTATTTATGTGCTTCAGCATTGTGGTAATATTCGTACATAAGTTCATTATTGTCTTTCAAATATTGAATTGTATCATGTATTATAATAATTCATTGGTCATCGGTTAAGTTGATTTCTAAAAGATATTTATTGAAATTAATTGTAGTATATATAACAATTAAGGCAATCAGATTAGAAACATTATTCATATGTTATAATTATCGCCTTAGTATGTAATAATTTTATTTTTGACAACTTTCAGGAGGAGCATCACATAAATGAGAGCAGTACACTCAAGCTGCAATTGTGGATGTCATGAATAATTTTTAATTTAGCGCATTTAATTTTCAGACATGAAAATTCATATTTGGTAACCATAATATATGTTATTTGTGTGTTTGTGGTGGTTGTATTATATTTAAGTAATACACAAATTTATTTTTTTTTGGGAGCCAAAATTTTGTTTTGGAGGGAAGAGGAGATTTCAGATGGAATTTTGGTTGGAAATTCCCGTCGAAAATTTCCTCCTTCCTCAAAAACTTTGCAGACCCTGAAAACTAACCGACGGAATTTCCAACTGGTTATTCCGTCGAAAAAGCCATGGGAGTCCATCAGAATGTAATCTGCTACGGGCTAATTTTCTACGGGCGTCTGTCCGTCGTAATTTTCGTCGGATATTGAATTTTCCATCGGAATTTTCCAATTTTTCCGTCGGAGATTTCGTCGCAGATCCCAAGTATTTTTACAGTGATTTCTCTTTCCCTCAATCTTGACACATTTTCTTAATTTAACACCACAATCAAGAATTTTTGAAAATTAAAAATTTGGTTTAGTATTTAAATCATCAAAAATATGATAATTTGGAGATAAACTATTATTTAAAAATTCAAGCATGAATTCTACCTTACACTTACAACTTTTGAGAATAGATAAATAATAAAAATCTTTATTTTTCTCATCATTTTCAAGTACCTTCTAAATTCGGACATGCTTGACATCATTATGTATAAGGAATTGAATTTTATCATCACTTTCATATTCTTGCTCGTCATGTAGTTGATGATCCTCCACTTGCTTAACATTTCCATCCATGATCATTTCATCCTGTGCACAAATTCGCTTAACACCACATTTTGATTAGTTCCATACAAATAATAAGGAGTCTCCCAAATCTCCTTGGGACTATCACAATTTGAGATAAACTCATAAATATTAATAGTAAGAGCACAATATAAAATGTTTATAACTTTAAAATTTTAGGATATCCGTATATAATCATATTCTGTATATGTTCATCTTTCGATTTCTCAATATCTATTAGACCTATGGCCATCATATCTCAAAGATCGAGATCCTTGTATTTGATATAAAGTTCCATTATTTCCTACCACCAAAAATGATTAGTACTTTTAAAAAGCGGAGGACAATTAGAATCAAAGTCATAACTACCCATGGGATCGAACTATTAGACGGTAAAGTCTTAAAAAATAGCACTAGCTCTGATACCAATTGTTAGCCTGATATGGCTAACTAAATCACCCTAGGGGTGAATAGAGTGATGATCAAAGTTACCAAATAATCGAAATAGAAATATGAAAAAATAATTGTGGACAAAAAAAGCTATTTATAGAGGTACGACCACGCCTAATCCTCTACCCATAGGCGCCCCTCGTTGATGGAATTTCGAACCTTTTTCTTTTAGGTCTGTCAATTGCGCACGATCCACTAATCATACAACCTACGAGTTGAACCTACAACTATATGTGTCCCAACTTATTCGTTGTTCCTCAACTGTACTTGGGTAGTCGGCCATTCTACTAATCAACTAAACTCAATACAAAGAATTACATTAACCACTCGATCAATAACAATACAACTCTCTACAGATAATAATCAAATGAAGTAGCACGAGAGATTAAGATATCTGTAAGTTAATGATCTTTCACTATGTGCTCTTGCATTTATCTTATATCATCTTCAGCTGCAAATGCCTCTCTATTTATAGGAAATAATGTTGGAGAGGTTGGAAGGTCATTAGAAAAGTGACCGTTGTATTTGAAAAAGGAATAATGATTTTCAATATGATTTTAAGGCTTTGAGATGCAACTTTCAAGCCCTTGAGTTTCTACAGTTTGCTGCATGAGTATAATATTGATTTTCAACAGCTACTCGCTTGATTTTAAGCTAAAGATCTTGCTGATAATGTTATCTAGTAGCTGATTTGAGCAAACAACAATCTTCAAAACATGATCTCAAAGGATATTAACAAATTTAGATAAATCTTGACGTCTTCAAAAGTATTGGCATATGGAATCATAATCTCATAATCAATTTGAAGCACCAAATATAATATTATGAAGATCACATATTCAAATTTGAATACTAGTTTATCTCAGGAGAATTGTATGCTATAAAAGATTAATTCATAGGACTTAAATAAGGAGTCAATAACTTCCCATAAATATGCGAATGCTTTGTTGATGTTTTCAAAAATGAAGTTGTTCGATCAAATGTTAGTGTTATTTTCTTCTTGGATTCAAAACTATTAGAAGTAAGAAAAATTAATGAGGTACCACAAAAACAGTGTCAAACTCTGACGAAAATAGCGACGCTATGGGCATCCGATGGAGGGGAGAAGAGTTTACGATGAAAATTCAAATTTCCGACGGAACCTTTCCAACAGAAATTTCGACGGAATCCGATGGAATTTCCGTCGGAATTTTCAGGCGCTTTTTCTAAAAAATTTCAAATCTGATTTTTATGTTTCGGGTGGGCATGCGGCCCCTCATTCCAGCCGCGAAGAGAGAGAAAGAGAGCTATGAAGAGAGAGAGAGGGAGCAAGGAAGAGAGAGAAAGCGAAAGATTCATGGTTTCCGGTGGCCGATGACCGGAAAAAAGAGTTGACATTGTGTATAATTCAGCGGTAAATCATTTATTTTTGGTTAATTTGTTCTTTGAAGTTGAAATTTTTAAGTTAATTGGTGGTTTTTATGGTGGTTGATTTGTTATGAATGGGTTGAAGAGTTGCCGTCGCCGCCGCCGCCGCTCCTGCCCATTCCTTTGCTGCCGTCGCCAGTTCCTCTAGCAGTCCGATTATTTTTTCGGGTATTAGAGGAATAGTTGTGTTCTGAAATTATATTAATTTGGTATGTGTTGTTAAATTTTGTGAAATTCAATTTTGAAGCATATTTGTATAGTTTATTAAATTTATTTTGTTTCGTAAAATACGGATGTGGAAAATATGGATGTGAATTATGTTAATTTTTTATTTGTTTTGTAAAGTATATTTATTTGAATAAGTGGGATAAAATATATTAAGTATGTATATTTATAAAAATTGTATAATTATTATTATAAAATGTTGAAGTATGTTAAGCGTGTATAATGTATTTTGTTTTGGTAAATGATTTAAGTTTGTTAAGTATGTTTATTTTTTGTTTGATTTGTAGTATATATTAATTTTTTTGTAAGTATGTGAACTATATGTTTTTTTGAGGTATGCTTAATTTTTCGTATGATTGGTTTGATATGTTAAGAATTTTTATTTTATTTTTATGTTAATAGTATTTTGTTATTTTTTTTTGGTTTGTTTATTTGGATGAAGTGGAAAATAAATAGTTTAATTTGTGTTTAATGTTTAATTAGGTTTATTTTGAAAAATAAAATAGTTATGTTAAATTTATTTTTTTTTGTAGCATATATGTTTAATTACGTTATTGTATTTTAGATTTTTATGAAAATTTATTTTCGGAATACGAGAATATAAAATGTGAACTAAATATGAATCTAATTTTTTTTATTAGTGTCATTAGTGAATATAAAAGTTACAGTAAATAATTTAATCTTTAATTTAATTTGTAATGTATGTTGATTTTGATAAACGAAATAGTTGTGAGTAGGTAAATATGTATAATATGTTTTGTTTTAGTAAATGATTTAAGTATGTTAAGCATGTTTATTTTTTGTTGGATTTGTAGTGTATATTAATTTTTGGTAAGTATGTGAAGTATATTCCTTTTTGAGGTATTGTTAATTTTTTATATGATTTGTTTGATTTGTTAAATATTTTTATTTTATTTTTTGGTTAACAGTGTTTTGTTTTCTTTTTTTTGGGTTTGTTTATTTGGATGAAGTGTGAAATAAATAGTTTAATTTGTATGTATGTTGATTTGGATAAACAGTTGCAAGTAGTTATCGATTATGGAACAAAAATGTTATTAAAATTCGGTGTGCACAAGTAATTTTTGATTTAAATGGCCGTATATTGAAAGGGAAATATTTGTTTTGGTAAATTGTGTTAGTTATGGCTTATTTGTTATGTATTTTACATGGGTAAAAAAAAAAATAATGTTCTATGATTCCAAAAAAATCGCAATTGTTCATGTTCCTGTCGCAAGTTCAACATTGTTTTTTGTCGATTGAAACAGGTTTTTTTATTATCTTTACGTATAATTATTTATGTGCTTCAGCATTGTGGTAATATTCGTACATAAGTTCATTATTGTCTTTCAAATATTGAATTGTATCATGTATTATAATAATTCATTGGTCATCGGTTAAGTTGATTTCTAAAAGATATTTATTGAAATTAATTGTAGTATATATAACAATTAAGGCAATCAGATTAGAAACATTATTCATATGTTATAATTATCGCCTTAGTATGTAATAATTTTATTTTTGACAACTTTCAGGAGGAGCATCACATAAATGAGAGCAGTACACTCAAGCTGCAATTGTGGATGTCATGAATAATTTTTAATTTAGCGCATTTAATTTTCAGACATGAAAATTCATATTTGGTAACCATAATATATGTTATTTGTGTGTTTGTGGTGGTTGTATTATATTTAAGTAATACACAAATTTATTTTTTTTTGGGAGCCAAAATTTTGTTTTGGAGGGAAGAGGAGATTTCAGATGGAATTTTGGTTGGAAATTCCCGTCGAAAATTTCCTCCTTCCTCAAAAACTTTGCAGACCCTGAAAACTAACCGACGGAATTTCCAACTGGTTATTCCGTCGAAAAAGCCATGGGAGTCCATCAGAATGTAATCTGCTACGGGCTAATTTTCTACGGGCGTCTGTCCGTCGTAATTTTCGTCGGATATTGAATTTTCCATCGGAATTTTCCAATTTTTCCGTCGGAGATTTCGTCGCAGATCCCAAGTATTTTTACAGTGATTTCTCTTTCCCTCAATCTTGACACATTTTCTTAATTTAACACCACAATCAAGAATTTTTGAAAATTAAAAATTTGGTTTAGTATTTAAATCATCAAAAATATGATAATTTGGAGATAAACTATTATTTAAAAATTCAAGCATGAATTCTACCTTACACTTACAACTTTTGAGAATAGATAAATAATAAAAATCTTTATTTTTCTCATCATTTTCAAGTACCTTCTAAATTCGGACATGCTTGACATCATTATGTATAAGGAATTGAATTTTATCATCACTTTCATATTCTTGCTCGTCATGTAGTTGATGATCCTCCACTTGCTTAACATTTCCATCCATGATCATTTCATCCTGTGCACAAATTCGCTTAACACCACATTTTGATTAGTTCCATACAAATAATAAGGAGTCTCCCAAATCTCCTTGGGACTATCACAATTTGAGATAAACTCATAAATATTAATAGTAAGAGCACAATATAAAATGTTTATAACTTTAAAATTTTAGGATATCCGTATATAATCATATTCTGTATATGTTCATCTTTCGATTTCTCAATATCTATTAGACCTATGGCCATCATATCTCAAAGATCGAGATCCTTGTATTTGATATAAAGTTCCATTATTTCCTACCACCAAAAATGATTAGTACTTTTAAAAAGCGGAGGACAATTAGAATCAAAGTCATAACTACCCATGGGATCGAACTATTAGACGGTAAAGTCTTAAAAAATAGCACTAGCTCTGATACCAATTGTTAGCCCGATATGGCTAACTAAATCACCCTAGGGGTGAATAGAGTGATGATCAAAGTTACCAAATAATCGAAATAGAAATATGAAAAAATAATTGTGGACAAAAAAAGCTATTTATAGAGGTACGACCACGCCTAATCCTCTACCCATAGGCGCCCCTCGTTGATGGAATTTCGAACCTTTTTCTTTTAGGTCTGTCAATTGCGCACGATCCACTAATCATACAACCTACGAGTTGAACCTACAACTATATGTGTCCCAACTTATTCGTTGTTCCTCAACTGTACTTGGGTAGTCGGCCATTCTACTAATCAACTAAACTCAATACAAAGAATTACATTAACCACTCGATCAATAACAATACAACTCTCTACAGATAATAATCAAATGAAGTAGCACGAGAGATTAAGATATCTGTAAGTTAATGATCTTTCACTATGTGCTCTTGTATTTATCTTATATCATCTTCAGCTGCAAATGCCTCTCTATTTATAGGAAATGATGTTGGAGAGGTTGGAAGGTCATTAGAAAAGTGACCGTTGTATTTGAAAAAGGAATAATGATTTTCAATATGATTTTAAGGCTTTGAGATGCAACTTTCAAGCCCTTGAGTTTCTACAGTTTGCTGCATGAGTATAATATTGATTTTCAACAGCTACTCGCTTGATTTTAAGCTAAAGATCTTGCTGATAATGTTATCTAGTAGCTGATTTGAGCAAACAACAATCTTCAAAACATGATCTCAAAGGATATTAACAAATTTAGATAAATCTTGACGTCTTCAAAAGTATTGGCATATGGAATCATAATCTCATAATCAATTTGAAGCACCAAATATAATATTATGAAGATCACATATTCAAATTTGAATACTAGTTTATCTCAGGAGAATTGTATGCTATAAAAGATTAATTCATAGGACTTAAATAAGGAGTCAATAACTTCCCATAAATATGCGAATGCTTTGTTGATGTTTTCAAAAATGAAGTTGTTCGATCAAATGTTAGTGTTATTTTCTTCTTGGATTCAAAACTATTAGAAGTAAGAAAAATTAATGAGGTACTACAAAAACAGTGTCAAACTCTGACGAAAATAGCGACGCTATGGGCATCCGATGGAGGGGAGAAGAGTTTACGATGAAAATTCAAATTTCCGACGGAACCTTTCCAACAGAAATTTCGACGGAATCCGATGGAATTTCCGTCGGAATTTTCAGGCGCTTTTTCTAAAAAATTTCAAATCTGATTTTTATGTTTCGGGTGGGCATGCGGCCCCTCATTCCAGCCGCGAAGAGAGAGAAAGAGAGCTATGAAGAGAGAGAGAGGGAGCAAGGAAGAGAGAGAAAGCGAAAGATTCATGGTTTCCGGTGGCCGATGACCGGAAAAAAGAGTTGACATTGTGTATAATTCAGCGGTAAATCATTTATTTTTGGTTAATTTGTTCTTTGAAGTTGAAATCTTTAAGTTAATTGGTGGTTTTTATGGTGGTTGATTTGTTATGAATGGGTTGAAGAGTTGCCGTCGCCGCCGCCGCCGCTCCTGCCCATTCCTTTGCCGCCGTCGCCAGTTCCTCTAGCAGTCCGATTATTTTTTCGGGTATTAGAGGAATTGTTGTGTTCTGAAATTATATTAATTTGGTATGTGTTGTTAAATTTTGTGAAATTCAATTTTGAAGCATATTTGTATAGTTTATTAAATTTATTTTGTTTCGTAAAATACGGATGTGGAAAATATGGATGTGAATTATGTTAATTTTTTATTTGTTTTGTAAAGTATATTTATTTGAATAAGTGGGATAAAATATATTAAGTATGTATATTTATAAAAATTGTATAATTATTATTATAAAATGTTGAAGTATGTTAAGCGTGTATAATGTATTTTGTTTTGGTAAATGATTTAAGTTTGTTAAGTATGTTTATTTTTTGTTTGATTTGTAGTATATATTAATTTTTTTGTAAGTATGTGAACTATATGTTTTTTTGAGGTATGCTTAATTTTTCGTATGATTGGTTTGATATGTTAAGAATTTTTATTTTATTTTTATGTTAATAGTATTTTGTTATTTTTTTTTTGGTTTGTTTATTTGGATGAAGTGGAAAATAAATAGTTTAATTTGTGTTTAATGTTTAATTAGGTTTATTTTGAAAAATAAAATAGTTATGTTAAATTTATTTTTTTTTGTAGCATATATGTTTAATTACGTTATTGTATTTTAGATTTTTATGAAAATTTATTTTCGGAATACGAGAATATAAAATGTGAACTAAATATGAATCTAATTTTTTTTATTAGTGTCATTAGTGAATATAAAAGTTACAGTAAATAATTTAATCTTTAATTTAATTTGTAATGTATGTTGATTTTGATAAACGAAATAGTTGTGAGTAGGTAAATATGTATAATATGTTTTGTTTTAGTAAATGATTTAAGTATGTTAAGCATGTTTATTTTTTGTTGGATTTGTAGTGTATATTAATTTTTGGTAAGTATGTGAAGTATATTCTTTTTTGAGGTATTGTTAATTTTTTATATGATTTGTTTGATTTGTTAAATATTTTTATTTTATTTTTTGGTTAACAGTGTTTTGTTTTCTTTTTTTTGGGTTTGTTTATTTGGATGAAGTGTGAAATAAATAGTTTAATTTGTATGTATGTTGATTTGGATAAACAGTTGCAAGTAGTTATCGATTATGGAACAAAAATGTTATTAAAATTCGGTGTGCACAAGTAATTTTTGATTTAAATGGCCGTATATTGAAAGGGAAATATTTGTTTTGGTAAATTGTGTTAGTTATGGCTTATTTGTTATGTATTTTACATGGGTAAAAAAAAAAATAATGTTCTATGATTCCAAAAAAATCGCAATTGTTCATGTTCCTGTCGCAAGTTCAACATTGTTTTTTGTCGATTGAAACAGGTTTTTTTATTATCTTTACGTATAATTATTTATGTGCTTCAGCATTGTGGTAATATTCGTACATAAGTTCATTATTGTCTTTCAAATATTGAATTGTATCATGTATTATAATAATTCATTGGTCATCGGTTAAGTTGATTTCTAAAAGATATTTATTGAAATTAATTGTAGTATATATAACAATTAAGGCAATCAGATTAGAAACATTATTCATATGTTATAATTATCGCCTTAGTATGTAATAATTTTATTTTTGACAACTTTCAGGAGGAGCATCACATAAATGAGAGCAGTACACTCAAGCTGCAATTGTGGATGTCATGAATAATTTTTAATTTAGCGCATTTAATTTTCAGACATGAAAATTCATATTTGGTAACCATAATATATGTTATTTGTGTGTTTGTGGTGGTTGTATTATATTTAAGTAATACACAAATTTATTTTTTTTTGGGAGCCAAAATTTTGTTTTGGAGGGAAGAGGAGATTTCAGATGGAATTTTGGTTGGAAATTCCCGTCGAAAATTTCCTCCTTCCTCAAAAACTTTGCAGACCCTGAAAACTAACCGACGGAATTTCCAACTGGTTATTCCGTCGAAAAAGCCATGGGAGTCCATCAGAATGTAATCTGCTACGGGCTAATTTTCTACGGGCGTCTGTCCGTCGTAATTTTCGTCGGATATTGAATTTTCCATCGGAATTTTCCAATTTTTCCGTCGGAGATTTCGTCGCAGATCCCAAGTATTTTTACAGTGATTTCTCTTTCCCTCAATCTTGACACATTTTCTTAATTTAACACCACAATCAAGAATTTTTGAAAATTAAAAATTTGGTTTAGTATTTAAATCATCAAAAATATGATAATTTGGAGATAAACTATTATTTAAAAATTCAAGCATGAATTCTACCTTACACTTACAACTTTTGAGAATAGATAAATAATAAAAATCTTTATTTTTCTCATCATTTTCAAGTACCTTCTAAATTCGGACATGCTTGACATCATTATGTATAAGGAATTGAATTTTATCATCACTTTCATATTCTTGCTCGTCATGTAGTTGATGATCCTCCACTTGCTTAACATTTCCATCCATGATCATTTCATCCTGTGCACAAATTCGCTTAACACCACATTTTGATTAGTTCCATACAAATAATAAGGAGTCTCCCAAATCTCCTTGGGACTATCACAATTTGAGATAAACTCATAAATATTAATAGTAAGAGCACAATATAAAATGTTTATAACTTTAAAATTTTAGGATATCCGTATATAATTATATTCTGTATATGTTCATCTTTCGATTTCTCAATATCTATTAGACCTATGGCCATCATATCTCAAAGATCGAGATCCTTGTATTTGATATAAAGTTCCATTATTTCCTACCACCAAAAATGATTAGTACTTTTAAAAAGCGGAGGACAATTAGAATCAAAGTCATAACTACCCATGGGATCGAACTATTAGACGGTAAAGTCTTAAAAAATAGCACTAGCTCTGATACCAATTGTTAGCCTGATATGGCTAACTAAATCACCCTAGGGGTGAATAGAGTGATGATCAAAGTTACCAAATAATCGAAATAGAAATATGAAAAAATAATTGTGGACAAAAAAAGCTATTTATAGAGGTACGACCACGCCTAATCCTCTACCCATAGGCGCCCCTCGTTGATGGAATTTCGAACCTTTTTCTTTTAGGTCTGTCAATTGCGCACGATCCACTAATCATACAACCTACGAGTTGAACCTACAACTATATGTGTCCCAACTTATTCGTTGTTCCTCAACTGTACTTGGGTAGTCGGCCATTCTACTAATCAACTAAACTCAATACAAAGAATTACATTAACCACTCGATCAATAACAATACAACTCTCTACAGATAATAATCAAATGAAGTAGCACGAGAGATTAAGATATCTGTAAGTTAATGATCTTTCACTATGTGCTCTTGTATTTATCTTATATCATCTTCAGCTGCAAATGCCTCTCTATTTATAGGAAATGATGTTGGAGAGGTTGGAAGGTCATTAGAAAAGTGACCGTTGTATTTGAAAAAGGAATAATGATTTTCAATATGATTTTAAGGCTTTGAGATGCAACTTTCAAGCCCTTGAGTTTCTACAGTTTGCTGCATGAGTATAATATTGATTTTCAACAGCTACTCGCTTGATTTTAAGCTAAAGATCTTGCTGATAATGTTATCTAGTAGTTGATTTGAGCAAACACCAATCTTCAAAACATGATCTCAAAGGATATTAACAAATTTAGATAAATCTTGACGTCTTCAAAAGTATTGGCATATGGAATCATAATCTCATAATCAATTTGAAGCACCAAATATAATATTATGAAGATCACATATTCAAATTTGAATACTAGTTTATCTCGAAGATATTATGACACCTTACATAAAATCAATTAAGCAATATTAACATATCAACATCCACTTTAAAAATATAGCATATTTAAACAATAGTAATTCTAAGATAGATCCAATTATAATATAATAGACATACCAATTGACGAACTCTTTTTTGCCTTTCATCAAAACATATTCATAAAATACATTGTAAGATTAAGGACGCTAACACTCTAAATATGAATATAATTTAAACATGTACGACGTACCTACATGCATTGTATTTTCATTCATATTAGATGTACACAAAAAAAAAAAGAAAGAAAAATTCAACGATTCTTATTGCAGAAACAACATTTGTACTCAATTTTTATGTGTTATATTAGATTTTTAAACGTCATGATGAATTAGCATTTCAATGCTCTTTCTTGCTATTTAGATTTCGTCAACCCAGCATCTTAACAAGCTCTTATCTCTATTCAGATCTCGGCCTATCCCCCAACCATTCATAATTTAAGATTAATGACCTATGATTATTGACTTAATCCCTCTTAGACCTGGCCTATCTCATCAACAATCCTTCCATTGTTCTTATCTAAGCTGATGACACCATGAGGGGATGTATACACCTGGGGAAGATAGAACAGGATGGGCTTTGGGTCAGGGGCTGGATGGAGGAAGGCATTGGAATTGGACCAAATTCAATGAATCAAAATTTAATCATATGACTCGGTTGAATTTAATCAAACTTCTTATACATAGCTAAACATTACAATGAATATGTATCACAATTAATTCTGTTTACAGCACATGGCTGATTCCTTCTAATTAACACTTGTGAGAATCGATAACCCTAGACTCTACAGGCAGCAAAATATATAGGAGATCACTTCAATAGTTGATCATAAGTTTCCAATGTTCCTTCACATCAAAATCGAGCGAACCACGATCTGTCTGTTTTCTTAATAAATCAATAGGGGAAATCAATGGCAGCAAATTCAAATACAGATCACCCAAACCAAGATCCAAATTAACTTGAATAAGTTCAATTCTTCGAACTTGTAAAATATCAAATAACATCGGTATGTTCATTGTCTCCATCATATTGATGCCAAAGATGAGATAGCTGCTCATAAAGTTTCTCTCTCAAGAATAAACACCGATGTTTCATGAAGATTTGCATCTTCTTCAAGACCACCGCAACCTTCAAAAAGTACTTCACCAGTTCTATTTCTTCCTTTGTGCCACCGAAAGCTAGGAGTTCAACAGTTTCAAGGCATAATGAAAGACTCATGGGTATTGATGTATGAGATTCAAATGAGTCGTCTCCATTTGATGCCTAAACAATAAAAATCCATAGTTTCAGCAGAGCATTTTTTTGGCCCCGAAATAAAATTAAGGACAACTACCCAGGTCCACTTTTTTTTGATACCAAATGTGTATATCGAGCCTAAACAATGAAAATCCACACACTTTCAAGGCAATGCCCCCCCCCCCCAAAAAAAACAAAAAAAGAAGGGCTACGCAAAGGAGGGAGCAGAGTTATATGCACCTACTATTTGGACAATCAGAGACTTCAGGTTTGGGCACAGTTTAATAAGGCATGCAGAAAAAAACCAGAAAGCTTGAGCTCCAAATGAGTCAGGTTATGAAAGGCAGGAAGCTTATCACCCTTAAACATGGATTGCTAAAAAGAGATGAAAAGTTCTGGACAAATATGCACTGAAGATGTCACACATGAGCTGAAGCAAATGTAAGTGATAGAGAACGACAATCTTTTAACACCTGATAATCCTCCTAAAAGTTGCAGAGTAGCGTCCTGGTTCATATACTTCTCAACATGAATGGTGACATTTGCTGCCACCAATGAACTCAAGTTGATCTCACGTTTTGTCACATTGTGATGCAGATGAAAGTAACTAATATTTGGTGCCTTAATGACAAGAAGCGGAGACAAAGAATGATGCAATGTGTACACAATTCGTAATGTCCTCAAAGTTGCAGACTTTATATGCAATGCATTAATACCACTGCAACCAAAAAAAAAAAAAAAAACAAGTTCTTCAAGGACTGGACAACGTGATAAGAGATACTTCATAGAGTTGTCATTCGAAAACCGCATATCAGTAAGGTTGATGATCCGAAGGTTTGGCAAATGCAAAGATGTTGGGAGATCAAGGGTGAATCTATAAAGTTGCAAGACCACAAGTCTGTCACTAGAATAAAACCCTTTAGGCAGTGGGAGAATAAGCTTTTCGTCACCTGACAGATAACCCAAGATCTCAACCTTGTGAATTCCATGCCTTGCTATAGCATCCTACCATGACTCAGTATCCAACCTGTTGACTGTTTCAAAGAAGTACAGACACAAATGCTCCACATAGGATAAATCATTCTGAGGAAGAACTTTATGTGCAAAGAGCTTGAAGCAGAGTCTTTGCTGATGTGTAAAGCTTTTATAATCCTTAGAGCCAAGCAAATTCGTAAAGTCAAAAGTATGAACTATGGTCCATACATGCCTCCACTGTTTTGACAACATGCTTGTCATAACAGAAGATTTTGTGGGGAGAAAAAACAAAATATCGCAAAGTGCGTATGGCATCTGAGTATTGATATAATCCATAGCTTGATAATTCCCAGAAGCCTCTGATTCCTGGGTGTGATAATGGACCCGTCCTATAAGTTAATGAAGTAAAGAAGCAAGAAAATGCAAAAAACCATGCTCTTTCATTAAGAGTGTAACAAATATGAAGACTCAGATCACCCTAGAGGGGGAGGTGAACATGGTGATTGCAACAACTTAAAATCAAAATTAAAAGTAAATGCAGAAATTAAATTAAGATGATACACGATGATATTTTAACAAGGTTGAGCCTCAATCAGGCTTAAGTCCCCTCCTAGAGTTATTTAACTCTAGGATTTAACTCTTTACTTCTTTTATTAGGATGAACTCGCACAATCTCTTAGAGTTGCCTCACTCTAGAGATCCCAAATACTTAAGTCAACCTCTTAATTTAAGTATGGGAGAGTTGTGACCTCACACTAATTCTTAAATTCACTCCTTAATAAAGAATTCCTCAATACACTCATAACTTTTGATCACAACGTAATTCGCAGAGTAAATTCACAAACGTATAGCTCAATGTTCTTGCAACTTGCTTGGATGCTTGCTCCCCTTCATTTGGCCTCTATTTATAGGCTTTAGTTGATCGTGCATCGAATCTGCTAAGAAAGGAAATTCTACCCAGAATAACTTGAAGTTGTATTTCAGGCCCTTGAAATTTGGTTTTCAGATTCTGATTTGATTTTCTTGTAATCTTTTTAATTCATCAAGTTAGATTTTGTCTTTCATCAAAAAGAAGAATTGGTAAGTTCAAATGGTAAGATCACTGTAATCATTTTAATTCTTCAAGTTAGATTTTGTCTTTCATCAAGAAGGGGGAGATTGTTGCGTTAATCCTAAACTTAGAATAAGTTAGATGATATTTTGATGAAAGATAAAAAGGATTGAATTAATTATGAACCAAATGAATCCAAGTAATGATGTTTAAATGGTTGGCAAATTTGAAATGGGCACAATAAAGCAGCCCATTTATACCAAGAAAAATGTGTGGATGTTTATGGAGAAGATATGTGTGATTTTATTTGATTGATTAATTGGGGAGTTAATCGAGAAACTTATTTAGCTAATCCAAAATTTGAATTTCAAATTTTGAGGAATCAAATTAATTGATTTGTCATGATTTTATCATCACATGATAAATATGCTTCTAATCCATGATACTCGCCATGTAAAAATGATAGGATATAATTTGAGTCAAATTAAGTAACATTATCTCTTGATTCTGATTTTATTTTCTTGTAATCTTTTGCCACGATTTGTGCTGATATGATGTTGAATAATATCTTTTCCTTGCTATTGCAAAATATTACAGATATTCATTCTAGAATTAAGGGATAATGTTACTTAATTTGACTCAAATCATATCATATCATTTTTACGTGGTAAGTATCATGGGTTAGAAGCATATTTATTATGCGAGGATAAAATCATGACAAATCAATTAATTTGATTCCTCAAAATTTGAAATTCAAATTTTGGATTAGCTAAATAATTTCCTTGGTTAACTTGCCAATTGATCAATCAAATAAAATCACACATATCTTCTCCATAAACATCCACACTTTTTCTTGGTATAAATGTGCTGCTTTATTATGCCCTTTTCAAATTTGCCAACTATTTGCTTTATTATGCCCCTTTTTGATGAAAGGCAAAATCTAACTTGAAGAATTAATATGATTACAGTGATCTTATCATTTGAACTTATCAATTCGTCTTTCTCTCTCTTTTGTATTTCATCAAAAAGTATTAGAAGGAGAAGATGAAAATAGTTAATGCTAGTTTAGAAGAACATGGAGACACATACCTTGATCCTTGTATGATACTTTTCCCCTTTGTCATCAATATAAAAAGGGTTGTAGAATGTTATTATAGATTAATAGCACGGCTTCCCATTAGTATAATGCTCATAAATATGAAAATGTAGTTATATGTCAATAATTCTTTGGAGACATTAATATATTAGAATGTCAATATTTCGAAACTCTTTAATCTCCCCCTTTCAAAAATGATTGAACCATGTGATACTTCATCGCATGTAATCAAACTATTTTCTCCTCCCTTCGATGCAAGAACTAGACCATACAAATCAAGGATAGAGGCAAGTGATCAGTACTGTTGATGATTATATCTCCCTCTTAATTCATGCCAATATCATTATAATGCAATTTATATACCATTCGCATATTTTCCCCCTTGCAAATATAATATCAATCTTGGGGGGATGGGATAACATGAATGTAGAGGATATGAAAAGATACGCATAATTTAAATTATTTATCTCCCCCTTCATACATTAATTTTAAGACAAACGCATGGGGTTATACGACATATAAAAGTGCAACAATCCAGGATAAATTACATTTTTCCTTCCTAAAAATAGTTATTCAGTAAGACACAAAGAGCATATGAATTCTCATAGACAAAGAATCACATCAGTTTGTCCAAGCATGCATAATAGAGTCAAGGTCTAGTGTATGAACAAATATACTGTACTTATACAAACGTTAGAGCTTCATTTTTATTTTATTTTTTTGAAAATGGACCACATTAAATAAACATACTTCAAACCAAAATCTATTTAAAAAAAAAATGATGTTCATAACATATTATACGCAATCATGTCCACAAACATATCAATCATATCAATGACAAACATAGAAAATTATTGGGCAAAATATGTGGCTAGCTATATCTTTAAGATCATGTTCAAAGAGTAATCACTGTTGAATTATTATTACATATTTTTCCCCTTAATATGCACTCAAAGAGTTAAACTTGGTATGTTAAATTGGTAAAATATCTAAATCTAAAACTGATTCCATGTAATACATGAATGTAATAATATAGAAACCTTACCAAGAAAACTTTGGGGAAGTCTATCTTATCTAGTGGATGATTAGTATACTTAGTCATATTTTGCTACTTGTGGGCAAATAGAGTAACATAACATTCTTTGATTTCAATGTCTTTGATGGGATTCTTAAATTGCAAAGTTTGTTACGTCTATGTGCACTACCTTTTTGTGAAAAATATTAATCTTTCAAATTCTCAATTTCACATCATATAAAAACATACAAGGATTATCACTTAGGCCTGTAAACAAGACTTAATTTAGTATATTCCCTTTTCAGAGTCATTAATCAAATACAATTTATAAAGGTGAAGTATAGCAAATAAAGATACAATATAATCCATACCAAGAAGAAATCTCATAACATATCAATGTCAAAACATTAAAAATTAATTACAGGATACGTTGTAGCCCTCATATATAGATGAAGATTTTAAATTTATCATATAGGCAGACAATAAAATAAAATTTGCGAAATACATAGCCATGTATAGAGATAGTATGACAAGATCAAATATCAATACCTACTTCATATCAAGTCAAGTTTGTATTTACAGAATTGGGATACAATTCTTTAGAGATGGAATCTAATTCAACAAGATAGGCATGTATGCATCAGCAATCAAATTTTAAATGCAAGTTTCATGTAGTAAACATGCCACGTGATGCAAAAATTGAATGATACATTGCAAACATGATTTAAACTTTGAAAGGCATATTCATATTAAACATCTATGCTTATGATCAATCTTTATGAGAAGACATATAATTTTTCCTTCTGCTAAATAATCAAACCAACATGCAACTGATAAGGATGCATAATTTATCTCGCCCACAACATGAGACGTGTAAAAAATATGGAAGGGAAAAATTAAATGTAAAAAAAAGGATTTACCTTATTTTTACCTTAGGCAGCCCAACACTCACCACTTTCTAATTCACCTTTTGACAAACATCATATTTTATTCGTCCTCTGAAATTTCTTATAAATTCAAATTCTAGTGAGAAGGTTTTAATTTTTCCAGGAAGGCGTCCAAGTAATTTTCCGAAAATTTCTCCATTCTTCATAGACTTCTGCAAAAAGAAATGCCTAGGACAAGATTTTGGTACCCATGTCTTTTTGGGTCCACAATGGTTAGAAGTAAGAGCGTATAGAGGGGTAGCAAATTTTTTATCTCTATTCTTGACATTTCTCCTTGATATAATACTACTTTTATAAAACTTTTAAAAAGACTTATCAAGCATATCATTTAAATCAATTAATCAATACAAGATTGAGAAAAATAATTAATAGAACTTTTTACCTCATCTTTCTCAATTTAAGAAGTTGATGATCCTTGGCAATTCTTTTTGCATCCATTTTCTCCTTGCTCTTGTTTTCAACAAATTCTTTATGTTGCTCGATTTTGTCATGATACTCAAGAACTTCTTGAATGATCTTATAGTCATTTTCATCGATGTCTCGTTCACATGAGTTGTCGCCATCTCTAGGAGATTGTAGCTTGGACTTATCAATCTTAGTTGTCTCCTCCTGCTTAACAACGTTAATATCTAACACCTTTTCATTAGCACCATATGAATAATGAAGATAATTCCAAATCTCTTTGGCACTTTTGTGCTGAAAAACATATTCACAAATATCAATAAAAAGACCACAATATAGCATATTAATGGCTTTAGAATTTTTGGAAATCATCCTATAATCATCGTAGGTAAACTAATCCTTCGATTTTTCAATGACAATGGGACCTTTCTTTATAATCTCCCAAAGATCGAAATCTTTGTGCTTAACATAGAGTTCCATGATTCCTGCCACCAAAAAAATTAGTACCCATAAAAAGAGACGGATAATTAGAATCAAAATTATAACTAACTATGGGATCGAAGCTATTAGATGGTTAAATCTCAAGATAATAGCACCTGCTCTGATACAAATTAAAAACTCAGATCACCCTAGAGGGGGGTGAATAGGGTGATTGCAACAACTTAAAATCAAAATTAAAAGTAAATGCAGCAATTAAATAAAGATGATACGCGATGATATTTTAACGAGAATGGGCCTCAACCAGGTTTAAGTCCCCGCCTAGAGTTATCCAACTCTATGATTAAACTCTCTGCTTCTTTTATTAAGATAAACTCTCACAATCTCTTAGAGTTACCTTACTCTAGAGATCTCAAGTACTTAAATCAACCTCTTGATTTAAGTATGGGGGAGTTGTGACCTCACACCAACTCCTAAGTTCACTCCTTAATAAAGAATTCCTCAATACGCTCACAACTTTTGATCACAATGTAATACTCAGAGTAAATTCACAAATGTATAGCTCAATGTTTCTTGCAACTTGCTTGGATGCTTGTTTCCCTTCATTTGGCCTCTATTTATAGGCTTTAGTTGGTCGTGCATCGAATCTGTCAAGAAAGGAAATTCTGCCCAGAATATCTTGAAGTTGTATTTCAGGCCCTTGAAATCTGGTTTTCAGATTCTGATTTGATTTTCTTGTAATCTTTTGCCACAATTTGTGCTGATATGATGCTGAATAATATCTTTTCCTTGCTATTGTAAAATATTATAGATATTCATTCTAGAATCAACGGATAATGTTACTTAATTTGACCCAAATCATATCATATCATTTTTGTAGAAGCAACATTATCATGTGAGGATAAAATCATGACAAATCAATTAATTTGATTCCTCAAAATTTGAAATTCAAATTTTGGATTAGCTAAATAATTTCCTTGATTAACTTCCCCATTAATCAATCAAATAAAATCACACATATCTTCTCCATAAACATCCGCACATTTTTCTTAGTATAAATGGGCTGTTTTATTATGCCCATTTCAAATTTGCCAACCATTTAAACGTTATTGCTTGGATTCATTTGAATCATAATTAATTCAATCATTTTTATCTTTCATCAAAATATCATCAAACTCATTCTAAGTTTAGGAGTGACTCAACAAAATACAATGGATATAGTAGGCATAGCAAGTAGGGGTGAGTGGGATTAGGTACCCAGTTGGTTTTTTCAGAACCGGAACCGGACCCGGTTGGAACCGGGTCCTAGAATTCGGAACCGATCTCGGATCCAGTTGGAACCGGGTCCTAAAATTTGGAGCCGGTCCCGGACTCGGTTGGGATCGGGTCCGATTCTGGATATCCGGTTTTTAAGCAATGTTTTTTTTCCCTCATTTTTCCCAAATAAAATAGAGAGAGACGGATTGAAGGAAGTTGATAATTCATATTTAAGGCTAAATTAAATACGTAATAAATAGGAATGAAGATTCACGAGCTTTAAAATAAACTCAATGAATTGGAGATAATGGTGATCAGAAACCCACAAATCAAGATTATAAACTGAACGATAAACTTAAAAATTATTTTAATTCACTTGAAATAGAAAGAGAAAGAGAGGAAATCTGTCTAAATAATATAAAAACAAACACTTAATAAACGACAAGGCTCATGAGGAGAAGAACTAAAACTTAAAATAAGAAACTCATGATGTTTGAGATACATAAAGAGTAAGTCAGGAATAAATTGAAAATAAAAAAGACAAAGGGTAAATTGGGATAGTTAGAAGTTGGATCTTGGTACAAAAGATACATCACTTGGGGATCAAGGGTTTACTTTTTATAATTTTTCATAAAAATTCTTTAAATTTTGACTGGGTACTGGGTCCGGGTCCGGTTCCAAAATTCAGGATCCGGTACTGGAACCGGTTATAACCGGGTCCTAAATTTTGGAACAGGTCCCAGAACCGGTTGATCTGGGTCCGGGTAAGGATACGTCGGGTCCAAATCGGTTTTGGGTCCGGAACCGCATATCTGATTTTTTTGCTCACCCCTAGTAGCAAGCAAGAAATAGCAAGAAAATTAGATTGACTCGGCATAGCTATGTTCAAAGGAATTCAATTCAGTGGCAGACATAGGTTCACAACGACTGTTACGCGAAGATTTTTTTCCCAAAATTCAGTATAAAAATCTTCACAACTTCTTAAAACTGTCCAATTGGATACTTATAACGATTAACTGGCAACAGGTGCAAGAAAGTTTTAAAACGGATGCGATTGAACATTTTTGCTGGATCCGCCATTGATTCAATTCCATCATAGGGTAATATTTTTGCACTTTTGGCTTAAATTGAAGTGTACAAGCATTTCGACAGTGACTACAATGACAAGCACCCATTATGGGTCCACCTATGCTGACCCATGGACAAGTCCCATAATCACCTCACCCTTCGCTCAGGCAGGTTCATGGATTGCCACATACCGTGGAACTATAAGTAGTCCAAATGTACATAGCCTTATCCCTCTCTTACAAGCGAACCAAATCAAACCCCACCAAAGATTGTCAATACCTCAAATTCAATGCGGCAACAAATCAAAATACAGCAGCAAAGGAACAAAAGCCAAATCAAGATACAGCAACAAAAACTATATACACACACACACACATTTGTCTTGAATCCTTTATTTCACTGGACTCGAGCCACTGTTGCTCTAACAATAGATAAAGCACTCCAATTATAGATTTTTTTCTATTCACAAGACTCAAACTCGAGACCTTACTATAGAGAAGTAAATGCTAAACCACTTGAACCAACCTGTGTTAATTGCAAGCCCTTTTTATATGATGATACATGAATTGGTTTCACCCAAAAAAATTGTAATGTAATAAACGAGTGTGATCTAGTTTACTATA
Organism: Carnegiea gigantea; assembly: GCA_029747015.1. Lineage (NCBI taxonomy): Eukaryota > Viridiplantae > Streptophyta > Magnoliopsida > Caryophyllales > Cactaceae > Carnegiea > Carnegiea gigantea. Next base: position 993,827 of record JAKOGI010000057.1, on the reverse strand, counting down.
TCTAGTCGTGGTACTAAAAGTCTAAAGTATTATCTCATATTATTATCTTATGGATGCATATATCCTTCTAACATCATTATACATTGATATATTTGTTGAAAAAGTATGATTTGAAAATTACTAAAGAAAATTATTTTTTACTACAACTTATTCAGAATCATTTATTTATTGGTCAAAGATGGTTTTGCCTAAGTTTTTGGTGCTTGGCCGAGAGTTTAGCAACTAATAGGGATGACAGTATGGTATGAATTCGATACAAGCTCGATCCGATCTGAGATAAAATTATTTGATTTGAATCCAATAAACAATAATTTGATTTAAATCAGATAAAAAATAATCCAAATCCAAATTCGACTCTGATCCGATCGCATTTGGAGGCGAGTCCATCCAATCCAATTAACATCTGATCCAATGTCTTTCTTAATAATTTCACCTTTTTTTGAAAATAGAAAATTCCTAATATTATAACTCTAAAAAAATCCACATAAAATCGACTCTATGTGCAATGCACTCTTCTTTGTTAACTAATTTTCCCTTATCTTACCCCCCCAAAAGAAAACCTAACTTCCTCTTCCCTCCCAATCTTCTCCTCTTTGTCAATCATGGTTGTGTTTTCTCCCTTTTCCTTTCAACTATTTTAGTACTATTTATCCCTTTCCCTATAAGGTGAATTTGCATTGTGTTTTTTCAACACTTTTTTACTAACATATTGAAATGTTTGATATAAAAGGGTATTTGAGATTAGAAAGGTCTTCAACATTGTATTTACGAGCAAACAAAAATAAATTTGGAAACAAAAAATTATGCAAATATTGAATGAAAATGTTAATCGGGTTGTATCCGATTATATCCGAATTTAATCCGATCCGAAGTTGATCAGAATCCAACTCAACATCAGATCTGATGAAGGTGGATTTGGATTGAATTTTCAAATTCGATTATGAATTGGATATCTTAACATTCGATCCGAATCCGACCCGTTGTCATCCAGAATCCCATCCAATTTGGTTCAAGTCAAGGGGAACCTTTGCCTCCTAATTAGATGGAGTGATATAGGCGAATGGTTTGGTCGTGGACCTAATAGGGTCATGCCCTGTCCCCTCAGCCAGTGAGCCTATTGGGTCTACATGATATAAAAAGCCTAACCAAAGACTAAGCTTACCAAGAAACAAACCTTTATATCTTAATCACAGTATAATTTGCTATCAGACCAAAGAAAACAGCATCACATTCTCCTTCATCTTACGAAATATGGTAATTAATTATTCAAATGAACCCATCATTAATCAATTTAATCATGTTAATATATATATTACTAGATAACATATTCTGACAATAATAAGCAAATGTTCTCCAAAATATCTTCTTCTCTTCCTTTCTTCGGTCAAAAAGTAGAGGTTACTTACTATGTATGACACTAATGTGCTGTTCAATTGAATGCAATCAACCTTGTATCCCAATCATGATAATACAGTTTGTTGTAATCATGATTACATGATAATTGTCATTTGCAATACTTTCTTATAACCAAGCAGGACAACAGAAATACAATTACAAACTTATTTGCATTACAAAATTATTTACGTCCAACTAGACATTATCTAAAAGTGAAACTTCAACTTGGGATCACCAGTTTATTAAAAGGAAAAAGTCCTCAGTCATTAGGGAAAGATGGAGAGAATTTCTTAGCAATGAGGCAAAGTGGATTCCTCTTCCGCATTACGATGCCAGGGATCACGTCAATGTCAATATCTTCCTTCTTCATCCCAGCAGGCAATTCCCAGTTAAAAAAGTACAACAGATTGGCGGCTGCCATCTCAACGTTAGCGAGACCATGAAACATACCAGGGCACATTCTCCTTCCTGCTCCAAAAGGAATTAACTCGAAATCTTGCCCCCTAAAATCAATTGAACTCTCGAAAAACCTTTCGGGCATAAATATTTCTGGGTCCTTCCAAAATTCAGGATCTCTGCCAATTTTCCATACGTTCACAAACATCAAGGTTTTGGGCAAAATGTCATAGTCTTGTATGGTGCATTTATTGAGTGTTTCACGAACAAGTAGCAATGGGCCAACAGGGTGCAATCGAAATGTTTCCTTCACTACTGCTTTGAGGTACTCGAGCTCTACGATGTCGTCCTCTTCAATAAAACTTTTGTCTCGAATCACAGTTCTAAGCTCGTCTTGTGCTTTCTTCATGATTGTGGGATTCTTTAGGAGCTCTGTCATGACCCAATCCACCATAGCTGCACTTGTATCGGTTCCTGCTAAAATTACGTCCTGCACAAAATAACATAATTATATATTTCATCCATTCCTATAACAGAAATACTTCGTGATCAAAGACTTTTTCTTGGAATATATAGAAAAATTTCTACCAGAGACATGCATTACACCACTAATATGCGTTTAAATCATTGTCAATTGTATGAGGTGAGCCAATAGTATAAATACACTTCTTTTTAATTCAAAATAGCCAAGAGTGAAGGAATTTACCATTAATACTGCTTTGATGTGATCCAAAGTTAGGGGGAAAGGGAAGCAACGCTCCTTTCGAAATTGAAGAAGAACATCAACAATGTCATTGTCAGATTGGGGCTTGTTGGGGTCAAGATGATCATTAATAATTTTATTGTAAAATTCATCTAGATCATTGAACGTCCTCTCAAGTCTGGAGGATAATCCTGTTAACTTGTCGACCCAGCCGCCAATGAAAGGGAAGTAGTCCGCAAAGAAGAAGGCTATGAGCATACTCTCAGCTTCATTTAAAAGGCGGAGGTGTTTACTCCTTTCAGCTCCATCATTATACCTGTTCGTCAATGAGGAAATTAGTTTGAATTACCAGCGATTTAAATGTGTCAGAGTATAAAACTTATTTTTACATCTTCATCTATTAGATTAATTTTTTTGGTTGAGATAGTTCTTAGATACAGTATCAAAACTTTTCTTGTAACAGGTATTAATTAGGTCCAAATCTCAACAAGTCTCATATTGAATTATTGATGAGAATGGGCTTTTGCGGCATCCGTCCACCATGCTTCAAGTCTAAAAGGTCTTCGCATAAGGAAGTGTGGTGAAGTATAAAACATATTCTTAGGCTGTCAACCACCATCTCAAAATTTTGTTTGAGATGATTCTTGAACAGAATGTAACCTTAGTCACTACAGATCATTGTTATGCTGGAATAGCGGTACATATGCACCTTGTGACTTGGGTGTATTGTGGGTAGCCTCATGGAAAAAAAAATTTAAATTTTCATATGAACAAAATTTTTAAATTAATACTAATAAAATGAATCAATCATATTTATGAAATTTACGGAGCTCAAAAAAGAAACCAAAGTTTTGTACAAATTTTTGAATCAACAGTTGAGGAACAAACTTATAACTTTCACAGCCTTGTTTTATGATTACTAGGGGTGTGCAAAAGCAGTTAATTGGAGTTTTGGTTAATTGAAAATTGGTTAACCGGTTTTTCGGTTCAAACAAATTCCGAACCGTAATCGAACCGAAAATTTCGGGTAGCCATTTTTCGGTTAACCGAACCGAACCGAAAATTTTGGTTAACCGAACCGAACCGAAAATTTCGGTTAACCGTTTTTCGGTTCATCGACAATTTCGGTTCATCCAAAAATCGAACCGTAATCGAACCGAAAAAGTCGGTTAGCTGGTTAACTGTTCATAAATAATAAAAAATGCATACTTTCTTACCTAATTTTTTAATTTTTTATGTTCAAATTTTTTTAAGAAAAATTAAAATTTGGTTACCATTTATAAATAATAAAAAAGTGCACTTTCTTACCTAAATTTTTTATTTTGTATGTACAAATTTTTAAAAAACAAAATTATTTTCGGTTCGATTAATCGCCGATTAACTGAATTTTCAAATTGTCCGAACCGTAACCGAACCGAAAACTGAAATTTTTTTTCGGTTCAGTTAACCGAACCGATCTTTTTGAAAAATTTGTTTGGTTAATCGATTTTTCAGTTCGATTTTTTTGACTTTTCGGTTCGATTTTCGATTTCAGATTTTTTTTGCACACCCCTAATAATTACAGCTCAGTTCATACTTACATCTTCTAAGCACCAACTCAATACTTCACTGTACATAAATATCAACAGCTAAGAGTACTAGAAATTCCAGTAAAATGATTAAAACATATAATTATAAAATCATGTGTAGGGTCATGACTCTGGGGGTGGTGACAAATGTGATGTGCATCTCTTAAGCGAGAGTCCAAGTACGTTGCGGCCGTCCGCTTGGTAAGCAACACTTTCGGTTTAAAGTCATGATTTTACAACTCCCATTTACTCAGCATATATATCATACTTCAGGAAATATATACTCTCAAAACTATATCAATAAATATATATTAAAAAATTAATATATGATAAATATATATGTGAAAAATATGTATACATAGACAATGAGAACATGTACTCCTAAGAGCACATAAGAAATTGCCACATTTGCTTGTAATCGCAAATTACAAAGATTGAATTTTAATTGATTTAAATTGGGTACAATCTCTATGAGTACAATCCTCTGATTCTTTCTCTTTCAAGGATGGATTTTCCAACCTTTGAATAAAGAGGGGTAGGAACCTATTTATAGGAAAGCCTCCCCCTTGAAAGTCAAGTTGGGCCTTAACTTGGGTCTTGGGCTTTGACCTAGGTTTTGGGCCTTTCAATCAGGCTTTTCCCTAGTCTGCTTTGACTTTCATTTGTTTTGACTTTGACTTTGACTTGAGAGTCTTCCGGACTTGGGCCGAGCGTTGACTTGGAGGTCGCCTCGAACTTTGACCGGACGTTGACTTGAGACTCGATCTTGACGTTTGACTTGTGAGCCGATGTAGGACTTTGACTTTGACTTTGACTTTGACTTGACCGTGCGATGACTTGAGCGTCGCTCAGGTTTTAGGCCGTGACTTGACTTGATAGTCGTCAGTCTCGGTGTGGGCTTTAACTCGAATTTTGACTGAGTCCAGACTTGCTAGTCATTTGGGCTTCATTTTAGGTTTGACTTATGAGTCTTTTGGCCTTGACTTGTAAGTCTTTAGGCTTGATTAAATTAATTAAAAGGGTTTGCCCAATTAATTAATTAAATTCAATTTTGATACGGCACGAATAAATTTTTAGTGCCTACAAATTGTCCCCTCGAGACAAGATCATGTACGAGACTTGTCGTTTGAGCATGACCGATGTCTCGATATTCTTTTATAACTTAGCATTTGTTCATGAAAATGCCTTGAACATGCTTTTACTTGCTCTCTTCCCCTTTTTTTTGGGAAAAATTTTGAGCAAATGAAGATTTTTTTTGTCAGAGAATTGAGGGGAAGGATGATTGGACCATGGGCATGGTGAACATAACCCAGCTAACAAGCCCAATGTTAGAACGCCTCGAATATGTTTTTCTTTAGCCCCCCTCCTGCAGACCTAGCACGGTGAACTGACGGCGTGCGTGGTGTATGGGTTCCCACGCATGTGTCTGGGCCTTTTCTTTTCTTCTCTTTGTTGTTCGGTCTTCAAGCCCGGGCTGGGCCTATTTTCCTTTTGCCTTGCTTTGCGTGGGCCGGACCCTTTCGCAAAGCCCAAACCGTCTTCCTTTTTTTTGGGGGGGGGGCATGTGAGTGAATAATTTATACTCTTACTTAGGAGCTTTATTTTTTGAATGTGCGAACAGTTTAGCCTCTTGTTTGGAAGTCTTCTTTTTTGAATGGGCGAATAGTTTAGCCTCTTGTTTGGGAGTCTTCTTTTTTTGAATGTGCGAACAGTTTTTCCTCTTGTTTGGGAGTCTTTTTTTTTTAATGGGCGAACAGTTTAGCCTCTTGTTTGGGAGTCTTCTTTTTTTGAATGTGCGAACAGTTTTTCCTCTTGTTCGGGAGTCTTTTTTTTTGAATATGTGCGAATAGTTTAGCCTCTTGTTCGGAAGTCTTCTTTTTTGAATATGTGCGAACAGTTTAGCCTCTTGCTCGGGAGTCTTCTTTTTTTTGAATGTATGTGAACTTTGATTTTTTTTCTTTTTTGGGTGGTGAACAGTTTAAGCTCTTGCCCAGGAGCTAATCCAGCACTTCCTCAAGGGAAGTCACCGACATCTTCGCTTGCGTCGCAGCTAGAAAAAGCTTGCTCCCTGGTTCTTTCTTTTGGACTGGCCGTAGCCCATTGGCGAGTGAGAATTAAGATATGCCTCTTTACTTTCAGCGAGTTATCCACCTTCACATCCAAGGTAGAAACACGCTTCACGCGTGAAGGAATTGAACTTTGGATTTCATTTGTTTTGCCGAGGCGGCTGAACGCTGAATCTCTTTTTTGTGAGGGTGATGCGCTTGATGACGTCTCGCCTATCTTGATTCTGGCAAAGACCAAGGGCTTAGGTTCCTCATCCTTCTTCAACCTATGGAAAACAGAGAGTTGCGGGATTTTATCTTTTCCAATCCTTCTAAAAACAGAAGGGCATTGGCGCGAGACAGCTGCAATCTGTCAAACACCTTTGTGTTGGGATTGGTCTTGGCGTTTTCACCTTCATTATCATCAACCTCTTCAGCTGTGATATATTGCACGAGGGCTTGCTTTTTCTTACGTCGTCCTGAAATCCTCACAGGTGTTGAACGGTAAATTTACCTATTTTACGTGCCTCTTTCACCTACTTTTAGCTCGTATAATAACTTAATCTTTGGGGTTTTACTTTGTTTTATTTATGTTTTTGTAGGAAACAACTCCAAATCAAACAAGTGTCGCGGAAAGGGACGAAGATGGGACAAAACGACGAAAAACAGTGAAAACGGACGAAAATCGGCAAAGTGGGGCAAAACCGGGGGAGACGGCCACCGTGCCAGCAATGTGGCACGGTGTGGCCGTGCCACGTGGCACGGCCTGACCGTGCCACCTGGCACGGTCGTGCCATCCCCCCAGTTCGTCGGGCCTCGGTTTTTCTATTTAAGCTTCGTTCGGGCGTCTTCGCGAGGGAGTTCGTGGGTCGTTGGGGGTCTTTGCTCTGGCGATTTTGTAGGATTAGTTTAGGTTAGATTTTAGTTAAGAAGGGAGATTAGTTTAGGATTGAAGATTGTAACATTGGATTCAACCTTTAGATTTTAAGTTCTTCATCAATTCAAGACTAAGTTTCATTCTCTTTTATCTCTCTAGTTTTTTATGTTCTTGTTAATTATGTTTTGTTGATTTTGATTCTTGTATTGGTTTTGGTCGATTTATGTGTTTAAATTTCATTGTTAATTTATGTTGTTTAGTTGTTTAGATTTGTTTTATTTCATTCCGTTTTGTTCTTCAAGTTTATGTTCTTGTTGGTTAGTTTAGGTTTTCACGCGTTTTTTATGATTTGTTGGTAGATTGTGTTGGCTTGAATTGTGATTAGCCTCTTGATGGCTAATTGATCTTGTACTAGGCCTAACCATACCCAATCTATACCTAGAACTTAGAGTTTTCCTTCACGCCCGCCAAGTGTTCGATGAAATGCCTGAGAGGGTTTTCATCCATATTTTTGGGCGATTGACTTATGCTGAGAGGTGAGGTCAATTTGCTAGTGTGGGAGAGGGAATGGCCGAGTTCGGGACACGAAAGTAGTATCCGAATCGAGCTAGGTCCGGGGTTGCTAGTTTTGTGGTCTAATTCGACTAACCCCACGAAAGTAGGTGGTTACACGAATTAGACTAGCTCATGACCCTTGAGAGAGTGCTTGGGTGGTCTTTGATGGTGCAACCGACCATCTCTTGTTCATAGCGTAGTTTGGGTGGGTTAGGACTCGTATTGATTAGTTGGTTCACTAATTGGTAAAATCACTATATTTGTAGCGTAGTTTAGTTCCCCTCCTTCACCGTTGATCACGCCTAGATTGAGACGCTCTAGTAAACTCTGGTAGTTGAAAACACAATTCCCTGCGGACGACACCCCAAGTACTCAACGATACACCTTGCACTTGGGGTTTATAAATATTAAAACTCTGTTTTTCTTGCAACAAGTTTTTGGCGCCGTTGCCGGGGATCGAACCCGGGTCACCCGCGTGACAGGCGGGAATTGGCGCCGTTGCCGGGGAATTGGCGTTTTTTAATATTGGGGTTTACTTCAGCATTCGAGACTAGGCCTTTAGAAAATCCCAAAAAAATCAAAAAAATCAAAAATTTCAAAAAAAAAAAAAAGAAAATATGTCTCCTTTCCACTTCCCTCAACATGAGCATGAATTGTTTTGGCAATACTATGATAGATTACATGCTTTTCTTGCTCATTGTGGTTATTGCTTCGAGAAGTGGGAAATTTTGAACATGGTCTATGAGGGTGTGACTTGTGAGACCCGTGCTCTTTTGGAGCATTGGGACTTCTGTGCTCGAAACGTTGATGAAGCTTGGGAATTACTTGAGTGGTTGGCTAGGGATACTTATGAATTTGAGACTAGTCAATTTACTTCATCCATCCCATCCCCCTGCATTCCTAATTTTACACCTCTTGAATGTGAGATCTGCCATCGTTCTGACCATGATAGTGTTTCTTGTCCCTATCGTATTTCTGCTGATGGTTTTGCTAGAATTTCTAGTATGATAGAGGCCATGAACAAGCAACAAGTTGAGTTTGCTGAGTTTGTTAATAAATCGAGGGAGTATGACCTATCACCCAAGATTGACCCTAGTTCTAGTGCTCCTAGACTTGATGTCAATCTGTGTGATGATGGTGCGTCTTTTCCTCCTCTAGAGTCCGGACTAGAGGAGGTGCTCGACCCTCCCTTACCTACTCTACCTCTTGTTGCTCCATCCCTACCTAGCACATTTAAGGACAACACTTTGACCTATCCTGATCCACCTTTCCCTTTAGCTCAGTCGACGGAGTTCGGGGTAGGTGCGACATTTTGTGTTGGTGCTAGGGTCGATGGGGATGATTTCTGTCTTGAGTCAGACGGTACTTGTAGTGAGGTGCAGGATCTTGACAAGATTCTCGAGGGGGAGTCCTGTGTGGATGCTGTGGCTGTAGTTTCATCTAGTCCTGATCTTACTGACCATGTATCCCTCAACTCCCTTGATATTTCTCATGCTTCTTCATGTTCACTACCCTCCTCTTCCCCTGAGTACCATAATTTATCACTCGTTGCATGTCATGATATGCTTGAGGGGAATGAGATAGACTGTATGGAGTCCCTAGGTGCCTTTAGAGGGTATGACCCCTCCCCTGACCCTTATAGTCTATACCTAGAGGACATGCCTGGAAAAATCATCTTTCCTATTGAATTCAATCATTCTACTGATTTTTCTAAGGCATTTGATAAATTTAGGAGAGCACTTACTATTATTTCTGCATTCCTGTTTAAGTGCTCTTACTTACACTCATCTGAGTTGCAGGCTCAGGTGTTTGATAAACTTCTACGAGCATTGACAGCATCTGAGTTGGCGATGCGCGTTCTGAACGCCGTCGAGGAGTGGCTGATGCTCCTCGCGCTTCCCCAACCTCGTCCTAGCGAGGTGTAGTTTGGGTACATTCCGTACCTGACCTGGTATACTCGTTCTCACTCTTCTCCCCCCTTCTTTTTATTTTTATTTTTCTTTTCTTTCTTTTTGTTCTTGTTTAGTGGTAAATATTAGGATTGTGTTTTTGTTGGTGATCATCTAGTGGTGAAATTTGGTTGTTGTTGAGCCGTTGTTAGCTATGATCACCAATTTTGTGTTTTTGTGGATTTTTATTGTGTTGTGATGGGTGGTGTTGTTGGATTGGTCTATATTTATTTTTGGTGGTGTTAGTTTGTATTTATGTGTGATCGTCTTATTGTTTTGGGTGAGCTTGTGTTTTTGGGAGAGTGTGTTAGCTTGTGTATATTTTTGTCGTCTTTTGTTTTTCTTGTATTTGATTTTGTTTTCTTTATTTTTGTGTGTTGGTGATGACTCACGGCTCCCAATGAGGACATTGTGAGATTTAGGTGTGGGGGTGGGGTCATCTCCCATTTTTCTTCTTATTTTTGTGAAAATTTTTCATTTTTGTATAACTTTTTCATTTTTTCTCCTTTTTGTACAATTTTTCTTTTCTTTTTGCATTTAGGGGAGTTTTGTACTATTTTGATCAGCCTTGATCCCTGATACCTTGACTGTTAGCTCGTATATAAGTATAATGTGTATGATAGATATTCATCCCCAATCTGTCGTTTTAGACCTCAGTTCTAACCCCGACAGTCCAGCGTAATTTTGCAATCCAGTCTTGAATTCATGTATTGTCATCATCCTGAATTCTTAGTCTTCCACGATCGACTCTCCCATTGTCTACTGCACAGTTCCCTTTATATGTCCTGGCACCCCCTTTCTTTTTCCAAAACAAAAGCAAAAAATAAACAAATTCAAGCGCTACTGGGTGTATCCCTTTGAGGCGTAACATGAGTTTGTATTGAAAAAATAATAATGGAAAGAAAAGAAAGTGGGGAAGAAAAGACTTGGAAATGACAAGTACCCCTTTGAGGCATGCGCTACTGGGTGTTACCCTTTGAGGCAATACTGCTACTGGGGAAACCTGCTTTCTATGCTAGCCAATCAAAAAGGTAGCTTGTGTCAATTGCGTGGGATTGAGTTTGGTTTTGGTAGGCTTAGTTTCAGGGTGATGATACACTTGCACACTAGGCACCGGGATGGATTCAATATTCTCATGCGTCGTGGGGTGAAAAGCTGATGTCTGGATGCCATTCTTTGGGATGATGTGTCCTGAAATGCATATAATGCCTGTGTACAGACTGATATTTGAGCTATTAGGTGGTTTTGGTTGATTCGATTGTGTACAGTTTATCCCCATGTATATATTGTGTTTTGCTACTTTTATTTTTCGACTTTTGTTTCTCTTTTCTTTGTTTTTCCTTTTTTGAGATTTTGTGGGTATATCTTCTGCAAACCCTCACGAGACCTTACTCGTCCACTTGGGGTAACTAAGGGGTTTAAAGGGCTTGTTGCATACGCTAAATGCAACCGTGATTCCTACGAAAGTGAGTTAGTTGTTTACTCTAGTTTTCTTTTATTTTACTCGAGGACGAGCAAAAGATAGGTGTGGGGGTGTGTTGAACGGTAAATTTACCTATTTTACGTGCCTCTTTCACCCACTTTTAGCTCGTATAATAACTTAATCTTTGGGGTTTTACCTTGTTTTATTTATGTTTTTGTAGGAAACAACTCCAAATCAAACAAGCGTCGCGGAAAGGGACGAAAATGGGACAAAACGACGAAAAACAGCGAAAACCGACGAAAATCGGCAAAGTGGGGCAAAACCGGGGGAGACGGCCACCGTGCCAGCAATGTGGCACGGCCTGACCGTGCCACCTGGCACGGTCGTGCCACCCCCCCAATTCGTCGGGCCTCGATTTTTCTATTTAAGCTTCGTTCGGGCGTCTTCGCGAGGGAGTTCGTGGGTCGTTTGGGGTCTTTGCTCTGGCGATTTTGTAGGATTAGTTTAGGTTAGATTTTAGTTAAGAAGGGAGATTAGTTTAGGATTGAAGATTGTAACATTGGATTCAACCTTTGGATTTCAAGTTCTTCATCAATTCAAGACTAAGTTTCCTTCTCTTTTATCTCTCTAGTTTTTTATGTTCTTGTTAATTATGTTTTGTTGATTTTGATTCTTGTATTGGTTTTGGTCGATTTATGTGTTTAAATTTCATTGTTAATTTATGTTATTTAGTTGTTTAGATTTGTTTTATTTCATTCCGTTTTGTTCTTCAAGTTTATGTTCTTGTTGGTTAGTTTAGGTTTTCACGCGTTTTTCATGATTTGTTGGTAGATTGTGTTGGCTTGAATTGTGATTAGCCTCTTGATGGCTAATTGATCTTGTACTAGGCCTAACCATACCCAATCTATGCCTAGAACTTAGAGTTTTCCTTCACGCCCGCCAAGTGTTCGATGAAATGCCTGAGAGGGTTTTCATCCATATTTTTGGGCGATTGACTTATGCTGAGAGGTGAGGTCAATTTGCTAGTGTGGGAGAGGGAATGGCCGAGTTCGGGACACGAAAGTAGTATCCGAATCGAGCTAGGTCCGGGGTTGCTAGTTTTGTGGTCTAATTCGACTAACCCCACGAAAGTAGGTGGTTACACGAATTAGACTAGCTCATGACCCTTGAGAGAGGGCTTGGGTGGTCTTTGATGGTGCAACCGACCATCTCTTGTTCATAGCGTAGTTTGGGTGGGTTAGGACTCGTATTGATTAGTTGGTTCACTAATTGGTAAAATCACAATTCCAAGTCGCTTGTTTCTATATTTGTAGCGTAGTTTAGTTCCCCTCCTTCACCATTGATCACGCCTAGATTGAGACGCTCTAGTAAACTCTGGTAGTTGAAAACACAATTCCCTGCGGACGACACCCCAAGTACTCAACGATACACCTTGCACTTGGGGTTTATAAATATTAAAACTCTGTTTTTCTTGCAACAACAGGCTGGGGCGGTAAGTAGCTAAGACCAACTTTACGACCATTTGCGTACTGTCAAGTCTGCAGGGCTTAGCATCGATCACATGTCCCAAAGATGTTGGCTGGCTGAAGCCATGACTGGACCTCTTCATTAACTTGTGCGCATTATGATCACACTCATTGCTGATGCGCACCTTTGACAACTCACTTTCTTCTTGGAGAGAGCCTTTAGAAGAGGCAACAAAGCCAGGGAGAGAAGCTTTGGTCAATTTGCGTAGGTTCGCCTTATGAACTGGAAGCACACCCTTTTCTTTCAAAACGCACCAGCTTGCTTCATTGAGCTTGCATTCAACCTTGGTTGCACTTTGAGGATTTGTGCATTTAAAGACCGGCGCCACTGAATTTGCCGCGACATTTGCTTGCTTGACGGACGAGACTGAAATTGTCCTCTCATTCTTTTTTTTCTGTTGCTGTTGTGGCTGGATACTGCCTGCACCACTTTCTTCAAGAGGGACATTCAGCTCTTCATTTGTTTCGTCATCGTCAATTTCGAAACATGAGGTTGGGTAAACAGCCACACTATCAAAGAAGCTTTTTATGAAGCATTCTCTTGAGCCCTCTAGTACTTCAGCATGATCCATTTCAGGATCTGACTCATCAGCCTCTTGCACTATGACGTGGCCAACTTCTGCTGTTTCATCCAAATCTAAAATGATTCTTTATTCCTCAGCCAGTCGCATGATGCATTCCTTGAGTATAACGCACTTTTCAAGAGGGTGACTAACGACTCTATGGTATCGATAGTATTTAGGGTCGGCGGTCCTCCCAATTTCTTCTGGGCGCTTTGGCTCGGGCAATTCGATGACACCCTTTTCGAGTAAGTCATCTAGCATGCCCGACAAATCTGAGTCAGGAAATGGATACTTCTTTTCCTGAAGTTCTTTCAGTGTGTGACGCTTATTTGTCACAACTTTGAACTTGGCTTTTCCATAATGCGAATTGGTTAAGTTATAGAGGTGGACATCGCTTCTTTGGTCGTGCCTTTAGAAAAGTTAACATTCTTCTCGAACTCAACTTTGTCCCTCTTTGATTTAGTAGAATAGAAAGAGTTGGTGCGACGACTAGCTATTGTCACCTCCATGTCATGCGCCTTGGTCGCCAATTCTTGAAAAGTCATAGGTTTGCTCATCTGTAGGACGTACAGCAAGTCCAAGTGCATGCCTTGGGTGCACATTTCAACAGCAGAAGCTTCAGACAGCCGATCCTTGCACTCCAGACTTAGTGCGCGCCAGCGGTTGATGTAGTCAAGAACTGGCTCGTCCTTCCACTGTTCTGTGTTTGTCAGCTCAGTCATGCTGACAACGCGCTGAGTGCTGTAGAACCTGTTGAGGAACTCTTACTCCATCTGTTCCCAGTTATCAATGGACTCGGGTTCCAAGTCTGTATACCAGTCAAACAGAATCCCTTTCAGAGTACAGAGAAACTGCTTCACCAGTCGGTGTCCCTCTGTGCCAGCATTACTGCACGTCTCAATGAAGTGCGCTACATGCTGTTTAGGGTTGCCCTTGCCATCGAACTGGTTGAACTTGGGAGGCTGATAGCCATGGGGCATGCGCAGTGCATCAATCCTCTTTGTATAAGGCTTTGTGCATAAGTGGGTCTTGTGAGACCCTCCTCCTAGCTGAGCCTTGATTGCGTTCGCTATCAGGCTCTGAATCTGCTCAACCGACATTGAGCCTAATGAGCCGTCCTTCTTAGCTTTGCAGTCATTGTCAGATTCCTCGCTGCGATGCGACTCTTTGTCAGAGTCTTCAGCACCCGAACCCTTGTTAGAAGCTTCAAAGAACTTCTTTTCTAGCCTCTTTGTCAATTCAGCAATTTGGTCGTTCTGGCGCTTGATTTGAGCATCTTTCTCTGCACTCTCTTTAGAGAGTCTATCCAAGGTAGCCTTCATACTTGCCAGCTGCTCTTCAAGGTTAGCAGCTCCTGTCATCATGACTGGCATGATGACAGTGTCAGAAGATTCAGCTTCAATCTCTGACATGTGTGCCCCCTTTGATGAAGGCGAAGATGAGGCACTACTATGGTACTCTTCAACCTCGCAGACTGGAGATTGAAGGCTAAATTTTTGAATTTCATCCGTCCAGGACGACGCGTTGTGTTGCGTTTTTGAGTGTTGGAATTTGGATGTGGGCGACACAGTGTACCTAGCAACAGTCGACGGAGCAGCTTTTGCCATGCTCCTGGTCTTCATTGTATGAGCGCGCTTGCTAGAAGTGACGCTCGCTTCACAGGATCTAAGAGAGAAAGATCTCATGTTCTTCTTCTTCGAAGGTTGCGCGGCGACATTCTTTGTAGCCATATCTCCATCGAAGATGATGTGCTTGTGACTTGAAAGTCTTGATTTTTAAGAGAAAGAGATGAGAGGTAGAGACGTTCCACCGGACATGCCAAATTTGTAATCGCAAATTACAATTATTGAATTTTTTATAGAATTCAATTGATTTAAATTGGGTACAATATCTATGAGTACAATCCTCTGATTCTTTCTCTTTCAAGGATGGATTTTCCAACCTTTGAATAAAGAGGGGTAGGAACCTATTTATAGGAAAGCCTCCCCCTTGAAAGTCAAGTTGGGCCTTGACTTGGGTCTTGAGCTTTGACCTAGGTTTTGGGCCTTTCAATCAGGCTTTTCCCTAGTCTGCTTTGACTTTCGTTTACTTTGACTTTGACTTTGACTTGAGAGTCTTCCGAGCTTGGGCCGAGCGTTGACTTGGAGGTCGCCTCGAACTTTGATCGGACGTTGACTTGAGAGTCGATCTTGACGTTTGACTTGTGAGCCGATGTAGAACTTTGACTTTGACTTGACCGTGCGATGACTTGGCCGTCGCTCGGATTTTAGGCCGTGACTTGACTTGATAGTCGTCTTGAGTTTCGGTGTGGGTTTTGACTCGAATTTTGATTGAGTCCAAACTTGCTAGTCATTTGGGCTTCATTTTGGGCTTGACTTGTAAGTTTTTGGGCTTGATTAAATTAATTAAAAGGGTTGGCCCAATTAATTAATTAAATTCAATTTTGATACGGTACGAATAAATTTTTAGTGCCTACATTACTATCTTTCATTTTCGATTTTGTATGTTTGTAATCTTTCTTGGATTTTTAGGTGTTTTCTAAATATCTTTTTCCCTGTGCACAATATAATGAGATATTTTTTGCTAATAAAATATGACTAAATGCGTACTGCACGACACAACTATAGGAAGGAGACAGAAGACAAGAACTTGCCTTGTGATTGATTTGATAGGTTGGAGTCCAACGCAATGTGATGTAATTGATAAGTAGAAATTTAAGTTCTTTTTCTTCAATTCTAAATTATTACATTTTGTTACATTGCATCTCAACTAGAGCAAGAATTACCTTCACTAATGAAGTCTAAATTGGAGATTTTTTTACAGCTCCTAAGTTATTCAAGAAGTTCTCTAAAGCACCCTTTTCATACTCATCTGTACATGTGTTGGCCCCTTAAGATGGATTTCTTAAATTTATTTTTACAGGGAGAGTAGCCGTAGGTTGGGCTGACCGAGCAAACAAGTTGGTAACATAGCTACTTATGTAATGAAATGAAAGAATAATCATCATATTGTGTAAGAATAGGCAAGAGATTGAGCTGAGAGTTCGTACCTCTTGCCAAAAGCAATCCTACAAATGATAGAGCCGCTGAGAGTCATGAGCAAGTCACTCAAGTTAACAGCCTCAGAAGCAGAAGACAAAGAAGAGATCTTCTCAATCATTCTAGAGACTTCTTCTCGTCGAATGGGGGAAGAAGACTGAACCTTCTTGGAGCTAAGCAAATGGACAACACATATCTTCCTAATCTCCCTAAAGTACTCACCATAGGATGCAAAAGCTACATCTAAACCATTGTAAGACAGTTTCTGCATCCCTGTGAGACGCGGCCTAGTACAGAAGTTGTGATCCTGTGTTTTCAGGACCTCTTTCGCCAGACTCGCTGATTGAACCACCACAGCTGATCTACACCCGAATTTCAAGGACAAAATCGGGCCATAGGTCTTGGCTAGCCTGGAGAAGTAGAGATGTGGGGTTGATGGGTCGAACTGGTGTATGTTTCCAATGATGGGGAGGCCTTTGGGTCCTGGAGGAAGGTGAAGTTTTTCATGTTTTCTGAGCTTAGAGAGGGTAAGAAAGATGAGAGAAAGAACAACAATGAGAAAGAAGAATAGTAGAACCATGGCTTATGGCTTATGGTGTTATGATGTATTGTTACTTGTGGTGCATATCAACAAAGAGACTAGCAGGACTATACATATGTGCAAATTTTTGTAGTCACTTGTGGTTGCCAAAGCCAATATCTCTTACATAAATACTATGCGATATACCTTATCTAGTGTGGAGCTTTCCTATTTGCTCATGCGAATGGTGTTTGTTTCTCACTCGTCATGGATCACAAGTGCAACTAAAATAAATCAGTTACATTGAATAATGACAAAAACTTTTGATTTTTGTTGGAAACTTTTATGATATTATTTCATTTGATTTATTCTGATAAAGCACTTATAAAATGTATGCCAGCGTAGACTTTCTTCATTGCTAAATTTTTCATCTTTGTCATCGCAGTTGTGTTGGCATGTGTGGCTAGCACAACATCTGCCACCCCCATCTCCCGGGTTCAATCCTGGGGCACAGTTCTACTTTGTGCAGAATTGTGTGTGGGTGAGCTTGTGTTTTTGGACTCTTGTCCAGGCTTTGACATTCCCTTCCTAAACTGTCAAGACTCACTAGGTACTCGGAGATAGGAGCCCATTGGATTGGGCCCACTTACCTTAAAAAAAAAAATTCATCTTTCTCACAACACAAACCTCCTTTATTACATCAACTGCTGTATAAATCCACATGATTTAACAGTAGTACAGTATTTTAACATTTATTAAATTAGACACTGTATACAGAGTGTTTTTTGGGTTTATTTATGTTAAGCATTTGACCTTCTTAGCATGTTCATTCAGGAAGCGTCTTGTATTCTGCATCAAAGACGTACGACCAATTTCATAGAGCCTCCTAGTGGCCTAGCCTCGACAAGATCCACCACATTGTCCTTTACAACGAGCACTGCTACTACGAGAACCTCCACAACGTCCTCGGCAACAAGCATTGCTTCCACAGGAACTTCCACAACGCCCGCCACCACATGTTCCTGCTCTGCATGCGTCCACCACCACATCCTCGTCCACAGCCACCCTCACCACTGCTACAAGCCCCACCACACATTATAGCAGTTTCATGTAGTTCAGAGGCTTGATGTTTGTTGTTCTTACACATTTCGGTGGGTTTAAGACCACTATTGCAGATCAAAATGTCGCGGAGAATTGGGCCGAGATGATTCCTGGTGTGAGAAACCAGTCTTCCTTGATCCGTTTCTCAAAATTTCATGCTTAGAATCTGTTCTTTTCGTTGGAAAATAGGGTTGGAAAATGGGTACAGTTGATTGAAATGGTTTTTTTTTTTTTTTGGTTGAACTATGGTTGAAGTGGGTTGAAGTTGAGTGAAATGGGTTGAAGTTGGTATATTTTTTATATGATAAGTAGAAGTTGGTTAAATTAGTGGATTGAAATGAGTTGAAATTGGTAAATTAGAATTTACCAACAAAAAGAACAGAGCCTTAGTGAGGTCTGAAATGTTTATTTAATGTGTATATCTAAGGTATACTTTCGAGAAGCAGGGTATCGTAACTGGAGAAACCCTGATTTCAAGCTAAAGAGTGCTACTGCTTTTCCATGGGGATGTTGAGGAGAGAATTTAACTACAGTGATGAAATTCTGCCCATCTTTCTGTCTATTATATTCAGTTTCATAGTTGGATTTTATACCAGGCATAATAATCACCTGGACAAACCGCACGAGGTAAACACAAAAGAAGGAAAAATTAAATGCTTCCTGCAGATCCTCGATTGAAAACATCAAATGCAGCTACTCCCAACAAAAAGCCGTAGAAGAGTGTTTGATGTATTTTGCTTTACCATGTCGAAAAAATTGCCTAGAAGTAACTTCTTTATCTGCTAGCAAACTGGGGCGTGGCTAATCAAACTACATAGAAATACACACCTTTTTCTGACCCCTGAGCTCATACATATTCCCCTGCTTGCTTGGTATGCCTTGAGGACATAAATCCCACGAAAAATCTACCAAAAACTGTCCTTGTCCTACTAAGAAAATAGTAATTGAAATTCGAGCATAGTATATATACCAGCGATAAAGCATGTAGATATTGGAGAATATAAGACAAGATCAAAAAAAGATAATTGTAGGCACATGACTTTTACATGGAAACCCAAATCGGGGGAAAACCAAAGGCGGCAACAACGACACAAAATCCACTACAATATAAGTTAGTACAAAACGATATTAAAGCAAACGCCTAAGGAAGAGATCAATAAGAGAGATAAAGATCTCAAAGCAAATGCCCAAAGAAGAGATCAATTACAACAAAAATCTTTCAATACTAGCTCTCAATAAAATGTGGAATAGGAAAAAGGAAGTGCTGAGAGGCACTCCCAAAGGCCCTGCACCAAACAAGGTTAATTAAACAACCTAGTATTTATAGTGAAACCCCAAATGTACCAAGGGTTTAGCCTTAGCCACAAATAGATGTCCTAGCCACCAAGCATCATCTTTATAGAAAAGGAAAAAAATATTCAATAAAAAATATAAAAATAATATAATTTTCATAAAATAAAATATCTCAAACCACACAACTTGAGCCTTAGGTGCCAAGTAATAATTTTCAAAAAAAGAGAATAATTTAATTGTTTTAAAACAGGCAAATGAATTTGGGACAAATCCTAACAAACGCCATCTTGGACCAAATTCCTTGAAATGGACGAACACGGCAAAATTGATCTTGTTATGATGTCAAAATTCTCAATATTAATGGAAAACATCCTTCAAGAAAATGCTCGAAATCCGGATCAATGACTCCAACTTTGATACCACTTGTTAAGAAAATAATAATTAAAATTCAAGCTTAATATATGCAAAAGCGATAAAGGGTGTAAATATTGGAGAACATAAAACAAGATCAAAAAAAGATAATTGTACACACATGAGTTTTACATAGAAACCCAAATCGGAAGAAAACTACAGGCGGCAGCAGCGATACAAAATTCACTATGATATGAGTGAGTACAAAACAATCTCTAAGCTAATGCCAAAGGAAGAGATCGATAAGAGAGATAAAGATCTTAAAGCAAACACCCAAAAAAGAAATCAATTACAACAAAAATCTCTCAATAAAATGTGGAATAGAAAAGAGAAGTACCGAGAGGCACTCCCAAATGTCTGCACCAAAACAAGGTTAAACAACCTAGTATTTATATTGAAACCCTAAATGTACTAAGGGTTTAGCCTTAGCCGTAAACATATGTTTTGGCCACCAAGCATTATCTTTACAGAAAAAAAATATTCAATACAAAATATAAAAATAATATAATGTTTATAAAATAAAATATCTCCATCCACACAACTTGAGCCTTGGGTGCCAAGCAATAATCTTCAAAAAAAGAAAATAATTTAATTGTTTCTAAAACCAGTAGAGAAATTTGGGACAAATCCCAACATGTCCTGTATCTTTTGCAAGGATATGAGGTTCTCCTGATCCTAAAATGCCAATCACTTCCTCCTCTCGAGTTTTCCCTTGCCTGTGAAACTCATTTCATAACTTTGGTCCTATTCGGCAAAATTAGCGGTTCAAGTAGAAGATAGCTGTTCAGTTAGCGAATAGTTGTATAGATAGCGAATAGCATTTCTAATTTAGCTATTAGCGGATAGCTGTTTAGATGAGCAGTTGAAATAAATGTGCACGGTAAATTTAGCTGTTGGGTTAGCTGATTAATATAAATTGACATAAAAGGATATAGATAATTCCCAAAGATAAAATTTTCAAAGGATATTTTTTGGCCAAAAAATATGAAACGCTACTTTTGAACGCCAAACGTTAATACCATTAGGTTTTCATAAACACAGCTTAAAAAGATAAACGCTACTTAAAATACTAGTCAAAATACTATGTTACCGAATACTAAAAGTTATCTAATTAATTAGTCCATTGATTTAGTCAAAATGCTAAACGCTACCCAAAACACTGTTGCCGAACACGCCCTTTAAATTCATAAACATGTGTTCAACCTGAAATTATGATATTTTATACCCTTAAATTATTTAATAATTGCTCGGAATAAATGGTTAAATTAGATTTCTAATAATGTTTTTGTTTATTTTGTAGGAATTGGAAGTAACTTGAAGAAAATAAATAAATTTACTCAAATAAGTGCTGGAGTTGGATCACATTGAAGCATACAAGAAAGAAAATAAGGATGAAGCCGAAGCCCAATTTCCAGGCCCAACTGGCCTTATGAACTGAACCCAGCTTCCTTCTTCCTCCTCATAAGACCTCATTCACGCATGGGCCTGGGCTTCGGTTGGTTCCCAGTCGGCAGACCAGCCCAGTGTATCCCCCCCCCCTTCTCTTCCTCTCTTTTTTTCTCTCAGCGGGTTTGGCCCGTTTGCTCCCTTATTTCCATGCCAGACTGCCTCCCCCATTTCTCAGCCCACACGCCATCCCCTTCCCCTGCGCTGACCCAGTCTGCTTCTCACTTATTCCTCACGCCCTTGTCACGTGAGTTGCACAGCTCTTCATCTCCTCCTCTTCTTCTTCACATAAGAGCAGCACATGAAACAGAGGACATGAAATAGTCCAGCCATGGCGCTTCGCCTCCCCCTCTCAACTGTTTTACCTCCTCTCTCTCTCCTTCATCTTCCTCCATCAATTCTTGGTTTGGCTGTTACAACCAAAGGAATTCGGGGCCATGAATTCGCCACGAATTCGGAATTAATGGGGGGACCGAGGGGGCGACTTCTGGAGCTTAAAAGAAGGCTCGAATGGCAGAGCAACTGGCATCAAGTTCGGGTAGCGTAGAGAGGAGATTAGCATAGAGTAGAGTAGCAGTTCTTCCCGTTTCTTTGAGTTCTGGTTTTTTCCAGTTGAAGATCCAAAAAAATTACATTCTGAAATTATGCAAATTGGGCTATTTTTATTAAATTCGCATTTCGGATTGTTTCTTGAATGAAGAGGGTTTTCTACTGGCATCAAATTTACTGTTTGAATCGAATTTAACTGCTTTTTTTTCTTTGCTCTGCGTGTTCACTTTGCTCTGTATCAATGGAAGTGAAGATTTGTATGAAAAATAAATCATTACAGCTAAGTGTTGTGGGCTCAAATTATTTTCAGTTTGGTGCTTCATTCTCATTTTTGATGTCGCCTTTGCTAGTTAGAGCTTGCAATTCCATGAATTAATAGCCTAGTAATTGGTAGAATAACTTGATTTTAAAGTTGGGAAATTAGCATTTAATTTTAAATTTGTTTAGAATTTTCGGTAACCAAATTTCACAACCATCCCTGAGGATCGACACCGGTTAACGTTACAACAACAACCATACGCTTGCGGAAATTACAACAAGTTTTTGGCACCGTTGCCGGGGATGGCGTTGTGAAATTTGGTTACATCGAGTCATAGTTTGATTATTCGAGTCGTTAGAGTCGTTTTCGTTTTCGTTTTAGTTGAGTCGTAATTTTTGTTGTAATAGTTTAGTTTAGTTTTATTATTGAATTTAGTTTATATTTTGATTTCGATTTTTGTTTGTGTCATGATTAGTTTAATTTTAATTTTTAGATGCTTTCATTGTTGAAAAAAAAAACAGTACTAATCAGTTTGGTTTATATGCAGTGAAAAAATTCAAGGTTGAACTGATCCGGAAATATTTAAAGTGCAGATTTTTCACCAATTTTCACATACTGTTCGAATTTTCTGGGCAACTTTTGGTATGATTTTTGCTATTTTGATATTTTTCCTAGATTCAGCATGATTTTTAGAGTGTGTGTGAATTTTTCTGGAATGTTTGGGGCTGTTTAGATTTTTCTGTGAATTTTGGACTTAATTTTCTGTTTGCATTTTTCTGCACTGTTTGGGAATAGAAACAATTTGAGAAAAATTATATTTATGTCCCTTGTGACTGTGTGGAATTTGATGTATTTTTAGTTTTAATTTTAGGAGTGTTATTTTCTGTTTTAATTTTATTTTTAGAATTAGGTTGTTTAGGTATAGTTTTATTTATTTTTAGTTTCTTGGTGTTTGTGCTTTTGTTTGAATTTTGCTTATTTTTTGTTTGTGAATTGTTTTTAGTTTTGATTCACTCTTTTTGTTTTGTTTTGTCATTTTGTGGCTTTAAAGAAAAGAAAAGAAAAGAAAAAAATCAAAAAAAAGAAGAAAAAAAAAAGATGCTCATGCTTTGTGATTTGTCTCTTTGGTCTTTCTTTTCTTTTGGTCCCATAGTTTTATTTTTGTTAGTTTATTCTGTATGCTTAACTTGACTATTTCAGTCTCTTGTTTTTGTTTTAGTTATTACTTTGTAATTAGTGTCCTCGAGTCATTTTTCTTTCAATCAATAAAAAAAAAACCTTAAAAAAATTGAAAATCGTAAAAAGTGAAAAATTCTATTTAAAAAAAAAGAAAAAAAAAAGAATGCCAGTATTTAAATTCCCACAATATGAGCGTGAATCTTTCTGGTATTATTTGTCTAGACTTAACGATTACTGTGCTCAGTTGAATCAACCTTTTGAGAAATGGAAAATTTGTGAGGTTATTGTTTTGGGTCTAAATGCTGAATTTAGGGGTATTGTTGAGTCCATGTGCTCAGGAGGTTTGCTAGGATTGTTGTCTAGATCTCAAGATGAGATTTGAGATTTCTTTGAAAGGTTAGCTTGGGATACTTATGAGTTTGAACAAGCTAAAATGAACTTAAAGTACCCAACTTATGCTGAGTCTGCTTTTTATGCTAATCCTTACTCCCGAGGTCATTTTATAGATTCGAATGACTCCCCTTATGCTTCTGTGCCTCCTGTTTGGTGCGATTATTGTGAATCTTCTGCCCATGATGCTTGTTCTTGTCCATATCGTGACTATTTTGATGCTCAATGTGCTAGTGTTGAGAAGAGAATTAATGAATTGACTGCTAAAATGGTAAAGACCATGAAAGTGCAAATTACTGAATATTCTCATTGTTTCAGTCAGAGTAGGGAGAATTGTATTAAGCCTGACTCTAGTTTAGGATATTCTAAATTAGAAGTTAGTCTTTTTGATGATTTTGAGCCCTCTTGTCTTCCTAGGCCTAGCTTGAATGATGCCCAGCCTTTGCCTAGTTTAGAACAAGATGATGGCTTCCCTATGTCTCTATCTCCCGACCTTGCACTCCACACTAGCTCACAACAGGACGTCCTAGTTTATACAGACCCACCCACCATTTTTGACGACTCTTCTGAGTCTGAAGAGGGTCAGGAATCTGAGCATACTGGTGAGTTAGACGTAAGCATCACTACTATAGTTGAACATCATGATGAGTCAGAATACATTTCTGCACAGGAGTCATGTGAAAAGGAAGTTGAGCCCAGTAATTTGGAATTTAATGTTGATAGTCTGTCTGTTGAATGTGAATCTTTTTCATGTGGATTTGATATTACTGCACATCTTGAGGAGGGTTTTTGTATTGAATATGAACCATTCTCTTTTGACCCTCTAATTCCTCATGCCTCACTTCTTGTTGAATATGAGTCGTTCTGTTTTGATATCACTGTGAGTTTGGATGTGGACTTGTGTGCTGATTATGAATCTTTTTCTTTTGGCCCGATCCAAGCTGAACTCCTCTTTGAATCTCACAAGTCTGACTTTGCTGCCCCTGAGAATTTTGCTTTAGACCAGACTCCTACACATATTGACCTTAATGGACTTGTGGACTTAGGACCCTCTGATTTGCTTAGACCGTTCTTTCATAATGATTACATTTCTAGGCCGATGACCTCTTCGCTGGCTACTTTTGCATATGTCTGCCTGTTTGGTATTTGGGCCCACCAGTTTGACAAGTTGAAACGGGCTCTTACTTGTGCTGAATTGCAATGGTGGATGTACTCTTTCTTGTTCCAACTCGTTGCTGTTTCCTGCTTCCAGCTTCTTGAGAGTTGGTCTTGTTTATATGATAAGCTGCTACGTGCGCTAATGGGTTTTGATTTGAATAACAGCTTATGCATTGTGATGGAGTGGCTGACGCTCCATGAGCCTCTAGTTATATCAGGAGGCTTTAGCTTAGGTGAAATTCTGCACCTGACCTGGTATGATCGTTCCATTCCCTTCTCTTCCCTCTTTGTTTTTTTTCTCATTTTCTTTTCTTTCTCTTAGCTGTAGATATTTAGGATTGTAATGGGTGATCGATCTTGAGGAGAAATTTGGAATTTCTTTCTCTTCTTTTAACCCTTGGTTGTATTTTGTTTTGTTCTTAGTTGTTTTGTTCTGTGAGTTTTTTATTTTCTTTGATTTTCTTTGGTTGTGTTTTGTGAGTTTGTATATATTTGCGTTTTGTCTCGGTCTTATGTATTGCTTATGTGTTGCGTTTTGGCGTCTTAGCTCTCACAATGAGGACATTGTGGAGTTTTGATGTAGGGGTGAGGTGCCTATTTTTCGAAAATTTTTGAAACCAATTAAAAAAAAACCAATTTTCATAAAATCCAAAAAGATTTTTGTCTTGGTTTTTGGGGAAGTTTTGTATCATTCTGATCAGCTTAAATTCCCTATACCTTGATTTTTAGCTTGCATATGAACTGATGTGCATATTAGGTCTCCATCCTCGGTGTGTCATTCTTAGCCATAATTCTAACCTCATTTGTTCATTATCGCTGTATGATCTAATCCCTATTTCTTTCATCCTCATTGTCTTATGGTATTAGTTTTTCATGATCGGCTCTCCCACTTGTTTTAGACACAATTACTTTGAAAAAAAAAGGAAAAAAAAAGGAAAAGAATAAATGAAAGAAAAAAAAGAGAAAGAATAAAAAAAAAAGAAGAAAGAATTGAAAAAAAAATGAAATTTGGAACGACAAGCAACCCTTTGAGGCATGCGCGACTGGGTGTTACCCTTTAAGGCAATATTGCTACTGGAAAAGTTTGCTTCCTATGTTGATTAATCAATAATGTAATATGTGTTAATTAAGTGGGGTTGAGATTGATTCTGGTAAACCTAAACCTTAGGATGATGTAACACATGCACACAAGCACAGGGAATGATTCAAAGCTTTAGTGTAAAATTGGGATGAAAAGTTAGTGCTTCAATGTCATTCACAGGGTACAGAGCCTTGATGAGTACATTTTGTTTATATGCAAGCTACTATCTTTGCTATATGGGTGATTTAGTTAATTAGAATGTATATATCTTTTTTCATTTTTGTACATATTAATTTTTGAAAAAAAAAAGAAAAAAAAGATTTTCTATTTTCTGTCTTTGTTTGCTTTTATGGATTTTGTTGGTAAATCTGTTGTAAACCCTCACGAGACCTTACTCGTCCACTAAGGGTAACCTAGGGGTTTAAAGGGCTTGTTGCACATGCTAAGTGCAACCGTGATTCCTACGAAAGTGAGTTAGAATTTTGTTTTGTTTTCTTTTCTCTAGAATTTTTCATTTTGTTTTACTCGAGGACGAGCAAAACTTAGGTGTGGGGGTATTTGTTCAACCTAAAATTATGATATTTTATACCCTTAAATTATTTAATAATTGCTCGGAATAAATGGTTAAATTAGACTTCTAATAATATTTGTGTTTATTTTGTAGGAATTGGAAGTAACTTGAAGAAAATAAATAAATTCACTCAACCAAGCGCTGGAGTTGGATCACATTGAAGCATACAAGAAAGAAAATAAGGATGAAGCCGAAGCCTAATTTCCAGGCCCAACTGGCCTTATGAACTGAACCCAGCTTCCTTCTTCCTCCTCATAGGACCTCATTCACGCGTGGGTCTGGGCTTCGGTTGGTTCCCAGTCGGCAGACCAGCCCAGCGTTTCCCCCCTGTTCTCTTCCTCTCTTTTTTTCTCTCAGCGGGTTTGGCCCGTTTGCTCCCTTATTTCCATGCCAGACTGCCTCCCCCATTTCTCAGCCCACACGCCATCCCCTTCCCCTGCGCTGACCCAGTCTGCTTCTCACTTATTCCTCACGCCCTTGTCACGTGAGTTGCACAGCTCTTCATCTCCTCCTCTTCTTCTTCGCATAAGAGCAGCACATGAAACAGAGGACATGAAATAGTCCAGCCATGGCGCTTCGCCTCCCCCTCTCAACTGTTTTACCTCCTCTCTCTCCCCTTCATCTTCCTCCATCAATTCTTGGTTTGGCTGTTACAAACAAAGGAATTCGGGGCCATGAATTCGCCACGAATTCGGAATTAATGAGGGGACCGAGGGGGCGAATTCTGGAGCTTAAAAGAAGGCTCGAATGGCAGAGAAACTGGCATCAAGTTCGGGTAGCGTAGAGAGGAGATTAGCATAGAGTAGAGTAGCAGTTCTTCCCGTTTCTTTGAGTTCTGGTTTTTTCCAGTTGAAGATCCAAAAAAATTACATTCTGAATTTATGCAAATTGGGCTATTTTTATTAAATTCGCATTTCGGATTGTTTCTTGAATGAAGAGGGTTTTCTACTGGCATCAAATTTACTGTTTGAATCGAATTTAACTGCTTTTTTTCTTTGCTCTGCGTGTTCACTTTGCTCTGTATCAATGGAAGCGGGCATTTGTATGAAAAATAAATCATTACAGCTAAGTGTTGTGGGCTCAAATTATTTTCAGTTTGTTGCTTCATTCTCATTTTTGATTTCACCTTTGCTAGTTAGAGCTTGCAATTCCATGAATTAATAGTCTAGTAATTGGTAGAATAACTTGATTTTAAAGTCGGGAAATTAGCATTTAATTTTAAATTTGTTTAGAATTTTCGGTAACCAAATTTCACAACCATCCCTGAGGATCGACACCCGTTAACATTACAACGACAACCGTACGCTTGCGGAAATTACAACAAGTTTTTGGCGCCGTTGCCGAACACGCCCTTTAAATTCATAAATATGTCATCATTTTCACTGTCTATTCTTGAGCATAAGATTTATGCCTAAGTCATGTAGTGTCCAATAACATGTTTGTAAGCTTCTTCTAGAACAGAGGTGTGGCTTCCATTCAAACCCTAAGAAGGAAACATATTTAGCACATATAGAGCCCCAAATCAGATTACCTTAGAGGGAGGTGATCAATAGGGTGATTGTAAAAACCTAAATTTCAAAATCGAAAGCAAGAACAGAAGTTAAATATAGACAATGCACAATGATGTTTTAATGAGGTTGGGCATCAATTAGGCTTAGGTCTCTGCCTAGAATTATCTAACTCTAAGATTCAACACTCTACTTTTCTTATTAAGATCAACTCTTAACAATCTCTCAGAGCTACCCCACTCTAAAAATGTCAAATACTTAAATCAATCTCTTGATTTAAGCTTTGGGGAGTTGACCTCACAATTCCTAAGTTTACTCTTTAATAAAGAACAATTCCTTACAATCACAACTTTTGATCTCAATACAATATTTAGAACAATGTCACAATGTAAGACTTGATGCTTTTCAACTTGCTTGGTTGCTTGCTCTTCCTCCTTTGGCCTCTATTTATAGGCTTTAGTGATTCTTGATTAAGATGCTATCATCCTTCCAATTTCGATGTTCTTTTGTAATATCATCAGTATAATTTTTCTTTATGTGATTTCAATTTGCAAGATCAAATCATATCATTTATTCATGGCAAGTATATAGGATTAGAAGCATGCTTATTTTGTGAAGATAAAATCATAGCAAGAGAATATCAAGTGATTTGATTCTTCAAATTTTGAAATTCAAATTTTGAATTAGCTAAATATTATCTTTAGTTAACCCCCCAATTTATCAATCAAATAAAATCATTTTGATATTAAATGATGCACACATATTTTCTCTCCATAATCATACACATGACTTACTAGTTATTAGTATAAAAGAACTACTTTGTCCATGCATATTTTGAATTTGCGTAACACTCATTTTCATAGCCTAATCAACAGCTAATGATAAAAACAAGTCACTTCATAATTTCACATATAACACTAATTATTATTGTTTGCTATCGTCAAAATCAATATGTGACTCCTATAGTTAACAATCTCCCCCTTTTTGAGATGATGACAAACAATAACACTAATAGAAAGTAATATTTATATACGTACCTTGATTCTTGGATACACTTACCATAGGCTCATTCTTCTCCCCCTCTGTCATCATTAAAAAGGGATGTGGAATATAAACTAACCAATTAATAGCATAGCTTCCCCTTAATATGACATTTATAAAGAAGAAGAAAAGGCTGACCTCACAAGCTTAAAATCAATAACATATCATCAAAATCTATAATGCATATACTAATATCCAAGTTATAAAATTTCTATATTACTCATGCATATGGTCAAAAGGTATATAAAACTATTAGCCATTAAAAACCTATCATTTGTGCTCATTTCATAATTAGTCTACAATAATTCAAGAGGTAAAGTATAATCCAATTCATGTGAAAATCCAATGAAAGTTAAGTCGTATGACCAACGCCTAAGATCATAAAAATTATATAGCCATGGATATAACAATATATTAGAAATATTCCATATAGATCAATTTCTCTCTCCCCACTGATAAAGATAATTAGATATATGATGTCAAGCATAGGGGCAAGGGACATGTAACATCAAATATTTATTAATTTTATCTCCCCCTTAATTTATGCTAAAGCTATTATAACATAGTTTATATGTAATTGGCATATTGGTCGATAAAATTACCAAAAACTATCATGAGTAATATCTTAGATGAGATGTGCATAAATTGTACGCAAAAGTGACACTATCATAATTATAT
Source organism: Carnegiea gigantea (assembly GCA_029747015.1). Lineage (NCBI taxonomy): Eukaryota > Viridiplantae > Streptophyta > Magnoliopsida > Caryophyllales > Cactaceae > Carnegiea > Carnegiea gigantea. The sequence continues at coordinate 964,604 of JAKOGI010000057.1, read as the reverse complement.
TTCAAATAATATATACAATTTCATGAATGAGGTATAAGTTCACAAAAGATATGAAAATATTGATTATTAGGAATATACGATGTTTCTTCCTTGCAATATCAAGAACGTGTTTGAATAAGATGACTCGTTCTTTCCTTTAAAACACAATTAGTGGATCATACATTTAGGACAAGATATTGACAATAGAGAATGTATTATATCTCTCTTCTCCTCTTAGTAAAGCTTATCAATTAATGCATGTAAGCCAACTCATAGAAAGGCTAAGGAGTCATGATATTTTTGATAGTATAATAATGACCTATGTACAAGAGTATTCATAATAAAACAATAGTCGCCGTTCGAAAATAATCCATGCATGTGGGTAAAGTAGATCAGTTGATGTATGCAAAAATTAATCTCATCTTATGATAATAGCTAAATAAGTAGATAGCAATCATAAATCACATAGTTGTATATATGAATAGCACATATGTTTTCATGCAACTTTATAAACTATTATTAAAGATTATTAGATTCAATAATAATATGTAATAAGTTGTTAGGGAAAAAGTTTTAATATTTATAAACCCCAAGTGCAAGGTGCAACGTTGAGTAATCGGGATGTCGTCCACAGGAAGTTGGGTTTCCAAGTACCAGAATTAACTAAAGCGTCTCAAGTTAGGCATAATAGAAAGGATAGAAAATAGAACTAAACTACTAAAACTAAAACAAAGACTTCGATATGATTAAATTAAGATAAACCAACTAATCAAGTCAAACCTTAACCTTCTCAAGTTATGCTAGTATTTAGAGATGATCGGTTGCATCATTAAAAACTATCTAAGCCCTCTCTCAAGGGTCATGAGCTAGTCTAATTTTTCTAACCTCCTATTTTCATGGGATTAGCGCAATTAAACTATAAGATTGACAACCCTTGACCTAACTAGCGACCGAGACTATTTGCATGTTCGAATCCCAGCTATTCTCTCTACCCACACTAGATAATCAACCTCACCTCTCAGCATAAGTTAAATGTTCCTAAAACACGAACGAAAGCTCTTTCAAGCATTTCATCAAACACTTGGCAGGCATGAAAGAAAACTCTAAATTCTAGTATAAACAAGATAGGTAAAGGCCTAACAACAATCAATTAACCATCAAGAGGCTAATTACAATCAAACATCACAAACTTAATTGAAACTAAACATTTATAAGCAATTCAAGGCAAGAATTAACAAGCTAGAAAACAAAACAAGAAACATGAAATTAAAGAGAAGGGAAGAAGAGAAACTTAACCATTGAATCTTGAAATCAAACGCCTTGTACAAATTATACTCAAAACTAATCTAATCTAATCCTCCTATTGAGATTTTTTATTGGCTAAACCTAAACTAAGAACTCCCAAAAAGTTGCGGAAGGAGAGCCCGAGGAGTCCCGGAACAAAAACCCCCGAAAGGGCTTAAATAGAAAAATTGGGCAAGTGAGCGGCAAGGGGAGGGAGCACAACCATGCCAGGTGGCACGGCCACACCGTGCCAATTTTTTGGCACGGTGGCTCGGCCTCCTGTCATCCCTTCTTGCCTTCTTTTTGCTGTTCTTGTCCGTCTTCGCTTCTTTTTGTGACGTTTTATTCGATTGAAGTTTATTACCTACAAAAGTAAACAAAGTACGTAAAAATCCTAAAGATTATATTATTATACGAGGTAAAATTAGGTAAAAGGGGCATGTAAAATACGACAAATTATCACCTAACATAAGTGTTTTGATTTCGTTGTATCTTGAAAAAGTAAAATAGATTTTGCAAATAACCATGTTTATAGCAGACACAATATTTGGGCTCGAATCGCATCATGAAGGAAATTCATCACATTTTGCCTCAATACATTCCCTTGACATCCCTTTTTATTTCACATGAAAAAGCTTAGAGGGGAGATAGTGTATCTCTTCCAATAATTTCTACTTGCAAGAATCAATTAATGGTAGTAAAATACCAAATACCAAGTTAGGAACCATCTAGCTAGCAATATGGAGTAACTTAGGATATCATCCAATCTTTTCCAAACAGAGTGAATTTGACAATCTTTCTTGCTATAGTCAAATTCAAATATTGTCAAGGCCTTTAGTGATCAATCAAGAAGATAATATTGGAATGTGATGTCATATTAATCAAAGGCGGTGATACATGCATGTATATCCCATGTGATAAATCAAAAGGTCTAACACAAGAGGACACATATGTCAAGAGGAAATTCAACGTTTTAACTGCATATAAAAGTCAAGTATATTTAGATTATATGTCTTTAGAGCAATATTTGTAAAAATCTGATAAAGAAATTTTTGTATGTGAGAACATTTGTTTACCTCCTTTTAACCTTGGGTAACCCAACACTTACCATTTTTTTTTCCCCTGATTTTGAGAAGCCCCACATTTTATTCTTCCCCTTGAGCTTTTTAGAAATTTAAATGAGCGTAGGGACTTTTTAAATATTTCAAAATTATGGGCAAATAATTTTACAAAAATTTGTCCATTCTTCATAGAGTTCTGCCAAATATAATATCTAGGATGAAATTTTTTCTTGGATCTATAAGGGTTAGAAACAAAAGAGAATCTTGAGGTGGCTACATTTTTCTTCTTACTTTTGTCCCACTTTTGTATGAGGAAACCATGAAGGTTAGCCATCTAATTCTACACTACAAAAAATAGGAAGATGATGGAAATCATGCATAGCAAAATAGATTTATCATGGAGAGAAGTACAGCTTGATTTTGACCCAACTCATATTGGGTTACCACAAGATTGGGCAGACAAATGTTAAATCTCATGACGTTCTCTATGGTCAAGTTGTATGTTTGTTAATGTGGGACAAACCAAGTATTAATGTCTTGTCATCTACACCAACCGGGCTACGAGTAAGGCTTAACACGTGATCGTGTAATAGTAAACCTTGTCATGCATGAAAGTTATCCTGAATATTGATTATATCCTCTTGACTAAATTGCGCGATAAATTAAAATCAAACTTCACATGAACCACAATTGAAGTGACTCAGCATTAACATGAACCTTGTTTAACCTAGCTATGTCATGAATCCCAGTTGACTTGATAGTAAATTCTAACATGTTTACTAGGTCTAAAAAGTAACAAACCGGTCAATTTAGCTACATTTTTTTTGAAGGGGGGGCTACTGGGTTAAGGTGGTGCGGTGCCAGATCCTTTCTTTTTTTTGAAGGGGGGGCTACTGGGTTAAGACATCAAACTCGGCTTGTTTTGCTAGCAGAAGAAGCCAGCATTTTTGGTACCTGACAAACAACTATCACAATTTCAATCAATATTCACAGAATATTTAAAATTTAAAAGAAAATAGTTTTAAAAAAAGAAGGAAAAACAAATTTCAGTATGTATGCATCTTCATTTTTTCGTTTGGTGCCTATGAATAGCACGGTCTAAAGTGGGACCTTGATAGAGGTGTCTGTTTCTATCAATGGTTGCCAGGAATTGCAGCAGTTGTGTGGCTACAGGTAGAAGGTCCACACTCACCGCTATCTTCTGTGCGTTGAACCACTCTACCTTAGCACCTCCTGCCCCTTCTCCTGATCTTTCATTGTCGCCTTTTGAATAAGCATATCATGCATTCATGCATCATTCCTTGAATGTATCTTTCTTGATGGAACAAAATCGATCTGCAATTCTAGTACCCTTTTTTTCCATTTATTGACTTTCCTTTGGGTTTTTGGGGGTTTTTTTTGGGGGCGAGGGGGGATGATTCATGGCGTCTACTATCTAATGGTAAATATCATAAATTGTACGAGATACTCTTGGCTTGCCATGTGAGACATCTAAATTACTTGATTATCCAATATTCAAGACTTGAACTAAGCTGTTGGCCCGATTTGACTAGTTAAATCACCTTAGAGGAGGGTGTGAATAGGGTGATGATAAAAGTTACAAAACAATTAAAATAGAAATGCAGAAAGTAAATGTGGACAAAACACGAGTAATTTTTAACGAGGTTAGCCTCAACCAGGCTTAGTCCTTACCTAGAGTTCCCTAACTCTAGGATTAATCCGATTTTATTATGAGGGATTACATAACACTAGAGTACACCTACTCTAAGTTCCAAACCATAAGTTGACCCTTTCATAAGTCCTTGGTAGAGTTGACCCTTCAACTCTATAATCTCACCAAATTACAACTAGAGCAATACAACTCAATAAATTAAGTGAACAAGAGAATGATAATTGTAAGTGGGGCTCTTAGTTCTTGTTCTTTTCTTGTGCTCTCTCTTGTTTCATCTTTAGCTGCAAATGCCTCCCTATTTATAGGCAACGATATTGGAGAGGTTTGAAGGTCATTAAGAAAAGTGACTATTGCATCAAAAGAGGAAGGATGATCTTCAATATCAGTTCAAGGCATTGAAGTCCATCTTTCAAGCCCTTAAATTCTACAGTTTTGCTTAGCGTCTATAATCCTGATTTCCAACGCCTACTTGCTTAATATAAGGATGAAGATCTTTGCTAATTAGTAGCTAATATAAAGCAAGTAACATTCTTCAAAACATGATCTCAAATAATCTAACCAAATCAACTATCATTATCTCAAGATTACAGAATCAAATTTGAATCACAATTCTACAAGAAAAATGCCAAATAAAGACGGAATCAGCGACGGAATATGATTAATCAGCGACGGAAATTTAAGATCCGCGACGGATTTGGCGACGGAATGAGGCTGTCGGATTTTCGCTCGTCGCTGAGCAGCCGGCGACGGATTAAGCGACAGAAATTGCGACATACTTTTTTGGCGGGGAAAAGTGGCGGGGCAGGGGGTGGCGACGGAATTAATCTTCCGTCGCCATCAGCGACGGAATTTCCGTCGCTGATGGCAACGGATGATCAATTCCGTCGCCACCCCCGCCCCAAAAAAAATTATTTTTCCCTTATCCTTTCCGTCGCTGATGGCGACGGAAGATTAATTCCGTCGCCACCCCCGCCCCAAAAAAAAATTATTTTTCCCTTATCCATCGCCTTTCTGTCACTGGGTTCCTCTTTTTTTAAAAATAAAATCGCTTGTTTTTGATCAAATCCGTACATACAAATCATTCCCTGCAAGAAATTTACAAGATCTTCGCACTCAATCAACATCCAATGACTTCGAATAGGGCTTCATTCGAAGCGTTCTCAACAATTTCAAGCCACACAAAGGTGGAATTCTACATCCAATACAACACATCACATCCAACCAAGGGTTTTCAATTCACAAGCCACAAGTTCCCAACAAACTCTCTACATATCACACACTACAAGTTCCAAACAAAGTCTATATATATCACAAACCACACATCCAAACAAAATAACCAGAAGTTACCAGTAATTGAGAATGAAGTTGTATATATGTTTGCAGAAGAGGGTGAAGTAAGCGTCAAATGGAAGGGGAGTTAAATAAGCACCAGGGGGAGGGGAGTGAAATTAGCAGAAAGGGGAGGGGAAGCAAGCATCAAGAGATATGATGTACTTCGTGAAGATAAGCAGAAGAGCCACCAGCTGAAGGAAAACTGCAACCAACTCAATCACCAAGGTCTTCCTCCTCCTCTTTGCCTTCCTCTTCCTCTTCCCCTGCCTCACCATCTTCCTCATTATGTTGCGAGGGATGAGTAAATGGTGGCTGAGATCTCGAGCCAGACGCCTGTTATATTTGAAAGAAAGCTTAGAGGTGCTGATCGATGCTCATCATTTGTTGGCTCAGTTGTTGGTTGCTTTGTGTGAGCAATCTGTTAGATTCCTCCAATTGCTTACATTTCTCCATAACCAACCGGTAGCTTTCAGCTTGTGACAATACCTCACCCCCTAAGTTGGTTACTAGACCCCTTAAGTCATTGAGCTCCTGTTGCGATGGCGTAGAACCGGAACCTGCTGACAGGCATTTACGTAAATTACTATATTAGCTTTGCCATTAAGTAAATTCAATGTATCACCATGATTGTTGGAACTTTAATATGAAAACAATACCGGATCTTTGAGTGGGACTAAAGTAATCGGATTCCCTGATGTTGACAGCCTCGTCACCAATGCCGTAAATACGACCCTTCTTGTTCTTGAACGTCTTCACCCACAACTCATTTGGGTTGGGAAATGGCTGGTTTGGATCTTGAGAAGAGCCATTCCCAGTCCCTTGAGAGTTGATAACATTTTGAAAATCACGTTCAAAGGTTTCCTACAATACCGCAACATGCGCACGAAATCATGCATAGTACAATAACTTAAAATAAAGTCTACGAGTTCATGTTGAACTACCAATGAAGATTGAGAATAGCTAATTGCTTACATATGTTTGTTGTGATTTCTTGTCAACCCAAGGGGTATCATCTTTGCCCTGGAGTTTGTGAGTTCGGCTGAATAATTCAACAATGGTGGGCTCCGTCCCAAGTTGTTCCCTCTATGTACGTGCCAGAAAGAATCATGTCAAGCACAACACAAAATATAGTATTGAACTTAAACGAATACATAGCAAACATTAATTCATTTACCAGACGCCGCCTATGCTCATGCATAGGGATCGAGCCACAGGTGTGGAAAGGTGGACCACCACTTTCTGGAGTCCCCAGTCGGTTCTTTTGGGCTGTCTCACGCAATTTTTTGTAATGTTCATTCGCCCAGTGCTGCTGGAGTCCCTCCCATTGAGCATCACCGAGCCAGACAGGCTTCTTGTTATGCTTCCTTGCTTTGCCAAAGAAGTCTCTCAAGCGTGCATTACCTCGGTTTTCAAAATTCCTTCTTATACGGTCCTCATGGACCGGATCCCAAGTAAACCACTTCTGCAATTATGAAAACAAATAACACATCAAATAATTCAACAGTAATTTATGACATATTTCCGAAACTGTTAATACGAAGTCACTGTAGTTACCTTGAACTCTCCAAACCATAAATCTCGTACTGGTTTGGGTACTTTGCTCCAAGTAGGCCAAGCTCCGTCAAACTTGCTTTGAAATGTGAGCGAAATCCTACCAACAGCACCATCATTGGGGAGAAACCTAATTGAACATTACACACAAAATTCATTACTTGTTATGCAAAATTCATGTAGTACTTCATAACATATAACAAATGAAGACTTACCCATTACCATCTGACTCAATCCAAGTCTTTGCTCGAGTGCTCCCATGACTGGATTGTGCTTCGCTTTCACCACTTTCAATATTCTCTTGGGACTGGTTTGTGTTAGGGTGAGTGGGTTGTGGAGTGGGTTGGGGAGTGGGGTGCACAGTGTGAACAACATGGGGGTTTGGAGGAATGTTGTAGGCAAACTGGCCGTACATGGTACTTTGGTTGGGAATGTATGAGGTCTGATGATGGAAAGCCCCAAATGGGGGAGGCAAGGGTGCTGAAATACCTGGTATGTAAGCAGCCATTGTCGCTCCTGGCTGAACTGGTGTATGAGGTACCTGAGGGGAAGATGGATCAATATCTATTGCGGTCGGATCAACGGCAGAGCTTCGACGCCCTCGTCCTCTACCTCGAGGGGAGGACTTTGCTCAACGAGAACTTGAATCCATACCTGAAATAGGTGACAACAACGTCAAGTGCAAATATATAATAATTGCACATATAAACCGTTTTCGTCATACATCATAATAGGTACGTAGGTGACACATATTTTGCAAAGCCCATTCATACAATATAAGTAAAGTCACAAACAATTGTTTCACATGCAAATTACTCATACACATAAGAATTCGTAACCACTCAATCATCTGCATCCTCATCATCATCAATGTCATCGTCATCATCATCAGACAAATGCAAATTTTCTTCAGCTTCATCTGTTTCATCACCGTCATCCCACTCCCCCTCTTCATCATCCTCACCATTCGCTACCTCATCTATCTCGTCATTACCCTGAATGAATAAAAACCCTATTTCATCATTAACCTCTTCCGGTGGTGCACTTTCATCCACTAATGACGCAGGGATGGCGTCATTCGCAGGTTCGACGATAGTCGCCATGTCCGTTTGTTGGTACGCAGTAGGTAGAGTGCACTGCTGATCCACTCTCGCCCTTGATTTGGTTGGTATGACAACAAGCCAATTGGCCCTATCCCTTGAGCGATCTGCATGTGGCATGAAGTATACTTGTGATGCGGTATTTGGGAAGATAAATGGGTCATACTTTCGGTACCTTCTTGTACGGTGGACCTCAATAAGATTGCTTAGTTTATGAGATCGTGTCCCACGATTCAATGTGGGGTCGAACTACTGACAACTGAAGAGCACCATCGTTTAAGTGGTTCGCCTACGTACTCAATTTGGACAATGTCCTCTAGTACACCATAATAATCATTCTCAATATCGCCTTCCCCAGTGCCACAAACACCAACACCACAATTATATGTTCTCTTCCCGATGCTACGAGCTTCTGTGTGGAATTTGAATCCATTTACTCTATATGCCATCCACGTCGACATACACCGTTTTGGCTTCACAGCCAATTGGCTCAGGTGGCAATGTTTGTCGGTCTCGAACAATTGAATATAATGCACCTAAGGTGACATAACATGTGGTTTTCATTAATACAATGCACCTAATTAATTGTTATATTCAAATTATGAATAAATGAGTTCGAATACTTACATTCTCACTAAACCAATCTGCGAAATGAGTTTCGATAATGGTGTCGACATTTGCGTCGCTGACATTGGGACGTGCGGCTCTCACTTGGTCCATGAAAATTCTATCACATGTTACGAAGCCTATTAACATACTTGCGCTATGAATAATAAACTGAATTGGAAGTGAAAATATCACTCACCCTATATAAGGTTTAACTTCGTCACAATTTAACAGCACGTGAAGGTGGGCAGCAACATATTCGGCATCTATGGGATACCTTCATCTTTCCCTGCCAATAGCGGTCCCTTGCGGTGCAAACACGGATAGAGTTGGAAAATGATTAATATGTTCGTCGTCGTCCTCATTTCTCCTGCACCTACTGCGTATGGAGGGCACATTACAGCCGAAGTAATAGGAGGCGAAGAATGTCCTCTCTGCCTCTAGGTATGCTTCTGTGATTGAACCTTCAGGACACGCTTGCTGCTTTATCTTTCTCTTCAATCGGCCAAAGAACCTATGCAGTTCACAATTGCAATGGATTTTAAGTGATTCCACATATAAGAATTCATAGAAGGTTTTATCAATTATAGTATAATTTACCTCTCAAGTGGATACATCCATCGGTATTGTACTAGACCACCTAGTTGAGCCTCTTCTGCCAGATGCACTGGTAGGTGCTCCATGACATTGAAAAAGCCAGGAGGGAAAATGGTCTCCAACTTACACAAAGTGATGACAATGTTGCGATGTAGTTCCTCAAGCATATCCTCCTGCAATGTTGTTGAGCATAAGTTCTTGAAGAACTGGCTTATCTCAATAAGAGGTTTTAACACATCATCTGAGAGTGCACCAAATGCAATTGGTAAAAGAGTCTCCATGAAGACATGACAAGCATGACTTTTCATGTTATTGAACTTAGCCTCATTAGGGTCCACGATATTTCTCAAATTAGAGCAATATCCATCAGGCATTTGAAGCTCCTTCACCCATTCACACAACTCTCTTCTTTTATCCATGGGAAGTACGAACTTCGCTTTTGGTTTAACCAGCCTACCACTTGGGCCTGAATGTAAATGTAATTATGGCCTATCACATATTTCGGCAACATCCAGTATTGATTTGGCATTGTCCTTTGTTTTCCTATTAACATCCATCACAGTGTTGATAATGTTCTCGAAGAAGTTCTTCTCAATGTGCATCACATCCAAATTATGGCGGAGCAGTTGGGGTTGCCAATAAGGCAACTCCCATAATATGCTCTTCTTCGTCCAGTTGTGCTCATTCTCCTTAAATCTTGATACGACAAAGTCACCATTTGTGGTTACCATTAGGTAATCTTCCACCTCGACATAAAGTTCTTCCCCAAACAATTGGCGAGGAGGACCCCCTGTAACAGTTCTCCCTTTCCTAAATGCGGTTCTACTTCTTCCGAACGCATGATTCCTTGGCAAAAAATAGCGATGACAGTCAAACCATGAGAATTTACCTCCATTTCGCAATCTCAAAGCCTTTTGCTGTTTCATACATACGGGGCATGCCAATTGGCCATTAGTACTCCACCCAGATAACATTCCGTATGTGGGAAAATCATTAATCGTCCACATAAGTGCAGCCTTCATCTGAAATGCACGCCCCGTAGAAATATCATAAGTCTCAACTCCCACATCTCACAACTCTTTCAACTCATCGACAAGAGGTTGTAAATATACATCTATGTTGTTCTTGAGATTTTTGGGCCCCGGGATTACACAAGTCAAGAACATAAACGGTGTGGTCATACACATTTCAGGGGGAAGGTTATAAGGTGTAACGACCACCGGCCAAATGGAGTATGATCTTGAAGACAATGTGTAAGGATTAAATCTATTAGCATATAAGCCAAGCCTCACATTCCGAGGCTCTGCAGCAAATTCAGGGTATTTGGAGTCGAAATGTTTCCACGCTGCCCCATCTGATGGATGACATAAAAGACCGTCCTCATGTCGATGTTCATAATGCCATCTCATGTACTCTGCACTACTTCTTGATGCGTACAACCTCTGCAGTCGAGGTTTTAACGGCAAGTAATGCATCCTTGAGTATGGCAATGGATTCTGATTCCTTCGTTGTGACCTTTGCCTCTTTCATCTTGAATGCTCACAAAACTTGCACGCATCCAAGTTTGCGTCCTCCTTATAAAATAGCATGCAACCTTTTCGGCAACAATCAATTTGGACCACATCGTTGCCGAGATCTTTAACAACCTTCTTCGTTTGCCCATAGTTGTTAGGCACGCGGTTGTTAGGGAGACACATCTCTTTCATTAATTGAACAACTTCATTGAAACAGTTTTAAGGCATACTATAATCAGATTTAATACTCAACAGTCTCACCGTCGCAGATAGCTCACTGTGGGTGGAGCAACCATCATATAAGGGTTGTTGAGCAGCTTGAACCATATTATAAAATGGTTCTCGGCAAGTGCTTGGCCCCTCTTCCCTTACATTTTGATTTGCTATTATAGCATCATCAACCATGTCCTCCATTCGATCTATGTAGGATTCAGAATAGTTATTATTAACATGACTTGAACCTCCAACTTCAGGAATTTTACTATTTTGATACCCAGAACCATATTCCTGAGGTTCTATTTCTCCATGAATTATCCAAAACCAATACCCTTGCACAAAATCCTTATACATAAGGTGCATCTTGACCTCATCAGGTATCAAGTACACCCTATTTCTGCATTTCGCACAAGGACATCTATACTTTCCTCTATTCAGAAACTCTATCTGTGTACGTGTAAATTGATCGAATTCGTTTACTCCATCTAGAAATTCTTGCGTATAACCACTACGATCAGGCAGTAATCTATTATACATCCACCTACGATATGAAGGACCATTCATATTCTGCTCAAATAACAATAACCACATAAGGTATTTGATAAGAATTAATTTTAATCAAAATTATAATAAGTACATAAATTAGGCAATTATATATTTTGTACGCTTACTTTAAAATTTCCACATGCACCCAAAAAAAAACTTACAACTAGGTGATAAATATACTTACATTCTTACGAACATCACAAAACTAATAATTCATACATAGTTGACCACTTTATTCCACCAACATATCAAATTTAAACTTCAAATTACCAAATCTAAGTGTACATTGCGTTGGGCGAAAACTTTAAACAAATATGAGCTACAACTTCATACAAACATCACATTTGAACAAAATAATAAACCAAAGCATCTCAATCCACCAACATATCAACTTTCAAGTTCACATCACCAAACCTAAACGCTAAATTGCATTGAGCAAAATCTCCGACCAAATTTCGACAACATTATCAATTAAAACATTTCATTCTACCAACATATGAAATTTCAACTTCAAACTACCAAACCTCAACCCTAAATCGCATTTACCAAATTCTTGTAACGAATTAGAGCAATAACCTCACACAAATTGCACATTTCAACAACATTATCAATGAAACTATTTCATTCCACCAATATATCAAACTTTAATTTTAAACTACCAAACCTAAACCCTAAATTGCATTTACCCTAATTTTGAACCAAATTAAACCAATAACCTCACACAAACACAACATTTCAACATAAATGCGAGCTAATTATAAAATTCTAACAATGTAATACAAAAAATTTTAGAAATTTCAAGTTGTTTAGTTGAGACAAATACCTCAATTAACTTGAAAAAGGCGGCGGTGGGGGGCGGCAGACGACGACCGGCGGTGGAGGGAGGTGACCGGCGGCGACGGTTGGCGGGGACGACCGGTGCCGGTGGCTGGGCACGGCGGGAGGCGGCTGGGCTGGTAGTGGACGCGTCGGCACTCTCGCGCTCTCTCTCTCATCGGGTGTTCGATATGGTAGATGAATGAAACTAGAAATCTGGGTTCATTTAAATGGGGGGGCGATGGACTGGCGGCGGAATTTCCGTCGCCCCCCTTTAAAAAAATGTTTTTTTTAGGCGACGGAAATTCCGTCACCTATTTTTGTCCAAAAAAATTTATTTATAGCGACGGAATTTCCGTCGCCATATGTCAATTATGGCGACGGATTAGCAGTTCCGTCGCCATATCTGTCGTCTAATATGACTTTTTTGTAAAGCTATTTATCCGTCGCCATTTCCGTCGCCAATTCTGTCGTTAATTTTTTCCGTCGCCGAGTTCCGTCGTTAATATGAACTTTTTTAGTAGTGCAAATATAGTATCATAAAGATCAAATATTTAGATTTGAATATTAAATAATCCTACAGATATCGTGACACCTTACATGTAATCAATTAAGCAATAGTAGCATGTGAGTATATACTTATAATCATAATACATTTAAACAATAGAAACACTAATTAAGATATGTCCAAATATAACATGATAAATATACCAATAGACCAGCTTACTTTTTTCTTTCATCAAAATATATTAATAAAATATATTGTAAGCTTAAGGAAGCTAGCATAAGCTTAACAAGGATAATTTAATTTATCATCAAAATCTTGAACTGACTAAATAAATTAAATAGACTAAAAAAGTATGTATAACAATGTATATTTGACAATTGACACAATATTTACGAGGCTTCCTCAAAGCTTTAGCCTTGCTATCAGGGGTTCAAGTCTACTATCTAGGGGTTATTGGGTGAAATAAAATGAAATGGAACTTGAACCCCAGGTGTTAAGTTCTACTTTTTTATATGTTTGGTGAGCACTTTAAGGGGATGGAAGGGGTATCAAGTTACCTCCAATCGTAAGGAACTTGAACCCTCCCATTTCCAAGGGAGGTTCAAGTCTCCAACCCTCTGCAATCAACAAAATTATTATTATTGTTATTGGTGGTGTTGTTGTTGCTGTTGTTGCTGTTGTTGTTGTTGTTGTTGTTGTTGTTGTTGTTGTTGTTATTTTTTTTTGAATTATTATTATTATTATTATTATTATTATTATTATTATTATTATTATTATTATTATTATTATTATTATTATTATTATTATTACAGTTACTATTATTATTAATTATTAATTATTATTTTTATCATCAATTAATATTATTAATATTAATAATAATTATTATTAATATTAATGATAATAATTATTAATAATATCAATAATAAGCATAATTGTAATTATTATTTATTATTATTGATATTAATACTAATTATTATTAATTATTATTCCTAAAATTAATTAAAAATTATACATATGATTATAATTATAATTAAAAAATTATTACTTATTAATTAATCATTATTATTATTAACTATAATTAGTAATATTAATTATCATTAATTATTATTTTTATCATTAATTATAATTATTACTAATAATAATAATTATTAACATTATTGATAATAATTATTAATAATATTAAGAATAAGTATTATTTTAATTATTATTTTTTATTATAATATTAATAATAATTACTATTAATTATTATTACTAAAATTAATTTATAATTATAATTATTCTCATTAATTACTATAAGTAATTATAATTGTTATTAATATTACTATTAATTATTATTAGTAATGATAATTATTAATATTATTATTAATTATTTTGATTATTAATATTTATAATTAATAATAATTAATTATATTAATATAAATATCAATAATAATAATTAATATTGATAATTATTATGATTTATTTATATTAATAAGAATTATAATTGTAATTATTTTTAATAATTATTATTATTATTATTAATATTCATAATTATTATGATTAATTATTATTATTAACCATTAATAATAATTTTTATTATAATTATAATAAATTATAAATTTTTTTATGAATTGTTAATAATACTTAATAATAATATTCATAATTATTTTTAATATTAATAATAATAGTTATTAATTATCAATTATTATTAATATTAATAATAATAATTATTATTAGTGATAATAATGTTTATTATTATTATTATTATTATTATTATTATTATTATTATTATTATTATTATTATTATTCCTACTGCTATTATTGTTATTATTAATCATTATTATTTGTTTTTAAAATAAAACAAATTTGATTTCATTCTATAATCTACAGCCAAATAGTGAGGGTTGAAACTTGATTTCATTCTTTTCTCTCCAAACACATGAGTTTAGGATTCAAATTCTACCCTTCATCTCTCAGTGATCATTCTTTGATTTCATTCCATTCCATTTTTCCTTACCAAACAGGGCCCTAGTGAGTTTGGTTACCTTGTAGACTAGCATTCGCTGGATCTAGTTCGGTTTATATGCTCCATTGTCCGTCGACAGTCCAAAAGGTTTACTTTTCACAAAGGATCTATTGAGTGGACTGTTTACCTTACCAAGGAAACTAAAATAATATCCATGGATTGGATATCAGTAACGATCCGAATACATCAACAAGGTTGTGACATATATTAAGGATCTTTTTATCAATGCTATTACATAGGGATGAAGTTATTAAAAACAAAAAAGAACATTAAAAATTGGAGTTAGCTAGGAGAAATACCTTCAAATTAATAGACTAGGTTGAGGATGGATTTAAGCTGTCATCCTTTGTGACTAGAGGGAGCTCCACCAACGTGTTAGTTCTGGAGCTGAGGATGCCTGCATGGTTGATCATTGACTTTGTGCAAAATGCAGTTTCATGGACCTGAGGTATCTTGGCATCTAAACATAGATTTGTAACAACTTAGGTAGACTGAGACAAACAAAAAGAGAGGTCTTCACGAGAATAACTGTCTGATCGATGCACAGAACAACCCATGAGATCTCTTAACTTTGCCCCTTTGATTTCTGTTTCATATTGTATAAATGAACCGGCTATTTTGGGTCTATTTCATCCAAGGATTCAAAATGCAGTTTCGGTCCCAATTGTAGTTTCAATTGCGACATAGAAAAATCGCTCTAAAATGAAAATCGCATTCCAAATTACGGCTAAAAGGCGGTTCGACAAACTTAAAAACCTTTTCCGATACGACCATTTCGCCGTGAATCGGCACATTTTAAATCCATGGTTTCATCTCACTCACGATGTTGGAGAGGTTTTCCAAACAACAGTTGCCAATTTCCTGCTCCTTTTTCCTTAGCTTCTTTCTTCATTTCTTGCTTCAAGGTGGTGGTGTTGTTTTTTTTTTTTTTTGTACGCTTTTTCTTTTTTCCTTTTTGGGGGGGGAGCAATTATAAAAGTAAGTTCGGTTAAATTTTAAAGAATTTGTAGCTCGACTTAGATGAACTCTTTCAAAAAAGTTTATCGCGAGATTGTCTTATCTAAGTACGTACTTGCATACAAATATGAGTGTGATCATGCTTACAAGAATATCAATAGATAGATGGGTATTCAATATTGAAGACATTAAATTTTGTATACATTTGATGTGAAAACTAATGTAATCTATGACGCATCAAACAATTTTGAGGAAATAGTAAGGAAAGATGAGAAGTTGCAGAAATTAACTTAAAGTTGGTTGCATTGAAAAGACTATGTAAAGACACGTGTGTTAATTGATCCGTTTATTCAGATCTTCCTTTTATTTTTAATTTATGTATTGTGTTGCATTTTACGGCTCCTATAAGTTAACAAATATTTAAGAATAAAACTATGAACCAAAGATTTTTTGGCTTGTGATCCTAGCAATTAAATGGAGTCAAGATAATTGCTGAGTTATAAAAAATAGAAATTTTTCAACATAATTTTGACTGAGAGTGCCCATAAAATTAATACTTGTGTTGGTGCAAACAATCTTTACATGCATGATCGAAGGATTTATTCCTTTACAGTAGTACTAAAATCATTGAAAGCACTATTAAAATGAAATAAAGTATGAGTCAACAGTTATAATCTACATTGATGTAGCTAGTGTCAGACGCTTCTAGTTACAATTCTTATCCTATAATTTTTGTCTATCTTATTAGATAAGTTTAGAAATATGGTTTTTTTTTTTTTTTTAAGGTGTGTTTACAAGTGAAAATAAGAGGATCTCGGGAGCTGAAAAGGAAAAAAGAGTTATATATGTCTTTTGACCTCGCTATCATAAAAATTTATGTTATGATAAATATATTTGTCATTTGCTCATTCACACGCACACACACTATTAAGGCTTTAATCCCAGTCACTTTTAATTCCCCTTAAATTGGCTTGTCATGTACCCCCTCTCCTGGACGTACATACATGACCCACAAAAGTAGTTCCTGTAAGAAAAATAATATAGAATAATACCTCAAAAATAATATTATTAATCAATGTAGGAACATATGATAATATAATTTGTAGTCTTGTAGACAAGGTTACATATAATCAAGACAATAAACATACGTCAAAAAATTAACACTTAATACATGGGAATATATCAAATGAATGATTACAACTGTTAAACAAAAATAAAGAGTATAAAGTTTAGAGATAGCCTGATTTTGGGTTGAAGTACTGTAAGTGCTTTCGTAAGAGAAGAAACACCACCACTTCATTAGTCGATGATTGTACAAATGCGGTTCTCTTCCAAGATATGACAATCTGTCAAACTCCTTCGGTGCAGCAAGAGTAATCCCAAAACTTAACCTGATGCTCAAAATTAATAATATCACCACTAGAAAATAATAGTGCTTGTAAACACCAAAAGATAATTAGATACTTGGAAAAAACTTTCAAACATACAACGTAGCAATAAACAATTATAAGGACGAACAAAAAGGACACGATGAAATAAATATATGTAAAACTGGAACAATAGAAAATCTCATAAGGTTGAAACCAAGGCTATGAAAATTGAAGAGAATAGAGTAAAACACGACTACTGAAATGAAATAAAAAAACCTCAAAGGTATTACCCTGGCTATTAATCAAAATGAGAGAAAGAGATTATTTAGCTTTGAGGCTTAGCAATCAAAAACATAAAACATGGTATATCGGCTATCAATGAGCAGAAGCTTTTAAATGCAAAATTTTGCCAACCATGGACCCACTATAAACACTGGATAATAGGTAGTTAACTAGAGCTATTCCCCTTACGATGCAATAGTTGAGTTAAATAATATGTAAATGTTCAAAAATTATAATTAATTCATCAATTAAATTTTTTCCATTGTATAGATTTATTTTACCAGTTAAGTAATCTTTGTATCTATTAAATTTTTTAGGTTTATGCATGTGTTATTTTAGATATGCAAGTAAATGTTTATTAATGATATTTATAAGTAACTGATCAAGAAGAAGATGAAAGGTCATATAGAGCACATAAAGAAAAATTAAAAAAAAATTGTACGCATACTAAAACACACAAAATAAATTTAAATAGTAATTAATAATTTAACCAATAAAATTATGACACCTACAAAAATGTGTAAAGTCACTCAACTTTACATATAATTATCAGATTGTTGGGGATCGAATATTATCCCCAACTTCTCTCCATTAACTGCTCATCAACTTTTAAAATATAAGATAACTTGATATAATTAGTCCACTCTCCCACTTCATCGAAATTATTAAAACAGCCATTAATGACGAAGAAAAATCAACATTAGTCAACACCAATATCTCCTCAGTTAAAAAAAAAAAAAAAAGTAAATAGGGTTTAAGGATTGCACTTGAAATATTTTTGGTTTTGATTTTCAAAACACATAAAAATTCCAACAATCCTCCCCGATGATGTAGAAATAAAAAGTGCTCTATTTTAAAATTCTTTTCTAATAATATTGAGCGCAGCACACCATGCAATGGGCATGCAGTACCTAGGCTTGAACCTAAGCTTAGTGTTAGTGAGTTCGACTTGAGGGAAAGAAGCGATCTTATGTCTTGAACTCCAATCCTTTGGCCAAGTTTCAACTCACCACACACATGGCACGGGTCTCTTTTTATCAAAGTTCACATCGGTGGGGGGCCTTAACGTTGTGCACGGTATCGTGTTTCATGAGTGTCCATTAAGGAAATAGTTCAAATATCCCAATAGCGATGACCCCACCTCAACACTCACTAGGTGACCCTCCAAGGGTATCCTGTGACTACCACTGCAAAATTAAGCCTTAGGTTCATTAAGAGTTAGCATGTCACCTATGCCTCTTTTCAAAGAGAGCACAAGGTCAGACTAGGAAAAGTAACTCAACCTTAAAAATCGCCAGAATTCCCAAAGAGCACTCACCATAAGAATGGGACCCGAAACTTCTGTTGAAAGAAACTTCTGTTGAAAGATAGTCCTCGTTTTTAGTTCCCCATCTACCTCGTTGTTACCCATTGAACATCCATTCATGGAATCACCATATCTTTAGAGACGGGTGTCCACTATGGCGACTATTTGATGGACTCCAGTCTCATTCCCCTCGATATTTCAAGTAGTTGCTAGCATGCCATTCCCTTCGTTAAGCGGATTTGCAGCATTGTTTTCTGACCTCACAAAGTCAAGAGAAACCACACCGTGAGAAATTAATTGAGTTATAAACTTATGCTACACTCTCAAGTGCCTTCTTTTCTCATTGAAATTTTTAGTCTTAACCTTCACTATAATAGCTTTGCAATTACTTTATATATATATATATATTATATATAGTATATATATATATATAAGATATATAATATATATATATATATATATATATATATATATATATATATATATCCAGTAGCGAAGTCAGGAATTTGGAGAAGGGGTGTCGGAGATAAAATGGTAATTGTAATTGAGTGATATCGTTTCTACTTTCTTTATTCAATAGTGAGTTTTCGAATTTAGAATTTGAAGTGAATAATGATTCTTTAATTATCTTTTTGAAATATATATGTATTTGGACTTAGAATTTAAATTAACCCACAAATTAAACAACGTTAGAATTGAACTTGACAAATTAAACTCATAAATTAAAACTGAAAAATTAAACTAACCTCAA
This sequence comes from Carnegiea gigantea, assembly GCA_029747015.1. Lineage (NCBI taxonomy): Eukaryota > Viridiplantae > Streptophyta > Magnoliopsida > Caryophyllales > Cactaceae > Carnegiea > Carnegiea gigantea. The sequence continues at coordinate 945,151 of JAKOGI010000057.1, read as the reverse complement.
GTTAAAGGATTAATCAACGAGTTGAATTATTAAGGTTAATACAATGCTATTTTTTGAAATATTTATATACTTTAACCCAGAATTGAAATTAAACTCACAAATTAAACAAATTTAGAATTGAAATTTACAAATCAGACTCACAAATAAACTTTAAAAAATTAATTTACAAATTAAGAATTGAATAATAAATTGAAGTCAATTAAAGTACTAAACTATAATTAATAGACCATCAAATTAAAATTGGAGAGATTCTATTGATTAAAAAAAATAAAAATGACAAAGCTCTGACCAAAAAATCAAAGAAAAAGTTGAGCAAACAATTTACAAATTAAGGATTGAATAATAAATTGAAGCCAATTAAACTACTAAACTATAATTAATAGACTTTCAAATTTAAATTGGAGAGATGCTATTGATTAAAAAAAATTGAAAATGACAAGGCTCTAACCAAAAAAACAAAGAAAAAGTTGAACAAACAAGCGCAACAAATTGAAGTCAATTAAAGTACTAAATTATAATTAATAGACTTTCAAATTTAAATTGGAGAGATGCTATTGATAAAAAAAAAATGAAAATGACAAGGCTATGACCGAAAAAACAAAGAAAAAGTTGAACAAATAAGCGCAATAGGATTCTAACCCCAGATTTCATCAACTATAGGCACATTATACATGCTCCCACTGCCGGGCTAAATGCCTTCTCAATCAGTACATTTGTAACAATAATTATTTATAACGGCTTTACTTTTGAAGCATACTGTTTTTTTTCCCTTGGCGGGGGAGGTGTGTCAGTTGACACCACGCTCTAATATAATACATACATATATACACACACACATATATATATATATATATGTATATGTATATGTCTGCAGCATCGATGATGGTAATTAAGTATCTCGACATAATCTTAAAATCCCTATCCTTTTGAAGGCATTCCACCTACGCCCTTGAATTAGATTGGAATTATCTCAATTCTGACAACATTAATTCTTGAGTATGTAGAGGTCTGCAAAAAATGAGCACTTATTTGACCCATTTACTAGCTCCTATGTAAGGTTATGAAAATCATACTGATGAAAAATGTCGGAAACTAAAATACCTAATGGAATGAATCACAATTAACTACATGTATTACATTATCATGTTTGGTTAATATAACTCCTTAAAATGTGCTGCAAGAACTTGCGATGTGCCTTACCAATCCCTTTGTTTCTCTCTGTTCAAGGGCCTCAACACGACATCTTATGACCTATTTGTTTCGGCATTTATGGAATCGCAATTAATTGCTTTCAATCACTAATCGCTAATCTCAACTACTCCTAACTGCTCTCAACCGTTTCCTAAGTGCTCTCACTCGCACCCTACAGCTTCCAACTGTTAGCAACTGCTCACATTATTTTACAAACGCTAATCCAACTACTTACAACTACTAACTGCTAATCAGAACCACTATCAACGGCTCCGAGGTTCCCAACTACTTTCAACTGCTAACTGCTTGTTTCAACTGCTAAAATGGGCATGCCCTTAATATGCTTATCTCATCAGCAATGGCTGCCTTCCATCGTTAGGCAACAACAGCAAACCAAGGGAGGAAAGTGAACGGTGCAGGGCAGCAAAGAGAACGGGGCTGGAGCAAAGCCAAATCCAATTCAGTCAAAAAATGTAGTCGCACAGTTTGCAGTAATCTTACTGCTAATGCAATTTTGATTGCGATTCTGATATGCAACTAAACATTATAGTGAATATCTATCCCAAATTTGTTTGGAAGGTATCCTTAATCACATCTGTAATAGTTATACATTCCTTTTGAAAATATAATAAGAGTATTACTTTTGACATACCACTTGAGTCCCATCCTCAACATTTTCTATTAAAGAAGAATGTTAGATGCTTGATGAATTTTCGTAGCCAAGTTCATAAGAGTTGGATCATAATTATAGATGGTGGATCATTACTATAAATAATGGAGGTATGAAAAAAATCAGGTAAGAAGCTAAAAAATATCGAAATGCTCAATAGTACATCTTATAAACGCTCATTAACGAGTTGAAGTGAAATACATGAGCTTCATTTCTTTATGAATCCTGATCCATAATAAAATTTTATTGGGGCCGTGTATCACGAGTTCATGGCTCATAGTGCCACCATGTTTTGCATTTTGTTCCATAACACCACTGTGTTTATTTTCTCTACCTATATACCACTAAGTTGTAATCTATTTTTTCACAATGCTACTTCATAAGTTGTTAACCTGATATAACAGGTCACTTTTAATTTTTAATATTTTTCTTTATAAAATATGCAAGAAATATAAAATAGTTTAGAAAATTATATACAAAATATTTAAAAATTCAAAATGATAGAAACTATAAAGTAATTCATAAAAATCAATATTAGATATTAAAAAAAGAAATATTGTTAATACTAAAAAAATATTTGAAAAAATCTACGTAAACTACGTTACAAACTACAAAAAATTCTATAGGAAATTATAAAATACATAGAAAATTTACACAGCATAAAACAAATTCTTTAAAAAATATTGAAATATGAACAAGTTAAATAAAACAACTGAGAAAATTTATATAAAACATGAAAAGATGCAAAAATAATTTTAAATTTTTTTATATATTATGAAAATAAATAATTTGGCCCCATCCAAACCTCCCTCACCGATCCAAGCTCAGATTTCAAGCATCACTATAAATGTTGCTATGTGTCGGCCATAGGAGTGTTGACCGGCTGCCAGCAGTACTCGACCACCTTCTCCTCTGCGGTTGATCATCATTAATGGTTGGTTGCCTTTCCCTGATGGCGTGTCTTCTTTCAAGCATTTGACTGTAGCCGCTCTCTCCCCTCTATCTTTGGCAGTCAATCGAACTCTCAAGGAGGACGAAATCACAATTCACATCCTAATTCTCATCAAATTTCACAACCACAATCGTAAGAATCATCACCCCTCGTCTCCATTTACTCGCATCCACCATTACCATCTAGGCACATCTCCAATCTCGGATCTGAACTTGTAACCACCATTGAGTGCCATAACCCTAACCCACGCCAGCTACAAATACAAAAGGCTTTTGACGAGCAACGACAGATAGACCATCAGGAGGATCTGTGAGGGCAGCAGAGGGTGGGATTGGGAACACCCGAAAATTTTATTGATTTTCTTTTCTCACACAAAATGTTCTCATGTTTTTTCACTTTTTAAAATTTTATTTACTCATCAAAAAATTTGAAAGTACTAGATTACCTGTTGTAGCAAGTTAATAAGTTACACAGTGACATTTAGGAAAAAAATTTAAAACATAGTGGCATATAAGTAAAGAACAAAAGCATATAGTGACATTACGGAACAAGATGTTAGAGTCATGAACTCAGTGTATCACACAAAGTTCACCTATTAGGCACTGATTTGCATGCAAAAACCGAAAAATCCATCGCCTACACTAAATCTGTGCTAGCATACAAACAATGCAGAAAACACATTGTCAGGCGAATCATATTTTCATCAATTAGCACGTAGGCATGATCATATTCTGTCGAATTCTGCCCTACTTAAAATCTAGAAATGAAACGACACAAAGTTTTTTAGAACAAGTCATGCTACATGTTACAGTTATGTAGCTTTGTCCAACACCAGAAGTTAAATAGGAGCACACTAAAGCAGGTAAATTACTAATGTTTGAAAGCTCTAATTAGTACCAAACCACTTTGATTCTCTCAATTCATGCTAATTAAAGGTTATGTCCGTGGTTGGCAACAGTATTTTGAGTAGCGTTTAGTGTTTTGATCAAGTCAATACATTAGTCAATCGATTTTTAGTGTTCGGTAACCTTGTGATTTGACTAGCATTTCAAGTAGCGTTTAGCGTTTTAATTAGCGTTTTGGAGAAGCTAACAATATTAGCTTTTGGCATTCAGAAATAGCGTTTCATATTTTTTTGGCCAAAAAATATCCTTTGGAAATTGTATATTTGAAAATTATCTATATTCTTTTATCTCAATTTACATTAATCAGCCAACCCAATAGTTAGATTTACTGAACACATTTATTTTAACCGCTCATTTGAACAGCTATCTAGTGACAGTTAAATTAGAAATGTTATCAACTATCTAAACAACTATGTACTACCTAAGCCATTATCTACTACCCAAACAACTAATTTTGCCAAAACAGGTCCTACAAGTTAGTTGTATTATTAAATTTTTAAGTAATTAAATAAATTTTGGTCTAACAATACGATCAATGTACCATTTTCTGCATCAAAATAGTTATAATGTAAACTAATATGCTCCAAGTTGTTAATTTTTAAAGTTTGCATAATTAGCTACAATCATCAACTACAATAAACTGTGCGAACCCTAAAATTAACAACATAAGAACGATTCACATACTTCGCACGGGTTACCAAAACTAGTTAATTATAACCTAACAGGCAACACAGGCCTTAGGAAGGCTCAACAACAAAACAGCATAGTCTGGTCTATTTAAAAAGTCAGCAGTGGTGATTCTCATTTCCTTCAAGACTGAGGCAGCCTTCAAAAGATAACCTATCAACCTCATGTCTTCCTTCCTCCCTCGCATCAAACGTAATTCGAAGCTCTCGATGGATGACATACACTGGGGCTCCGGCGTTGTTTCAAATGAAGCATCCCAACACCAAACCTGATAGACAAAACCCTCGAAAATTCATGCACAACTAGAAAGCACAAAATGGTTACTTCCAATTCATTTCTGCTTACCATTCCAATTATCAAAGATCTCAGCTTAGGAGCAGAATTCAATATGTTATATGCACCTTCCTTAACCGCCCCAAGCTCCAAATGGCTCAAATTTGAAAAGATTGGCGGCTCATTCAAATATCGGAATCGAAGATGTTGGGATTTGTCCCAAATTCCTTTGCCGGTTTTGGAAATAAGTAAAGTTATTTCCTTTTGTGAGATTATTTCTTGGCATCCAAGATCATGTTGTGTGTTTGAGATCTTCTGTATTATGGAAATTATATTATTTCCATACTTTGGGTTGAAGATTTTTCCTTTTTTGGAAAGTTGATGATTGGTGGCCAAGACATATGTTTGCGGCTAGGATTGAACCCTTGGTACCTGTGGGGCTTCCCTATAAATACTAGGTTGTTTAACCTTGTTTGATGCGGTGCAACTTGGGAGTGCCTCTGGGCAATTCCCTTTTCTATTCCACTTTTTGTTGGGAGTTAGTATTGAGAGATTTTCGTTGTAATTGATCTCTTTCTTGGGTGTTTGAGATCTGTGTCTCTCTTGTTGTTGATCTCTGTATTGGGAATGAGATCGTTCTGAACTAACTCATATGATAGTGGATTTTGTGTCGGTGTTGCCGCCCGTGGTTTTCTCCTGTTTTGGGTTTCCACGTAAATCTTGTGTGTCGCTGTTTTGTTCCTGTTATTCTGGTTTGAATTTCTGAATATCTGTTTTATCCTATCGCTTCCGCTATACTGTTATTCTGATATTAATCCTAACAAGTGGTATCAGAGCTTTGGTTATAGGATGTCTTCTATCATGAGGGTAGATATTCAGAAATTCGATGGGGATATTAGTTTTAATCTCTGGAAGGTGCAGATGAGAGCAGTTCTCATTCAGCACGGGTTGTGGAAGGTTCTAAAGGGACCTCACGTAAAACCCAAGAAGATAACTGACGAACAATGGGCAGCAGACCAAAAGAAGAGGCGTGGATCGTTGAGGGATGAGGAATTTGGTCCAAGGTGGAGTTTGTTGGGATTTGTCCCAAATTCCTTTGCCGGTTTTGGAAATAAGTAAAGTTATTTCCTTTTGTGAGATTATTTCTTGGCATCCAAGATCATGTTGTGTGTTTGAGATCTTCTGTATTATGGAAATTATATTATTTCCATACTTTGGGTTGAAGATTTTTCCTTTTTTTGGAAAGTTGATGGTTGGTGGCCAAGACATATGTTTGCGGCTAGGATTTAACCCTTGGTACCTGTGGGGCTTCCCTATAAATACTAGGTTGTTTAACCTTGTTTGATGCGGTGCAACTTGGGAGTGCCTGTGGGCAATTCCCTTTTCTATTCTACTTTTTGTTGGGAGTTAGTATTGAGAGATTTTCGTTGTAATTGATCTCTTTCTTGGGTGTTTGAGATCTGTGTCTCTTTTGCTGTTGATCTCTGTATTGGGAATGAGATCGTTCTGTACTAACTCATATGATAGTGGATTTTGTGTCGGTGTTGCCGCCCGTGGTTTTTCCCACATTGGGTTTTCCACGTTAAATTCCTGTGTTCTTGTTCTCTTCCTATTGTTCTGTTGTTTGTGATTGGTTGAATTTCTGATTTTCTATTGCATCCTATCGCTTCCGCTATACTGTTATTCTGATATTAATCCTAACAGAAGAGCTGCAAAGTAATGAATGGATATTTCAAGTGTTGTTCCAGGATTCTTTTACCTAAGGAAAACTAGAATATTCGAAGACATAGCACAAAAGACCATTACTTACTCGGCAAGTCCCCGACCGCAGAGTGGTCACCGCAGAAAATTTTCTTACAAGTTCAAATGCGCGTTGAGTACCATCTAAAGAACAGAGAGAAATTTCTGCTTCAACAAGAGAACTTAGTTCGCAGATGTCGTACTGCATTGGTGGATCTCTAAGGCGAAGGTATCTTAGATTTGGTGCTTTAATAACATGACATGCCAAGGGCACCGATGCCTCATAATCAAATCGCTAATGAAGATTGCTATTTCTAATGTCTTCAAGGTTGGAGACTCTATATGCAGTGAAGTTGTCATGCCTGTGCATCGTACAATATGTAGGGACTTGAGGAGATGGCAACTTGTTAACAGCTTCTTGATAAATTCATCATCGCGAAAGTGTACACCCTCAAGGTGGATGGTCTCCGGGTGTGGCAAATGCAAGGACTTTGGAATGTCGATAGTAAAATTCCCGTTTAGTTTGAGAACCTTGAGTCCTTCATCAAAGAAAAAAGTTTTAGGTAGAGGAACAGGGTCTGGTCGCCAGCCATGAGTTTACATTGATGTCATCATGTCTTTCAGCAGGGATATAAAAGCGTAGATGGTGTAAATTAGATACATCATTCTGAAGTAGCACATTATTCACAAATCTATTGAAATTTTGCTTCGTCTTCTCTCTTAGTAAAACTGCCATACATGTGAGATCAATTATACGAACTTTGGTCCATATGTTCTTCCATCTATCTGACAATATGCTGGTTCTAACTGCGTACTTTGTAGGGATAGAAGACAGAATGCAGCAAATGAGTGCATCTGGCAGATTACTGAGATGATCTAGAGCTTCACCCCTCTCAAGGTGCCTTCGATTGCTTTGGCTTGACATTGGCACCTTCCAGCAAAATACCAAGTGAACATCGAAACACAAGAGAACAACTAACAGTCTCACACTTATTTTTTTGAGAAGCCAAAGGCACAGGAGCACACTGTAACTCATGGATAGCCCACTTTAAAAAAAAAAGGATAGGAAGGGGGGATCATTGGCCATTTGTTTCACTTTTGAATTGATGTATTATTGGCCTGGGTTATTCAAATTCCATCTCTTTGTTCATCGGGGTTAGGGTACGAAGTTGCATATATTTTCAATTTCCCAGACAATCTTTCATGTGATCTATCGTCAGTTGTTGGTTTTCTTATACGCTTTTGATGCATGATGCTTTATCCTTATAAATTCTGAAGGCAATATAAAGTACTTTCTCTTTATATGTACCTAAGAAGACATGACCCGGATACCCCATGCCTTAATATCTTTCCAAGAACGCTTTGATTATTCGCTGATGAGATTGGACTCCTCCTAGAAGCTACAGAAGTAAACAAGCAAGAAAATGACAAAAACTGGTTCTTTCACCAAAAGTGCAACAACCACAATGGATAGAGTAACAGTAGAAACCCAACATTAGAAAGAGAGGAAAAAGCTCATAGTTAATTTCAAAGGAATTCAAGTCCATCATCTTCCTAATTTTTTGCTTTTTTGGCTTAAATTGAAGCGTACGTGCGGGTGTTCTAACAATGTCTATGACAACCTATTATGCATCTACCTACGGTAAGGTATGGACAAGCCCTACAGTCCTCTTGAGAGGGAGGTAACCTGAATTGCCACCTTTCACATCATTAAGATTAGTCAAACTTAGGCTTTGGATTGCTGGGTATTGGAAAGTAGATTACAGATGTATCGAATCTTCCACGTATGTACTGGCAATCCAAATGTACCTAAGCTCAAGGGCGGATTTATTTATATTGAAGGGGTGTCCATGGACACCTGTCTCCCAAAAAAAAAAATTAAAAATTCTAATAAGTTATTTTCAATAGGGTTAAATTAGTATATGTGAAGAACAAGCATAGTAATCGAGGTATCATAGGTTTTTTTTCCATGGAATAAAAAAGTGCGGTATATAATTATTACCTGTCAACTTCCGTTGATATAGAAATACGAAACGGAATGTTGTTTAAAAAAAGAGATGGAATATTTATACAAAATAAACTACCATAGTATGTATCATATAACGTCTTTTTTCTATCAATATTGTACAATAGTGATGCATTAATAGATGGACACCCCTATTCTAAACATCTAGATCCGTCACTGCTTAAGTCAGCTCCCATTATGAGAATGTTATCCATGCAATATTTTTGAAAGGTGAAGGTGAAATAACCACTTCATTGGCATATAGCAACACATTAGCAATCAAACGAAAATAAAGATTAATCCAAATCCAAATACAATGTCCCAAAAATCCCACAGCCAAGCAGGGTGTAGGGATCTGATATAGCAGCCTTATCCCTAAATTATAAATTACAAAGAGACTGATTCCGATTGACCCTATATTCAAAAACTGTAATATAAAGACAGATGTAGCACAAAATTTGCTAACACAACCATCCCACAGGCAGTGCATTCATAACAACAAGAACGATGCAAACTGAAAAATATCAATATGAAATAAAGCAAGAGGAGCTTAATCACCGGATCAATCAGTGACCCTGGAAAACGACCAAACAGCCAAAATCAATGCAATCATGAGAAGATGATTAAAAAAAGCAAAGGTGAATAGCACACACACAATTAACACAAGCAAGTTGATCCACATTAGGCCAATCCTTCAAAATTGATTTAGGATTTATAGCATCACTCAAACTCGCACGCAACCAGTTTAATTTGTTTAGGGCTGTTTTAAACAAAATTTAACAACAGCACAATCGAAACCCCATTATCATAAATCCTAATTTTCGGCAAACCCTAATCTTTTCGACTAATAATCATCAATAAAGTTTCAATTCTCCAATTAAGCTCACTTGGAAGAAAACTGAAAACACCTAATGCTCCAATATGTTCATCGATTATCATGGAATTAAAAATATAACAGATAAAATCTCAGAAAGATTAGGGTTCCAATAAGAATATTATCTGGCGACAACTCCCACGACTACCGATATGCTCAAGTAGTGCTCCCACCAAATAGACTAGCAAATTCAATTTTCACGCAATCATCTCCCCTCTCCGTGTATATATATATATATATATATATATATATATATATATATATATATATATATATATATATATATATATATATATAATATAATATATATATATATATATATATATACACACACACACACACACACACAATATAATATATATATATATACACATATATATACACAACACATATATATATATATATATATATATATATATATATAATATATATATATATATATATATATGTTGACCCTATTGGGAAATTGTTAACCCTATCCTTATATAATGTAAGGTTTTGATGATAACAAACACAAATGTAATATATACTTGAGTGTGTTGATCGAACAGGTTCCAAATATTGTTTGGAATACTTTGAAATTGCTTGGTTAACAATGCTCAAGAACAGGTCTTAAGAACAGGTTCTCAAGATCAGTTGATTCAGGAATCCAGAACAGCCTGGAGATCAGTTCTGCAAGGTGTTTGGAGCAGCAAGTTGTTTTTCTACAAGATGTTCGGTTGATTCAACAAGAGTCTTGGTTTGTTATAGGTTTTATTTTCTTAGATTCTTGTTAATATGCCAATTAGAAAGTCTTGATTTAACACTTACTTGAAATAGTTTTGCTTTTTGAAAATATTTCAGAATACTATCTCAGAACAGTTCTAGAAACAAAGTGTTTAGGATGTTCTCAAGCCAAACTGCAAAAACATTTTTCACGAATTCTTCTCTGTTTTTTTGGCTAACGTCTCTGAGATTTTTGAGCAAGATTTTCTGCTGATTATTTAGTCCAAAGAGACAATTTTTGGCTATGAGAAACTTGGGAAGAATTGCAAGTCTATTTTTGGAGTGTTTTATTCTCCAAGTAACAAAATCTCTATTTTTAGAAAATGGCTGAATTTGTGGAGAAAATCATGTGATGATTTACTGAGTTTTTGTGGCTAAAAATAACCGTGTAGCTCAAGTAGTTAGTAGGAATTTTCAGCTCACACTTTCCACTCCTTGCGGCCCAAGCTTTTTCTTTTTAGAAAATATTTGTGATTATTCCACTTGGTTTTCTATTTAAGCAAGACTCCACACTCATTTTCTTTATCGGTTTTCACAGCAATATTCCAGAGTTTAAGAGCCATATTTTTCAGAAAGAAAACCGACCCAAGTGTGTGCAAGATTGAGCTTTCAAAGTTGGCATACTAGGAGCATACTTGTACCTTACACTAGCTTATTTGAGACGCACAAAAGTAAGGTGTCCATCTTATTTTCTCTCTTTCAAAAGTGAGTTGAGTGTGTTCAAATTAAGGGGATTTTGGACGTGGGGTAACCGGTCTTAGGGAAGACGGTTACATGTGTGTTACAAGTTGTAACGGTGTGAGTTACATTGTAACGTATTTAGCCCGAATAGTGAAGTGGTTGAAAATCCTACAGAGGTAGGTCGTGGTTTTTCACCTCAGTTAGGTTAGAGGTGTTTTCACGTAAAAATCCCGTGTCTGCTTTCTCTTTTACTTCTTTCCGCTGCATTTGCGTTTTCTGGACGTGTTATAAACAGCCTGTCCAAACAGGGCCTAAGCCTGTTTCCAGAAAACTGCGAAAATTTGGTAACACAATTCACCCCCCTCTTGTATTTGTGTACCCTCATTTCTATCAAGTGATATCAGAGCAGGTTCTCATTAGAAATATTAATATCTTGAGAGATCCTAAACATGAGTACACCACATGGCATGTTTGAGGGGCAATCCATAACTCGACTACCATATTTTAATGGTCAACATTATAGTTGGTGGAAGAATAGAATGGAAAACTGCATTCAAGCTGAGGACTACGAGTTATGGATGCTTATCAAGAGTGGACCACTCATTCCCACAAAAGTGATCGAAGATGGAAGCAAAGTTCACAAAAAGCCTGAAGAGTTCAATGCCGAAGACTTCAAGATGATGGAGAAAAACGCCAAAGCCAAAAAACTCTTGTATTTTGGTCTTGGACCGGATGAGTACACTCGCATTTCTGAGTGCGAGTTAGCCAAGGACATATGGGACGCCCTTCAAGTAGCTCATGAAGGCACAAATCAAGTGAAGCAATCACGCATTGAGCTACTTATGAAAAAATACGAATTGTTTGAAATGAGTGATCGTGAAACGGTGATGGATATGTATACCCATTTCACCTATATAACAAATGAGGTAAAGTCATTAGGAAAGTCCTTCACCACTGAAGAGTTGGTGAGGAAGATCCTAAGGTTTTTACCTCATTCTTGGGAAGCCAAAGTCACGGCTATTGAAGAGGCCAAGGACTTGAAAAGGATTACCTTGGATGAGCTTATTGGCAATCTCCAAACCTATGAGCTTAGGAGGAATTCTCAACAAAAAGAGGAGACCAAGAAGGACCAAGGAATTGCTCTAAAAATCATGGAGGAGGATAGCTCGGATCTTGATGATGAAGAAATGGCTATGATCACCCGAAAATTCAAGAAGTTTTTCAAGAAGGCCAAGGAAAATGCTAAGAAGAAAAACTTCAGCAAGTCGAGGAACAATGATAGGGAACAGTTTTCAGGTTGTTTCAAATGTGGTAAGCTTGATCACATTGTGAAAAACTGCCCTTTGCTGAAAGAGGAATAAGAGCCCGAACAGTCCAGAAAACAAGGCAGAAAACAGGTTGGAAACAGTTCAGCCTGGCGTTTCTCAAGGGCAATGCTTGCGGTTTGGGGTAATTCTACTGAGGACGAGCAAGGGACTGAAGAAGAAGATGCTGCTATAGCTCTTATGGCCAGAAGTGATACAGACTTAGATGATGAACCACTGGACAGCTTAGCTCAACTCAAGGATAAGGTACGTGGTCTCAATAAAACAAAACTTGAAGATTTATTATTCACTTTAATGGATGAATGTGATTCTATTAATTCTGAGAATTGCATGTTAAAGGATATATGTTCTAAGTTAAAAAGGGATATTAGAGAACTAGAACATGAGAATGAAATCCTTAAAAGTGAAAAACTTGATGTTGACAAGAAGACACTTGTTTTGCATGAAGACCTTAATAAACTTAAAAAAACCTTGAGTATGAAAGAAGAAGTGTTTTCAATTAACTTCTCTAAGCTGGAAAGTGAGTCCTTTGAACTGAAACAGAAGGTTGAATCTCTGCTTGATGAAAACAGAAAATTGCTTGAAAAATTAAAACAAGTAGAATCTGACCTCACAGCAAACAGGCGCTGGAACAGGTTCACACAGGCGCTAAATTGGCTGAATACTCATTATAACCAAGGCAAGAAGGGACTAGGTTTTATGCCTAAACGAACCGTTTACCCAGTCAATAGGAAATATGTGGGTCTACCTAAAAATGTTGTTTATTTTCATTGTGGTAAAACGGGGCATTATCGATATGCTTGTCCTATAAGAAGGTATGCCATGGAAAGCAACTTGATTTATGTGAAGCAAATTTGGGTTAGAAAAGATGAGCTTCACATGTCTAAGGGAATGGGACCCAAGTGGATCTGGGTTCCCAAAACTAACCCCTAATTTGTTTTACAGGCTAAAGTGAGAGGAAACAACCCAGCAAACAACCCACGAAACAGCTCAGGAAACAACCAAGGGAACAGCTAGCTGTGGCATGTTGACAGCGGTTGTTCAAGGCATATGACTGGTGAGAAATCCAACTTCCTCTCACTTACAGCCTCAGAAGGAGGGAGTGTGGCATTTGGTAACGGCAAATCCGGGACAATTGTCGGAATAGGTGAGATAGGTGAGTCGCTCTCCCATTCTATTGATAATGTATATCTTGTGGAAGGCTTAAAGCATAATCTACTTAGTGTGTCCCAACTGTGTGATAAAGACAACCTCGTAGTGTTTTCTCCAAAATGTTGCTTAGTTATTAATATCAACACAGGAGATGTTGTGTTGAGGGGGAAGCGACACAAAAATGTATATAAAGTGTGTATTTCTTCTCTTCCCCAAAATAATCTGACCTGTTTAAGTGCTTTGAATGATGATGTTATGCTTTGGCACAAGAGACTAGGTCATGCAAGTCTCTCTCTTTTGAACAAATTGGTTTCCAAAGATCTAGTCGTCGGCTTACCTTCCATCAAATACAATGATGGCAAGGTATGTGACGCTTGTGCTAGGGGGAAACAAGTCAGAAATTCTTTTAAATTGAAAAATTGTGTTAGCACTACCCGACCTCTCGAAATGTTACATGTCGATTTGTGTGGTTCTATGAGGATCACAAGTAGAGGTGGGAAGAGGTATGTGCTTGTTGTAGTGGATGACTACTCTCGTTTCACTTGGACCTTGTTTTTGGCTTCTAAAGATGAAACATTTGAAAAATTTCTTGCATTTCTTAAAAAGATTGAAAAGAGAGTAGGACACTCATTGGTTTGCCTAAGGTTTGATCATGGTACAGAATTTGAAAATTCGAGCTTTATTAACTATTGTAATGAGCATGGTGTTGATCATAACTTTTCAGCTCCAAGAACACCCCAGCAGAACGGGGTGGTAGAGCGTAAAAATTGTACTCTAGAAGACATGACTAAAACAATGCTTATTGCTAGTGGTCTTCCTAGAAGCTTTTGGGCAGAAGCTTTGAACACTTCATGTTACATTATAAATATATGTATGATTAGACCTATTCTTAACAAAACTCCTTATGAACTTCTCAAGGGTAGAAAACCCAATATTATGCATTTGAGAGTATTTGGTTGTAAATGTTTTATGCATAATAATGGGAAGGATGTCTTAGGAAAGTTTGATCCAAGGAGTGATGAGGTAATATTTCTTGGTTACTTCTCACACAGTAAGGCATACAAAGTGTTCAATAAGCGAACCTTGTGTGTTGAGGAGAGTGCGCATGTACTATTTGATGAAACTAACTCTCTAATTAAGAATGATGCACAGGAAGATGATTACGAATTGGGCCTTGCTAGAAAAGATTTGTTGCTCACACATGAGAAAGGTGAGAATCCTGAGGATGGATCAGGGCCTGGAGCTGTTTCCTTGGAAGGTGGGCAAGGTCTGAACCAGATAGGGGGAAGCACTGCTGAACCCGGTTTGGATCAAAACCAGCCTAATTCTTCTCGAACAGGCTGGGGAACAGGCTCCAGAACAGGCTCAGAAACAGGCTCCAGAACAGGCTCAGGAACAGTTACTGAACCTGTTTCGTCGAGTATTCTAGCAAGAGTAGAAAGCGTGTCTGTGGACCCACTTACTCCACGACCATGGAAGCACCAAAGTTCGCACCCTCTTGATCAAATTTTATCTGACATTAATACAGGAGTGCAAACTAGATCCAAGCTTAAAAATTTCTGTGCTTTTTATACTTTTCTCTCTAATATTGAGTCAAAAAATATTAATGAAACTCTTGCAGATTCAGATTGGGTCACGGAAATGCAAGAGGAGTTTCATCAGTTTGAAAGGAATAAGGTATGGCTCATTTTCTTGGACCCTGTTTGGTATCTTGGGCAACCAAGAAACAACACTCAGTTGTCATGTCCACAGCAGAAGCTGAATATGTTGCAGCTGCCTCTTGTTGTGCTCAATT
The DNA here is from genome assembly GCA_029747015.1 of Carnegiea gigantea. Lineage (NCBI taxonomy): Eukaryota > Viridiplantae > Streptophyta > Magnoliopsida > Caryophyllales > Cactaceae > Carnegiea > Carnegiea gigantea. The sequence continues at coordinate 930,136 of JAKOGI010000057.1, read as the reverse complement.
GTTGTGGATAAGGCAACAACTCAAAGACTTTTGTATTGACACGGGATGCATTCCTATTTTTTGTGATAATACAAGTGCAATTAATATTTTCAAAAATCCATGTCAACATAAAAGGACTAAACATATTGACATTCGTCATCATTTTTTTGAGAAATAATGTTGAAAAGGGTTTGATTTCAATGAGTTTTGTGCCACTAATAAACAAAATTGCTGATATTTTCACCTAGGCACTGAATAGAGAACAATTTGAGAAGAATAGACTGGAATTGGGTCTAATTAAAATGACTTGAGCATGCTTAATTAACCCCCAATGCTTGTGTAGTTAAAGGGCTTTTCAGGTCAAACATCTTGATTCATTGGATGCAGTCAACTTCTGTGTTAGAATTAGCACATGTGTGGATTATAACCTGCTGACAATCGTTGAGGTCTGATGATATTGCCCTTATTGTCCTATGTTACTGAACAACTGACAGTGAGAACAAGCACCAAAAACAGGTATGGCCACTATTTGTCACTTTATGCGAATCAGGTAGTTAATTCATTTGTTGAGAATTTTTTTTCCTTTCCCGAAGTGTGCGCGGCTGGGAGACTTAATGCTCCTCTTTCTCGGTTGAAAGCTAGTCGACCCTTTAGCTCCCTTGCCCACTCACTTCGCTCATTAGCCACCGAAAATCTCTCTCTCAATCTCTCTCTCTCTCAAACCAAAACCCTAATCTCTCAAAACCCAAGCTTCTCTTTAGCTCCAATGGCGACCTCCAACAGCAGCTCCTTCGCCTCTGTGAAACGCAGCACCACCACCTCTCAAGCTCCGGTCTCGAAGCGCAGGCGCATGGCGTCTCTGCCGACGTCCACATCTCTGCCCTTGTTGGCGGCTGCAGCACCGGTACCAATCAGAGGTACGGGGTTCAATTCTCTACCCCCTTTGCCTATTATCTCTACAATTTTTGGTTTTTTGAAGTGTCTAGACTTACGAACGGTGGGGATGAAACTGGGTGATGTTCCTCCTGAATTTGGATGGGATTTGGTATTATTTGAGCCTAACGTGGAACCAAATGGGTCTAAGGGTGTTCTTAAACCCAGTGCGGGTCAAGCTGTGTCTGATGATGTTCTTGAAGTAGACACAGCTTAATCAGGGTCTGAACCTGGTCCTGAACTAGGTAAAGCCCGAACGGGGTCTGCACATATTTTCTTTGACAGAATGGATGACCCCGTCATTAATTTGGATCGGGTGGAAGATCTTGAGAAGCCTAACAGTGATGGGTCTGATTCAACCATAGAGGTTCTCCAACCTCAGCCCTTCCAGAAAACTAGACCGGTTGAATGGGGGCCTAGACGTCGGTTTAAAACCACCACTTTCAAACCTGTTTCCTCACCTGTTCGTAGACCTCGAACCTGCAGTTCTGGTTCACTCTCTGTCTCTTCTCAGCCAAAAGAAGCAACTGAACCTCCTATTACAAAAGCCTCTGCCAAATCTACCAAGAAATCCACCTAGTCGCCTTCAAAAAAAAACCCAGAACACTCCAACCAAAAGGAAAGTTGTTTCAGAACAAGTGCCAGAACAGGTGCTTGAAGAATTAGAAATTAAGAAGATTGTTTCCTCCCCTGATAACACAGCAGCCAAAGACAAAGGGAAAGCTCCTGCCAAACAGGCTTCCAAACAGGTGTCTGTCTCTACTCCACCAAACGAGCCTCATCAAAGAGAAAGGTTGCTTCCGACCAGGTGCCCCAATAGGTGCCCATAGAAGCAAAGCCTGATGAACCCAAATCCAAGAAAGTCAAAACAACCATGACCACAGTAGCCAAAGTTGTCCATTTTCTCCAAATGAGTGTGGTACTGGGCAAAATTATAAAAGTTGCTTATTTTCAGGATCAGAGTCTGGAGATGTTCTTGGATAAACTTACAGCCCAGGGTTGGTTAGACCTCTTTGCAAACACCCAGAGAGGGTGTTCAGTACCTGATTTAGCAGAATTCTATGCCAACTGTAATGTCACCAATGGTGTGGTAACAAGTGTGGTCAATGGGAAAAGATTGCGGTTCAATGCTAAGGAATTGGGGGAAATCCTAGGAGTTCCTACTGTGGGCTTTGGGGTGTATGTGAGGGAAAATAAGACAATGCTCGGGGCTGAGAGATTGCTCAAATTGACTCAAAGGTTGAGTCAACAACTAGGTTTGAAAACACCCCGGTCAGTCAAGAAAGGAGAGATGACACCTTGTCATCGGTTGCTCTTCTGGTTTATCATCAAAAACATCATCCCCCGGGGCCAAGGGCGTAACCTTGCAGATGCAATGGATCAGTGCCTTACCGATCTCCTGGACCGGGGGGAGCAGATCACCCTACCAGCCTTCATGATCATTCATATCTCCTGCATTGCAAACACGGCTAGGGAACATAACCTGGGTATGGTTTTCTCCTGACTTCGGTATTTGAGCACTTTGGAATTTCTTTACAGAAGAAGGTAGGGATGCAAGTGACATATGAGATAGGTAGCAACACCGTGATCAGTTGTGGGTTCAAGATTGCAAAGGGTGAGACTGCTGGTTCCGAACAGGGGCCCCGAACGCCCTTCACCCCTGTTCCTGGTCCTTCCTCCAGTGAGCCTTCTGTTGATGCCTTGCTTCTGGACCAAAACCGGTT